>OZ012662.1:83136282-83474390 GCA_963942545.1 Oxycera nigricornis
CAAAAAACTATTACCATTACCTTTCCCGGTTGAAAAAGTATGGAGAATGCTGCTAAGAAGAACTCTTGCAAACACACAGAAGTTTTTTCTTATTATAGACATGATAGGCAGCACTAACATTACGCGTAACTTGTTTTACTGTTGGCTTTGGTACATAGTTTCCTCGTCGTTGTGGCTCGTAAAAAGTGAGTAGGCGAATCAAATGTATATTCTGGTCAATTTTGTTTGTAAAGTTGTAAAACGGTCTTCTATTTCTCAATACTTCTTCGATACTAACAGACGAGCATTTCAACTTACTGCTGCTTTTTCGATAACACGGTTGTCGAAAATGGATACCCAAAGGATCTTTATCCGTGTATACTTTGCGTTTTGTAGCTCTATCACCACGACTCTTGCGGCTTCCTTTATTTATATTGTCAACAATAAATTCTTCCATTTTCTGAAAGGGAATATCGCACAAAGAAGAAACTAAACAAAATTTTCATACGCGCTAAACTTACGAAACAATAGGGGCCGACAACAACAAAGTCGTATCTTTATATTTATTTGTAGGTGCGAAACAGGGAATCAACTCCAAAATCTTTGTTTTCGATACTAACAATAGTGTAAATAATACCTAGCATGCGTAAAAACGCTTTGTATAACATATCAAGTAAATATATATTATTACATTTTATACACAAAAATTTACCTGGAAAATTTTTCTTCAAATTTTTCCTCAAAAACCAAATTCTTTGCTACCCTCATAAACATGAGACCAAGTAAACATTATATACCATAGCAGTTTTGACCGGATACTCTTCAAATGTCCCTTCCTTGAATTTTAAAATCACATAGAGTTAGAATTTTGTACAAAGATTTTAGAATAAAAGAACGGTCGGAGTAATGAATGAAATTGTAGTAAAATCTAAACTCAAACTTATCCGGGAATGGTTTAAATTTCAAATACTCTCTGGCCATATTCGGCAAAATGAGCCACAGTTGGCTTAGAAATATCGGCATTTCGGGTACCATTGCTTGTCGCTGAACTGTAGGTATTTTTTAAACTTTTCATTGTCATACGAAAACAAACAGGATTTTTACACAAGTAAACAACAGTGGCAGCTCGTGGGAGTTAAGTATGGTGGGGCTACTGGTACGAATTTTTCTATCACCAATATACGTTCTTATGTGAATTTCCACTCAACCCAAGAGGTACCACATGTGGAGCATTAACCGATTTCAGGTGATCGGTTTCCCCAAAAGTAGATTCGCTGGCAATCAAAGAAATATTCCTATTATCGTGTTTTGAATAACATTTAAAGCTTTAATAAAAGTTTAGTGCACCCTGAATAAAAAAAATTGTTTAAAAACATTTGAATTCTTCCAACGAAACAACTTTAGGCCTAAAAAATACTAAACACTACAAACACTACGAAGGCACACTAAGTACTAATACCACGCACTACACTGATGAGACTACTTTTGCATTAACATTCATCACCTTCACTCCCTTCGGCCGTTGTAAAAAAATGTTCAATGCTCAAAAGTATTATCCAGACCATGCCAAGACTAAACGTTGTCGAAGCACTGAACAGGCTGCATATGATTAGCCCGTCCGCCATGTATCCACATGTTATTTCAAACACGCACACTCCCGCCGCTTCAGCATAGAACTCACGCACACATTCAAATCGAAATACTCTTTTTCGGGGCAAAATCTATGTCTCCCCTTCCTCATAGTAAAGGTGGAAAATTGTCAAAGAAAAAATAAGTTTGAATTTTACTCTCAGCTTACTCGGTGCAGGCACAACGAAGCGAGTCGACGAGAAAAACACATTGTTCTACAGTGCGTGGCAAGAAGAATATGTGAATGTAAACTACAGCATGGGCGAAAAAATGCTACATTATATTTTGAAATGAAATGAAATTATGAAAACTATATTGAAATCTATAATGATATTTTTTATATTTGCACTAATATAGGCTCATCAATAAGTGGTGAGGCTGAGCCCCAATAGCCCCAAAGGTAGAGCCGCCACTGGTAAACAACCCACTCTTCCTTTTAGTATGCTGCTGCTAGTATTGAAATAAACTATTTGCATACTTTTTGTACCACCTAGTTTTCATAAATAATGGAAAATTGATATGTAGGTATTTTGAAATAGTTAAATTCGATGCATTGATATACAAATAATCAACGCATTTCCAATTGAAAGGAAAATCAAAGAACAATTTGGGGCGCTTTCGAACCCTGAATTCAAGGTTGGGGTCAAACGATTCATTGTTGGATAGCAAAACCAACCAATTTATTCCTTAAAATTAATATACAAAAAAACACTCGCACGATGCCAATATTTTCATCTGATCTTTCCTTAGGGGGAGTAAATGTTTCATATTTAATACGATTCATTGAGAGAAGAACAAGTCTTTAGTTAATATACTTTATTTGTAAATATTTTAAGTACATACATATCATTAAAATAACAGTTTTCTCATAATATGAATACAAAACAAGTGAAAAATATAATATATTCAGAAAATATACACGTTGCAACAATAATATGTTTCTGAACAAAAACTTAATTTCAACAATTCGATGTATAGTTCAGGTATGTTCCTCATGTACACCAAAATGTATCGGTCGCCCTACAAACATGTGCTTACCAATGACTATTCCTTGCGCTCCCGTTGACTCACTTGAGCCATGGTTATATACTGTCTGACAAGTCTGGAAATCTCGTGAGCCTGTTCCGTTTGCACGCGAATCACTCGTTGCTGCATCAGGTTTCCAACTTTCATGTCCAAGAACAGCGCACCGTCTTCGGAACGAACCTGAATCAAAAAACGCCACGTTAAATTCCATTCGCAAATCCGGCTTAAAAACAACATACCTTTCTCGTGGAAATGACCTCCATAAATGGCCAATGCTGAAGAGTTTCATGTGAGTTCGGGTCCAAGAACAGCACGCCCCGCCGATTGAGTGCCAGGATCAAATCGCGCCACAGTGGGTTCGCCTCTTCAACGTGGGGCCCATCTTCGGTCCAGATTCGTTTCACAGCAAAGAAACTGCTTCCGAACAGGGGCCATGTTGAAAGCACGCCCAGGAATTGAGCCTTGACATGCCCAGGAGCGTAGCCCGCGACCGTAGGCCAGGCAGCTTGCACGAGGCTCACCCATTGTGCTGGACGCAGCTCCCGGATCCCTAAGGCCGGTTTGGGCAATAAGAACTTGATTTCCTTCATAGACGGCACATGGTTTAGATCCGCGGCTCGATGCAACAGAACTGCTATTCTCGCCATATCGTGTACCGTGTCGGGATTTGGAGCACTGTTATTTGGTAGTTCAAGAAGCAGGCCTTCAAGATAGTCGGGTGCCACCTGGTTGAATAGCACCTCAATGTACAAGGGAGTGGGGGCTGGATCTCGTTTCAACGGGAAGTGCCACACTGATCGGCAGAATATCAAGTAGAAGGGCTGTCCTGACTTCAGCAGCTCTGTAGTCACATCTAGGATGTACTCATCAGCCGCCAAAGGCATTGTAAATGCGTCTCCTTGAACAATACAGTACAACGAGAACTCTTGTTGTTCGGCTTCCGACTCGATGCTCAACAATGAGCACAGTTCTGCGATTACATCGGCCACGACTGTAGAACACCTGGTGTTGACCACTCGCTCGGCTCCTCCTGGTAACCTGTAAATTTGCCTCCGGGCGGAACGTCCTGCCGAGACAGCCGTGACTTCCTCCACACTTGGCACATTTTTCCGTCCTCCACAACGGGCTGTCTTGCGCAGGTTGGTAAGACAAACTGCAGCCGTGCCGTGGCACGAACGACGCCGATCAGATGCAGCCACGCTCAAATGTTCCATAAGGTATGGTCTGAGAGCGTCAGAACATCCAAAATAGGCTGCCAAGATGCTAAGAAGTCGCCAGGCGCGCTGCGAAGAATCAGGACACGGTGAACGATTGGCGGTGGTCTGTTTCATTAGCTGACAATAGACTTCATCACGAAGAGCTAAGTATTTGTGACAGTGCTAGAAATATTTATAAAAACATTATAACTATTGTGATCTGAATGGCATATGTAAACGCAAGCCCTACCATTAAAACGGTATAAACGCATTTAACTTCTGTGAGCTCTGGATCAGGAGGAATGTCTCCGCAGTATCTTAGGATACAGTCGAAGCATTCTAACGCCAGTGGTGCCAAGTCGGGCGGGAGTCGGAGCAGCGGGGCTCGCATCGGAGCTCCTTGCCATTTAACAAGATCGGCATGTGGTTTTGATATGGAACGTTTTTCGCCACGATTTACACCCCCTTCGCCACGATTTACCCGAATCTCATCTGGCGATTGACTGCAAAAAAGAACAGAATATAATGAACAATATGTAAGTGCAAGTATTGCTTTGAAATTATTATTTCAATATGATCGTGATATGATGTGCAACGAGAAATTTAAAATTAAGCAACTTTTTTAAAAAAAGGTTTCAATGCCAAGAAAAAGATTGGCGATGAACTATTTATTCATAAGACAAGAGTTGGAAGATATTTTCATCATATGAAATCCCTGCAACAAAAAGCTTAAAGAGTTTTCAATATTGTTCCGTTGTGTTTATTTTTCAGTTACCACTTAAAAAATAAAAGATAAAGTAAATTAGAAGCGCTGTAACGTTCGAGGATGAAACACTTTTGAAGACGCATGTGAAAGTCTGGTATGTAGAATTCAGTGAGGGCCGTGAACCAGTTGAAAAGTTGAGTCCCCAAAGACGAGCCCGATCTAGCACCACTTCAGACAACACTGCAGCTGTTTCGGAACTCTTTGAAGATGATCGTTGCTTCACTGCGACATAAATGGAAGTGTCCATACCATCATCCGAGTTCACCTCGAGTTCCGAAAAATTTCAATACGCTGGGTGCGAAAACTGTTAACTGAAGAACAAATTGCAAGAGTTGAAGGGCTTATTTTAGGACAAGTTATTACCTGCGACGAAATTTGGGTTCACTACTAAGTCCCTGATTCGAAAAGAACCAATATTGAGTGGAGAAAGAAGGGGATCGTCAATAGTCAAAACGTATTTGTCAGCCGGGAAGGCGATGGCAACAGATTTTTGGAACTCTGAAAGAGTTTTGTTGCTTGATTTCTTTCAAGATCATCCTAAAATAGGTGCTGGCTACAACAGTGACCATCTGGATCAAGTTAAAGTAGCTTATCGCTTGAAAAGACGTCAGTAGCCCATCCAAAATGTTCTGCTTGCTCTTGCTTGACAACGAATGACTTTACGCTGTAGGCTTAACCACCCTAAAATTGGCTGTAATGTGCTGGGGCTGCTCTTGGTGACAGTTTTTGTCTGTAGGGAGAGGGTTCTCCCTACAGACAATACTGTCACCATGCGACTTCCACATATCCATAAAGCAGGCGAAGAAGTGCGAGAAATTATTGCGGACACGAATTCACCAACCTTTAATATAACCAAATGGCTGATAAGGGAATGCAACAAGTTGGAGAGTTAATGCAGCCCGTATGCTATAAAATACTCACAAGAGCTCATCGAAAAACTAGCCAAAGTGGGCCACATTAGCGAAGATTCTTTGATTCCAGGCCCTTTTCCCAAGCATACCCGTGAAGGAAGCGATAAACAAATTCGAAGATTGGTTCGTGAAGTTCTCCGAGAATCCGGCTTGGAAAAAGAAGACCAGACAATTTACACGGCTAGCGGCACTCTGTATGAGTGAGAATTATTTCACCTTTAGAGGGAAGTATTTCAAAACTACCGCAGGTACAGCAATGGGCAACCCGTTGTCACCACTACTGAGCGAAATATTTATGTCTTCTATCGAAGATGAGATAAAGAGGCGTCACTTGATGCCAAAATTTTGGGCTAGATATGTGATCGACATTATTACGATCGTACCCAATAGTCAGCTCAACAGTTTGCTGGAGGCCATCAATAACCTGCACAAAAACATTAAGTTCACAAAAGAGGTCGAGGAGAATAAGGAATTACCATTCCTGGACCTTAAAATCATTCGAGCGGGAGATAAGCCAGAACTCGATATAAACCGAAAGCCCACGAGTACGCAGAGAATCATTGTGGCTTCCTCGCATCATACGCCGCAACAAAAGATGGCGGCCTTCCATAGTATGGTGTAGAGGCTAATAAATATACCACTTAATGAAGTGAGATATAACGCAGAATTGAATTATATGAAGGAGGTAGCTTCAATCAACGGCTATAGCCTCAGCATGATCGAGCTTATTCTCAGAAAACAGGTCTCTCGACTGATTCGGAATACTTTTTCTACATTCTTTTCTAGCAGTCTTCAAGATGACGAACACACAGCAAAAAAGCGAGCTGGTGTTACCTACTCCTCGATGTTTGGTAGTATCAAACAGTCATTAGCTAGATACGAGATCGAGGCCGTAGGTACAAGTAGGAAGCACCAACTCAAGTCCAGGCTAAATAGTGTAAAAGATCGTCTCGATATGACGGAGTTAAGCGGTATATATAAGATCAAGTGTCATGATTGTAGCAAGACATACATCAGTCAAACTCGGCGACTGAAAAAACTTCATCAGACACATAAAGTCAATGGCAGCCAGAAATATGGTAGAATCGAACCACAGGATCAATTTCGAAGACGTCGAAAAAGTGGGGAATAGCAGGCAAGTGTATAAACTGAACGCAGCAGAAAGTTTGGCAATTAGCAAAATCGACAAAAAACGATTGTTCAATCACGACGATGGTAATTGCCCCACTAGACTATATAGATTACTATAGCAGAAACTCAAAGGTAACCTAAAGAGACAATGCACGAGGCTCTAATTCATTCAAGTAGATAGTAGGCAAGATATAAGGTAATTAAGGTAGCTCAGGTAGAGTGATATTATTATTAGATTTCTTTCATGTATTAATGTATACAGTTGTTTAGATATAAGCGAATATGGTTGCCATCCTAGAAGTAGTCTGTCCTTCGAACTGAAGAAGAGAGCAAAAGGCTCTTGAAACAATATTGTATAATTAAAGTATACTATATCTTGTCATGGAAACACAGCGTTTTGATTTCAATCAATTTCAACGAGAAAACGACCGTTCACAGAAGTGAGGTACTGTAAAACAAGCAAAAGTCATTTGAATGAAGTTGTATTTCATGTTTAATGGCAATGTATACTCGGTCCAATAAAGCCAAGATCTTTTTTAAATATGATACACGCAGGAACTAAAACTTCAACGGGAAAGTAGGATAGTGTAGCCTCCGAAAGTATGATTTTACTGCAGTGTAACTAACCACATTAGGTTAGAACAAGTGAAGTCAAGATGAAATTATTTTCTCGCTATTTTATTTGCACATTTGACACAAACCCATGCATTTGTATCGGTTAGTAGGTCTTAAATGGAAGTAGCGCTTACGATACTTCAACGTTCCTTAATCGACGATCTTCAGCACCAAGAAGAATTTGATTCTCTAGGGGAAGCAAAATATAGAAAATATCACTGTCCTGAATATGACTTGGAAGTTGTGCTTGCGTTATTTGCACGTTCCCTAATCGACGAACGGCAGCACGAAGAAAAATACGCTTAAGTATTTTTCAAAGTTGCTTTGATAGATTTATCGTTATTGTTAAACCGGCCTATAAATTTTTGGAACAATGAGAAATACTAAATTAAGTAAATTTCAACATTTGCAAGGCAAATAATACTTCATTTACCTTCATGGTGGAGCTGCCACTGAAAATTATGGTTACATATCGGCATGTACAGTGTGTTGCCGAAGAACGTGTTGGAGTTCATTCCTTCCTACCTGCTCAAAAATTATATATGACATACCACTGCCACGTTAAATTCATTTGGTCATTACAGTTTGATCTACCGTAAAGACAGCAGGTTAAAAAAAGGAATGTTCTCTATAAAAACCATTTGAAATTGTTTTTCTGGTTACCTATCCTAAAGGACCCAGAATAAGTGTGGGGCAAACAGCAAAATATACTAAAACCAGTGCTTCATATGTAAAGAAGTGAATTACGAGGTATAAAGAATATGGTGATGTCGATGATGAGCCAAACTTTAAAGATTACCATCAAAAAGAGACGATAAATTGATCGCCGAGCTATTCAGGTCAAGGAAAAACTTTTTAGAAACGGAGTTCGGGTGTCCATAAATACAATTTTAGACGCACGCTTAAAAAATCTGGCATCAAAAACAAAAGTACGAACCACTACTCCAGATAAACCAGTGTAAAAAAAAAGTTGGGCGCGTGATAGTTTGGAACGTAATATTTACCGATGAGTCATATTTTGTTATTTTCAATTCCTGGAAAATGGTTTGGATAGGTGGGAGGTGAGGTGAGAGATCATTGCAACGCATCATCAAGCAAAGCTGCAATTTTATGAGTGCTTCTCTGAAAAAGGATTCGGAAAGTTGATTGCTTTCACCTGAAATCTAAAAGGTGATTTTATACAATAAATGATTGTTGGAGTCTGCTGAGTTGCTGCCTAGACACGAGAACGATGACTGAATTCTCCAAGAAGACAACAATCTCCAACAGCGAATTGGCCTGTGCACATCTTGGAAGGAAGAAAATAGGATAACAACCTTGGACTGACCATCGCAGAGTCGAGAATTGAATCCTGTTGAAAATTTGCGGTCGCTCATGAAGACCAAATTGAAAAGGAAGAAAAAAGCAGCTACGCAACAACTTATTCGAAATTTTAAAACAAATTTGAAGAGTAAAATTTTTTTTTATTTTTTATTATTTTTTTTTAAAATGAAACACTTGGTTTTTTTGACTCACAAACTTTATTATTAGCACGACGCGTTTCGATCCTTAGATCATCTTCAGGTTACATACAATGTATAATATTTCTTGGTTTTGTTCTTAAGTAATTAATGGTTGAAGGAGTGGTGATTGGAAGGGAAGGGTGATATCATTTAGTAGGTTTTCCTTTCTCTTTATGCCCCGCCTAATCTCAAGGCATTCCAGGTAGTCTAGCTTTTTCCCTTTGTTTATTTTATGTAGGATGCTAATACTGTTAATGCTAAAGTTATGACCTGTATCTAAAATATGTTGGGCTATCCCAGAATTTGGATTTACCTCTCTAGTTGCTTTGATGTGCTCATTGTATCTAATTTTAAAGCTCCTACCTGTTTGTCCTATATAAGCTGCATCGCAATTATCACAGGATGCACGATACACTCCTGAATGAGAAAGGGGATCATTTTTAACTTCCCAGTATATGGGAAGTTCTTGTAATCGCCTCGAAAATCGAAATTGAAATTTTCAACATTTCTTTACGTTTTGAGGTCTATAGAGTATATATAAAGTGTTTTTAGAAAGGGAGATGTATGTGTGTGTGTGTGTGTGTACGTGTACGTACGTACGTACGTACGTACGTTCGTGGACACTTTTTTCTACGAGCATAACTCTCGTAAACAAAGTCGTATCGACTTCGTTGAGGTGTCAATCGAAGCGTATTTGCAATTTTAAGAGCTGATTAGTTTTTGGGACACTTCGGTCGGGGGGGGGGGGGGTTTGTTGTTTTGCCCCTTTGAAGGTCATTTCTGTCATGCGTTATATCTCGCGAACGAAACATACGATTTCCTTGATCAAGGTGTCAATTGACGCGTATTGACATTTACGTGATTCTATCACGTTTTTAAAAAATTTCCTCAAGCCGTTTTTTAATTTTAAAAAAAAAAGTGCAAAAAATTAGGTTTTTCTAAATAAACAATAAATTTTTAATCTGATTTACGGAAGACAGTATTCAATTTTTATAAAATTTATATACTTCAAGCAATGTTTGAAAAAACGTCATCAAAACCTTTTCTCATGAAAGCAAGAAACATTAAATAAAAAATAAAAAAATCATTAACAGTCATCATGATCTTCAAGGTCATTTCTGTCATGCGTTATATCTCGCGAATCAAACTTACGATTTGCATCGTTCGGGTGTCAATCGACGCGTATCAACATTTGCGTGAATCTATCAAATTTTTATAAAAACTGTTGAAGCAGTTTTTTAATTGAAGAGAATAAAGTGCAAAAAATTAGATTTTTTTTCATAAACAATAAATTTATAACCTGATTTGCGAAATATAGTAATCAGTGTTTATAAAATTTATATACTCCAAACAATATTTGTAGAAACAATTTCAAAACTTTTTCTCATGATTACGTAAAAAATTAAATTACAAATAAAAAATAATTAAAAGTCATCATGATTTTCAAGGTCATTTTTATCATTCACTATATCTCACGAACCAGATATAATATTTGCATCATTAAGGTGTTAATAGACGTGTATTAGCATTGCTGCAATTTTTTTAACATTATATAAAAATTGTTTCAGCCGCTTTTTAATTTAATAAAAGAAAATGCAAAAAATTAGGCTTTTAGGGTTTTAAGGTTTTATCATAAAAAATAATTTTTCAACTTGATTTGCACAGCACAGTAATAAATGTTTATAAAATTTATACATTCTTATCAGTTTTTGAAGAGAAACCAGCAAAACCATAAACCATGATTAAAAAAAAAACTAAATAAAAAATAAAAAATCATTGAAAGTTATTATGTATAGAGGCTTCATACGAATGATATTACTGTATATCTTTTATTCTAAAAAAATTGTTGTAAATTCAATCAAAGTTTCAAAATATTTGCATAATTTGAGCAGATTTTTAATAATCTTTATAGTCTTTTAATTAAAAAAACTGCTTAAATTTTGAAAACCAACAAAATTTCAATCAAATTTGCATTTGCGATATCAACGCTTTGAATGGTAAAATGTTTTGTAGTCAATACTTTGCAATATCAAATGCTTTGAAAAGGTTTTATCGAATAAAAATATGTAGTTTTTAGTAGATTCATTCTTTAGTAATCGTAAGATTTGAATAACCTTCATCATTTGTAATACATTTTACTTTTTACATGCAATTGAACCTATTTTTGACTGCATATACAAAATTTTTCAAGATCAAAAAGGCCCCCACCGATTGATCCGCGTGAATATTCAATCTGTCCTCATCGACCAAAAACCTTACGTAATCAATGGACCCTCCCGTAGACGATATGATTCATATTAACTCATTCCTGTTACTGCTATGAATACCTCTCATTGTTATTACTTAAAGTAGTATTATTTTCAAAATTATTATTGTGTTTAATGTTGTTGATGTTTATCTAGATATTACTGGGAAGTTGACCGTGTGGACCTCAAGGGTCGCACCTCGCGGCTTGTTGCTTTTGTTGTTAAATAGTAATTTTTTTAAATTAATTCTACATAAAATAAACAAAGGGAAAAAGCTAGACTACCTGGAATGCCTTGAGATTAGGCGGGGCATAAAGAGAAAGGAAAACCTACTAAATGATATCACCCTTCCCTTCCAATCACCACTCCTTCAACCATTAATTACTTAAGAACAAAACCAAGAAATATTATACATTGTATGTAACCTGAAGATGATCTAAGGATCGAAACGCGTCGTGCTAATAATAAAGTTTGTGAGTCAAAAAAACCAAGTGTTTCATTAAAAAAAAAAGATTTTATTCTATTATGGCTCATCAAGAGAACACGCAACTTTCAATAACTGAAATTTGAAGAGGTTTAAGTGTGGATTACGCTAGAAAATTGAGCCAACATTGTCAAAGAAGACGCCAGGCAATTTTAGATAATAACGGTCATAGTCACTGTCCCTTCCAGTTGTGAAATTAACATATAAGTATAGTTTAAGAAACAAATTTAAGTATATTGAATTCCGTCGTATTAAACGCCTTTTTTTGAGACACTGTCTTCTGGAACACAATGTAGAACACTGTTCAGTTCGAAATCTGCCAATGTTCCAGGAGAAAAACATAATCAGATAGTAGTTGCTCGCAAACATTCCAATTCACACGTCCACATTAATGCATAAAACGCGTCTCGGAACTTTCTCAACTAGCGCTCTTGAAAGGAGGTGAACCTTTGCCGCGGAAGACGCGCAACGGTTCCGGTATGTTATGCTGCATCTCAGCACAAAAACAAACATTTGTTACATCATCTCTGCATCAAACACTTTACGAACTCAAATTAAGTTCCAATTAGTTTTACCAATTGAATCTACATCGTTAGCGGTTCATGTTTCGGTTGCTGTGTTGATGGTCAAGCCACTGGCTTTCTATTGCGAACATATTGAAGCATCAAATTAGCATTTGCAATGTTTTCATATAATCTGTTTTGGTTCATCACTTTCGTGCATTCGGATTCAATCACTTTGACTACCATTCATCCGGAGCCGTTACATAGCATCAAGCTACATACTTTTTCGCGAAAAGTCATCTACAAAGTGCAGATGGCATCTTGTTTTCGCAATAAAAGCTTGGCATCATCCAATTGCATGCCAATCTGGATATTTGCGTTGGAAACATCACACGTGAAGAAACAAAAGCACGGTAATGAATATGACTTTAAACCAAAAAACCGCAGCTCATAAATGTACTGATCTTTTAAGGCAGATTAATTACACACTTGTAGCCGCAGCACTTTAACATCTTACAATGCAATGGAAGCGTTTCGTTCCGAGTATCATTTGAATGTTCCTTTACGAGCGCTCTAAATCAATTAATGTTTGAGGAAGTTTGAGTTTCAGACGTGGCTGCGGTTACAGTTTGGTGGTCCGCATATGTTAACACGTTTGACAATCTTAATGAGTGCAGAAAGAGCTGCAATGATTGTTAATTGTTATGTTATTAACGTAAGCAACGTTAGTCAATGAATGGCACTATTTAGCACACCGAATGTTGTGATTACATAGTAATTGTTCGCAGAAGTCAGTCATTTCAGTACTCATGTGGTAACATGATTCCGGATAAGTGTGCTACTAAGGATCTGGGTTTCTGATGATCTTTCAGACCAGTCAAATGGTTCTGGAAATGATGTCAACCGTGCATTTTGGACTGGCAGGCAGGTATTTCTGCGATGCATAGTGGGTCTCACTGTAAGCTTAAGTTCAAATTTCTGGGGTCGCAGACCCGATCCTCTGGGCTCCATCTTGAAAAGAAGAAAACAGGGGACACTCCCATGTCTCAGAAACCATAAGCCCCCTCAAAAAAAACTTGTACCTAAATAGATTACGTTCTGGTAATGTCAATAACAAACAAGCCGCGAGGTGCGACTCTTGAGGTCCACACGGTCAACTTCCCAGTAATATCTACATAAACATCAATAACATTACAACAATGAGAAGTAATAGTAACAGGAATGAGTTAATATGAATCATATCGTCTACGGGAGGGTCCATTGATTATGTAAGGTTTTTGGTCGATGAGGATAGATTGAATATTCACGCGGATCAATCGGTGGGGGCCTTTTTGGTCTTGAAAAATTTTGTTGGTTTTCAAATTTAAGCAATTTTTTTTAATTAAAAGACTATAAAAACTATTAAAAATCTGCTCAAATTATGCAAATATCTTAAAACTTGGATTGAATTTACAACATTTTTTTTAGAATAAAAGAAATAAAGTAATAGCACTCGTATGAACCCTCTTTACATGGTAACTTTGAATGATTTTTTTATTTTTAACTTCCCAGTATATGGGAAGTTCTTGTAATCGCCTCGAAAATCGAAATTGAAATTTTCAACATTTCTTTACGTTTTGAGGTCTATAGAGTATATATAAAGTGTTTTTAGAAAGGGAGATGTATGTGTGTGTGTGTGTACGTGTACGTACGTTCGTGGACACTTTTTTCTACGAGCATAACTCACGTAAACAAAGTCGTATCGACTTCGTTGAGGTGTCAATCGAAGCGTATTTGCAATTTTAAGAGCTGATTAGTTTTTGGGAAACTTCGGTCGGGGGAGTTTGCTGTTTTGCCCGTTTGAAGGTCATTTCTGTCATGCGTTATATCTCGCGAACCTAACGTACGATTTTCTTGAATAAGGTGTCAATCGACGTTTATTTACATTTATGTGATTCTATCAAGTTTTTAAAAAAATTCTTGGAGCCGTTTTTTAATTTTTTAAAAAAAAGTGCAAAAAATAACGTTTTTTTAAAAAACAATAAATTTTTAACCTTATTTCCAAGTGGTAGTAATCAATGTTTATAAAATTTATATACTCCAAACAGTTCTATTGAAAATGACATCAAAGTTTTTACTCATGATTACAAACAAAATCAAATAAAAAATAAAAAATCATTAACAGTCATCATGTTCTTCAAGGCCATTTCTGTCATGCGTTATATCTGACGAACCAAACATACGATTTGCATTGTTAAGGTGCCAATCGACGCGTATTAACATTTGCGTGAATCTATCAAATTTTTATAAAAACTGTGGAAGCCGTTTTTTAATTTAAGAGAATAAAGTACAAAAAATTAGATTTTTTTCACAAACAATAAATTTATAACCTGATTTGCGAAATATAGTAATCAGTGTTTATAAAATTTATATACTCCAAACAATATTTGTAGAAACAATTTCAAAACTTTTTCTCATGATTACGTAAAAAATTAAATTACAAATAAAAAATCATTAAAAGTCATCATGATTTTCAAGGTCATTTTTATCATTCACTATATCTCACGAACCAGATATAATATTTGCATCATTAAGGTGTCAATAGACGTTTATTAACATTGCTGCAATTTTTTTAAACATTACATAAAAAAAAATTCAGCAGCTTTTTAATTTAATAAAAGAAATGCAAAAAATGAGGCTTTTAGGGTTTTAAGGTTTTTTCATAAAAAATAATTTTTTAACTTGATTTGCACAGCACAGTAATAAAGTTTTATAAAATTTATACATTCTCATCAGTTTTTGAAGAGAAACCAGCAAAACCATAATCCATGATTATAAAAAAAACTAAATAAAAAATAAAAAATCATTCAAAGTTATTATGTATAGAGGGTTCATACGAATGACATTAATTTATATCTTTTATTCTAAGGGAATTGTTTTAAATTCAATTGAAGTTTTATAATATTTGCATAATTTGAGCAGATTTTTAATAGTTTTTACAGTGTTTTAGTGGTAATAAAAAAACTGCTTAAATGATGGAAGTCCAAAAAACCCTTCCGTAGATGATATGATTAATATCAACTCATTCCTGTTGCTGCTATGAATACCTCTCATTGTTATTACTTAAAGTAGTAGTATTTTCAAAATTATTATTTTGTTTAATATTTTTAATGTTTATCTAGATATTACTGGGAAGTTGACCGTGTGGACCTCAAGGGTCGCACTTTGCGGCTTGTTTGTTTTAATTTTTCTCTCTCAGATGTTCCAGACCCGAGAAATCACGTCCGCCATCAATTTTGGGCTTTTTTTTTGAAAAATTCGTAAAATCTAAATAACTGTTTTAAAAATTCTGAAGTACTGTATACTTTAAATGTTATTAAATATTTGTGTTAAATTTTAGAACGTTATCTTTTTTACTTCTATGAAAAAAATCATCGAAAAAATTGTGTTTTTTTGAAAATCGTAACCTAAAAGTCCCCTTAAGTTGAATTTCGGAAAGATTGACTTTGAAAAATTAGTCGCTAACCACATATTGTTAAAATAGTTTCTGATTGAAAGTGTCGAAAAGAAAGATGAAGTGTTTTTCAAATTGAGTAAAGTGCTTGAGTAAATGTCATGCAGAGGATTTGATAAAATGCTTTGGAATTAACTTGAAAGTAACAAAAACTTCATTAACTATATATTTTTACACTGAAAAATTTATCAAAAATTTTTTGCCCTATTTTAATTCGCGCCTTTCTTATCGAAATTTTTATTTTATTTAAATAACAAATTGGCGGATGTCACTTTATTTAAATGAATTCACATGACTTTTCCTATTTGGAATTGCAACGAACGATACTAGAAACAACTTTTGACAAAATTGTTTGAAGTGATCAAATACTTCAGCGCCTCAAAAACCGAGGCTAGAAGAAGGAATTTTTCCATGCGTATATTTGAGGAAATATAAAAAAGTTTCAATTACGCGTTGTTTATTGGTTCTTGAGAAACTGGGATACATTTTCAAACCATGTTTTTCATCAAGTTGTTATGTTTCCGCTGTTTTTCAACGTTGACAACACTCACTCTTTGGCATCGAAAAATTCCAAAAGATTCTTGCACTATACGGTAACAGTTCTAGTTTTTGTGTTTCTCAATAAAAATATGGCTTTTTAGTTTAAAATTCAACGCGTTAAACTTTCCAAAATGGCTAAAGAGACTATTAAGAAAGCAATCAGAAAGATTGGAAAATAAATATAAAAAATCAAATCGAAGTTTTTTGGAGTTATCGTGCTGACCGTTACGAGAAACGTTTTCTCGTGAATAAAGACTCGGGATCAAATTAAATCGCCTTAACTTCGTCACCTCGTCAAATTGTTGGATGATTTGCTTTTCAAAAGCTCCTTAAAAGAATTTAAAAAAACAATTCTTGGAAAGTTCCGGACATATTTGACCTCCTAAAGTATGCTTCGAATGTGTTTCGCGTTAAAAGAGGAGAAGTTGTGGCGCTTGAAAGATGATTTCCCGATTTTGGGAGTCGTTTTAGGATTTTAACTCTTTTACTTGTTATTGACAGTACGTCCATATGATGTACATATGTCAAAGTTGCCGCGAATTGAATTTTACACAAGTTTGTCATGCATAACTTTTTTGTGGGAGCCATGGTTTCACACAGTTAATTGCACTAAGGGTTAAAGCATAAACTGTAGTTGCAGAAAGTTGATTTGTATTGTCCGCCAGTTTTGGATATTACCCAAACTTCAGTGTTGATCGAATATAACACAAGATTTCAATGACATTGATAGTTTTGCAGTTTGGTGAAATAAATAAGTAAGTCAAATAAACTACTTTATGGCAAATTAAGTTTGAATGGGCAATGGAGCTGCTCATCATGAAGTATAGCCTATTTACACTACTTCAAAAACACGTATTTATGATTGACGCATTTCCAACTGCATCGGACATATACATTGCACTGAGATGGTTTTGTTTGACAAACACACATGTTCAGCAGTTGTGGTTCCAAAAAATAGACGCTAAAATATATTAAAAAGCTTTTATGAATGAAAACCACCTCAGAAATGTCATTGTTACTCTTGAAAACCAAAGGAAAAGTGGATGAAGACATAATTAAACCAGGTCTTCGCAATCATACCTGTTTGGATTCGATTTGTTTTCTAGCGGTGTACAAATTCTTGTTAAAAGCACTGCTTTTCCTTGACATATATTAGTTTTGAACCCAATAATGGTCAAAATAACGAATGGAGGCAAAACTATGTAGTTTCGTGGCAATGTAAAAAGGCCAGTGCGGTTTAAGAAGATAGTGACATTTTGTCTGTCAGTTGAACTATCATTTGACGTGATCGCACGTTGTGCACAGCTGTGTTTAACAATTGAACAGTCATGAAACGTACAAAGATTATCAAAACAAGTGCAGATAGATTTATGTACGTGCCGCGAACATTGGGTACACATTTATTCAGTCTATTAAAGGCCCCATTCCGACAATTACCTGAAAATTGGTCGAGTAAGTAAGTAAAATTGCATCTTATTCACTTGCTCTGCCCACAAGTGGCACATGCCACAGCCATTTTTTTTATTTCATTGAACATTGATGTAGCTTCTACTTCATTACGGCCAGTTCACTATGGACTAGATTTAGCTTATAATGCTTATTATGAGGTATGGTGTGTCAGTAGTATTAGTGCTACGGTATACGCAATGCAAGTTTTAGGCGGAAGCGACCTGAGTAATCACCCGGGCTAGGGATACAAGGGACACCTGTCAGATGATTTATAAAAAAAAATCAGTCCCGTTGACTTCGTCCCTAGCAAACATGCTGATTGTTCTCTGCTCCGTTGATGCTGTTTCATGTCAGTATTTTTTTTTGTTTGAAGATATTCTCCAAATATTAACCCAATCAGCAAAAGAGAACTGCAATTATGATGTCACCTCGCACATGGAAAGCAAATTCAGTTATATTTAGAAGATATTCATTTGGTAATCGCGGTTCCGAGGCTTGGCAGCTCATTTTGAACTTGTGGAATAGCGGAGGAGTAACCAAGAATCCACTCAATGGAATTGTAAACGCTTTATTCGCTTGGAAATAGGAAACGCAATCCGGACTTTAAAAACTACCAATTGACGATCAAGAAAACATCTAATGCCTTTCGAGGGTTGAACTAAAAACATATGCTGATAAGTTTATTAATGCATTTGAAATGCTTAAGTTATATACACGATGCTATTTGAATAATCATTGTTTGTCATGAACTTCATTTGAAGCAATGATCATTCATTTTGTAGGTGATACACGGTATCGCTAAATTCGCAGATAATTTGTCAAGCTGTGAAAATTTTCTTACAGATAACAATACTATCAGGTCAGTTCATAAGTTCCCTCGTACTTTCCCTTAGTGATTTGGATGTCATATTTGTTCGAAAAGAGATAAGGAAACTGTGTTTTTGGTTCTCTCCTTGAGACTATATTCATTTAGTTATTTGATAGTCAATTTTTTAGAAGATCCTACATCCGAGTGTGAGTGTGAAAACCGAGTGTTAGTGTGAAAACACTAACGAGTACAAAGGGCACACTTGATACTTTGTTGAAGTGTTAAAAATGCTGCAGCGGAGAAAAATATAGTTCATGGTGAAAACACTATTACCATTAGTGTAAGAACTGCACAGGAGTTAAGTAAATTTGAGGATATATGCACTACAGCAGAAGATGCACGTCTCATTGAATTTGACGACATGGTGTTAAAAAACCTGGTTGAGGCAGAACCAACTTTCACCGTGGATTTGATTGCAGAGAGGTTAAAGTCTTCCCACGGAACCATTCAACGGCATTTTTCAATATTAAATCTCAGGCAAAAAGTGAACATCTGTTACATGACAATGAAATGGACCCTTTTCTCAATCGTATTGTAACAAGGGACGAAAAGTGGGTAGTCTTTAACAATGTCGTGCGGAAAATACAATCGGCGAATGCAAATCAGACACCAGAATCAACTGTCAAACCAGGACTGCACCCACAAAAGATTCTTTTATCTGTTGGGTGGAATATGTTAGGAGTTGTCTATTTTGAATTGCTGGATCCTATCAAACTATCACAGCGGATATGCATTGTCGTCAACTCATTACTTTGAATGCAAAACTGAATGTTCTTATTTATCACGATAATGCCTGACCGCATATTGCAAAAGTTACCCTGGAAAAATTGAAGGAATTTGACTGGAAAATTATGCCTCATCCAGCATATTTCCAAGACATTGCTCCAAGCGATTTTCATTTGTTTAGAAACCTGCAATCGTTTTTAGGTGGAAAAATATTTCATACAAAGATGATGTCCAAATCAGCCTAGCTACGTTTTTTTTAATTCAAAAGTAATTCACAACGTAAACACCACAAAGGTGGGAACAGATTGTAGATGATGAAGGAAAATATGTAATCGAT
Organism: Oxycera nigricornis; assembly: GCA_963942545.1. NCBI lineage: Eukaryota > Metazoa > Arthropoda > Insecta > Diptera > Stratiomyidae > Oxycera > Oxycera nigricornis. The sequence goes on from OZ012662.1 coordinate 83,155,684, forward strand.
TGATAATGCATTTATTGTGATTTCTATGACCTTAAAATTGCTTTAAAACACGCGAGGACTTATGGTCTGATCTGATATTATAGAGTCTGATGACTCTAGGAATTTGATCTACATATATCATAGGCATGAATATAGAAAATTTAGCAAGTCACTGATTTCAAAATGGCAAGTGTCATGCATGATTGCGAAATGTTCTAGGAAAATGCTGGGAAATATCAAACATGCAAACCATTCAGCTTCGTTCCATGAAGTTAAATTATTTAATTCAATTCTTGCTTGATGAAATATTGGATGAACATTTAATGTTCATTAACAACGATACACACTGTGTAGGTAGCAGTGGCGTACCAAAGGGGGGAGGGTTTACGGGTTCACCCCCCCTGAAGTTGTCAGGAACACGCTCACCCGTGATTATTACCCTGATTTGATTCAGATTCTCATTCACAGCTGAGTGAAATGATAGTGCGGCATCAAATCTCATTCCCGAAAACTATTTGTCGACAAGGAGCCTTGAACTAGCGTTAACCACTAAGCCACCCACTTTAACAATTATTCGCCGAGACACTCTGGAACGTGGGAGTTGAGTGAGATTCAGTATCTCTACGCAATTAGATCTTTCATCTATTTCACAGTAAAACCCATATGGGCCTGATTTACGGCCTATGGTGCTTTAGAGATCTCACCTAGGGATGATACGGGCATAATTTGCACAAATTGGATCCGTGTGTGCCGTTATCTTTTACTTATTGCATGAAGCCTACCAATTTTATATATAGATAAAGAGTTGGTAGGAACATTAGAATATGGTCACCTGATTGAAAGTTTTCGAAGTAAAATTCCAGAAAAGTGAAATTTATTTAATTCGCACCCATATCTTAGTAGCAACAGTTATATTTTTGAATGTTTCTTTCTATCTTTCATCAGAACCCTCAAAAAATGGATTGTTTTTATTTTGTCATATGATTTGTAATTTGAGGATTAGGTCTATTGGGGACACCTCATTAAAAAAATGACAACAAATTTGCTTGAGAGCGCAGAGTTGCTTCCCTGCATGGGCTGCAGACAAGCTTAGCCAACCCTGATTACGATAATACTCTGTCTGTGCTTAGTGACAGTTTCACTTTCCCACGGCATTTACTTCATTAGTTGCTTTCTTTTCTGGCCTGTAGGTATTGAAGGCGTTTCAATATATGTACTTGCAAACATGCATATACACTTTACGGTTCCAAGGAAGTCTACAAATACAGTGTAGATTCTTTCACACGTCAAGCGCATAATTTTATAATTTGAATGAAATATCATGAATGATTCAAGTAAATGAAACCAGACATGCAATTGGGCTAAAGTCTGCCAGAATTATTTTTGGAGGACTCCAACTTTGACCGGTGAAAAAGTATGATTAAGTATGATCACATAATTGTATCTTCATATCTACACTGAAGCACTAGCAAACGTACCTAGTCAAGACTTCAAAAATATGACCCCCCTTATCAAAATCCTGGGTACGCTACTGGTAGGTAGTAATGAATATTGAATGTTCATTCAGTGCTGTCTTGGTCTTCATTGCCATAGACCGTATTCTGTTCTGTTTATGTAAAATGGTGTCATTTCCGCATCGAACTTGATCCTTCAATCAATCAAGATAGTTCGTCGAAGCATAGCAAACCTTTCTCTTTATCACATGAAAAATAAACGAAAGTGTTGAAGAATAAGCGAATCGCTTCGACTATGATTAAATATTTTGTAGCTTTAAAATTAAACATTATGTAGCAGTTTTTCCACTCTGCAGCATAAATAATTGAAACATTTTTCCATTTCGCTGATTTGCCACGGCTGATCGGGAACGACACGAAGCAATCAATTGGAAAGATTCGATTTGCCGCGAAGGTGGGTCCGATGGGGTTTCCCGGCGGATATTGATCGGGTATGCGCGAGCATCGAACAACTGTACATCTGATTACGCGTGGTGGAATCAAAGAGGAAATCTAGCAACGCACTTGCGCAACGGCGTAAAAGCAGGGAAAGCTGCTGCGATAATGAAATGGTACTTACTCATTTCTGAAGTGGTGCATTGCAAACTGCAGCAGCGAGTATTTCGTAACGGAGGGCGGGGTGCTCGGCAGCGACTCGTCATCATTGTCCAGCAGCTGGTGGGACTCCGGTGGGTGCTGATGCAGGTGCGAGCTCTTCCTGTGCTGCGAATGGTTCACCTGCTTCCTCTCCAGGTGCGCGTCTACCTGATCGGGACTGTTCGCCAGACTGTTTTGGTTCGATCCGTTGTGATTGTGGTGATGTGTGTGTTGCTGGTGGTGATGCAGGTGGGCGGCCACCGCATGCTCGGTCCTTTGGTTGACATGCTTCTCAATGGTGGCCGTGGTTGGAGTTGCGTTGACCACACCTCCTTCGCGGGTCGTTTCTAGACGTTCGATGGGAACGTTCAATATTTGCGCAGCAGCACGTGCACCTGACGAGATAGTGGACGCCTTGGATTGCACCTGCGAATGGAAGAAGAACTGGAGTTAATTTGTGAGAAATACAATATATTGTGAGGAAAACAAGTTTGATTTGTTTTGGAAATAGAATACCACAGTAAGACTGCGTTTAAACCCTATCTAAGACATCTCAAAAGGAGTTTAATTTTTTGAATAGTGCGTTGACAAATTAATTACAAATTTCATCATAGTTTTATAGCCTATTTACAGATCAACTAAAGCACGTGTACCAAATCACTTGATTTTGCATACATTTTAAAAACTCTTCATGTTTTATTTGACAAAAGCATTAACAGAAGCACGAAGCAGCCATTGTCGCTAGAGCAATATTTTCGCTAGACGAATTGAATGGGTAACCCTCGAATTGAATGGGTAAGAAGCCAATTAAATATCGAGCGCTGTGCCCATTCAATCGGGTCGTAACTTAATATTTTTGGTGCAGTGCCCCAGCGCTATGCGCTCCAGATAATTAATGACATGTCATCGACATTATTGCAAGACAAGTGGAGTGAAAATGCATGCGGATATTTATGATCCCATAAACTTCAACACGGGAATGTGTGTCTATTAAGTTATTGATCGGTTAATTAACAATTTTTGAGGAGTAAAACGTAAGCATAGATGTGTACTTTGGGCATGTTTGGTTGGTTCGTTGGTTCTATTCGTAGCTTTTTTTATGAAGAGACAGCTCATTTAGGCAACGATAGGCCCATTGTGATACCACAGAAGATTGGCACCAAAACCTAGCTGCTTGTTAATCTTACTTCCTTCTCTTTCGCTTTGAAGTCGTTGAATGGAACGCCCAATCGTTCTGCATGTCTGCCATTAGTGCCCCATCAGGATATGATGAAACTTCAGCTTTTACGGTTCATATTGAGGAGTTGCTTGGTGTATTTGGAGTTCAGTGCGTGCCGAGTTTACCTGGTTGTCCTACAGGCTTTTTCCAGTAATCAGGCCCTATTTGCCCTATTTTTTTGGCCGACATGGGGTGTGAGTGTATAATCCTCTCGCTGGCGTATCTGTTCCGCAATTTCCCAGTATATCCCTATGCTCCGGTACCCAGCAAAGGATCACGTTCAGTTGTATGCGACATTCTATTACAATTTTGGATGAGGTGTACACGTTGGATAATGATTGGATAGCAGCTTGATTGTCAGGGAAAATGTTTAGATTTCTTATAGAAATTTTCTGGTTTCTTAGCCAGTATACTGCCTTGTATTATTCAATGACCTCTGTTTAAAAGATGCTGCAGTGGTCTGAAAGCCGGTCTTGCTGTTTTGAGAAAACACCTTAGCAAACTTGTCCATCCATTTTCGATCCTTTAGTGTATATGTCGACCGATTCCTGTATGTCACGCCTTTCCAGTCGGTATGATTCGCTTTGTGCATAGTTTCTTAGATTTGAAGTTATATAAAGTAAGAATTTTTAAACAAAATATAGAATAAAGGAGTTAGTTGTGTAATGAACAAAATTAGAATAAAATTTAAAGTTTTAGTACCATATTCGGCAACTAATTGACTAAGTGTTTTTATTACCATATTTGGCAAAATAAGCCAAAGTCATTAAGCCGACTTTGGCTTATTTTGCCAAATATGGTATATTGGTATCGGTATTTCGTGTGTCATTGTGGCTAGACTAAGTTAATTTTTATTTGCACTTTCGAACAAAAATCAAGATTATAAAAGCAATCTCATCACACATATTGTAAAATTGAGTGATTCAATAATATACAAAAAAATGTCTGAAAAGTTTCAATATATTTTAAATAAACTAAAAAGATGACCAAATTCAAAAGCGTGAACGTTCTGGAAATTGAATGTCCTTTACTTGATAAAAGTAAATGTCATCTATTATTTGTAACTAAATAACTCATTGCCAAACAAGTATAATTTAGAGAGAGTTCATTCCATCCAATGTTTTCAAACAATCTTTTTAGTTGTTTTTAAGAGTTCATGGAATACATTTGAGCACCTGATAACATAAATTGCAAGACATTTGGGTGTTATCGTTCGTTTTCTTCGATGAAGGTGGCACGCTTTTGTCTCGAAAATAAGTAAAAATCCTTTAAAATATAATTAAATTTTGGTAATTTTAGTAAATTATGAGTATGGTAGACTTCCAGCATGCATACAATAGTATGGTTTGTAATATAAAATAGATCCATTATAAAACATAATTTTTGATTTTAGGTATAATATTTCTCATGCTAGTACAGATAGCCAATGATGAACCGTACAGAGTTGCAAGTGACAGTTTAAAGCGAAGTAACACAAACATTCGTTCAGGGCTTTAACAAGGTTATGACTTCTTCTCCATTCCTTTCAACTTGGTCATTATGTACGTCATCAGCAAAGTTCTATAAAAAACGAGGGAACGACACTGTTTAACTCATTCGTATACATCATCTCATCTAAAACGATAACGAAAAGGACAGAATTGGACAGCTTATTAATATAAACGATGTAGTGCACTTTTCTGTAATCTCAATGATTTAATCGATGAAAGTACATCGAAAAATGTTATATGCAAAACAGTAACTCTTCGGGTATTAATATAAAGATGCAGTACGTGAATCCTGACATAGCACTCTTAAAAAATAATTATTACTTTCAAGCGACGCCTTTTAAGGCACAATCTTCAGCCCGTGAAGGATGAACCGAAATGGCCAGTTCACTGCAATTACGAGTTGTAGGCACTTTCTAGTGAACAAGCGCTATCAATCCTAGCGAAATTGCATAGACTTTGATGGGTTGGACAAATGTAGCTTATGGAAAATAGCAGAATCCGAAGTGCCCAATAAAAAGACGAGCAAGTGGTTCCCAGCTTTCGGAAAACCACGCAAAAACTGGTAGAAGCCAAGGGTTGCAGATAGCAGCTCGCTTTAAAAATTCGCAAATTAGAGGACGAGGTCGTTAGAGGGCGACCGCTAGAGTCAATTTTCTTATCATATATTCTTATACAGGTGTCCTCAATTGAGTACAATAGGTGATATGATATATATTTCTCTCTTACAATGCATTTGGAAGTTTAAATTTTTTGAATGAATTGAAAGAAAAGGTAATCGAGGAAATCAAGGATCTAACTCCCCGACAGCTTTTGGAAAATTTTGTTTGGTAATGATGTACTACAACTTATTGTTTATGTACAACAACAAAATCAATTCAGTTCTCATATTATAGGTACTATATAGGAACAAACCACGGTAGCCAAATGCGTTTCAAATTTATGAAGCCTTTCTAAAGGGAAAACAATGAATCGCAAACCATTCTCTAAGCTTAAAGAAGAATCCGTAGTTTGGTTTACTGGCGCAGAAGTAAATGGGCCAAACTTCAATATCTCCAAATCACTGGACTAATTTGCAACTATCTTTCAAGCGGAAACATAAGCTATATACCTTCGCATCGAAGAGTGTATCAGAAGTGCGTAGCGGAGAAAAAGAATCTACATACTGTCTGATAGGCAGCGATAAGTTCTTTAAGCTCCTTCACATTTAAGTGTAAACTAATCTGGGAATGCCTTCAAAATCTCAACAACTAGGACAATTTTGAGGCGAAACATTCCACTAATTCTCTTAAAAATTGGATTAAACAAGAGGTCAAAAAATTACTGAACATTTACACAATCCAAGCATTTTATCATCTCCGGAAAATTAAAGTCAGAGGATATCTTGAACTTTATAATGCCCACTGATGTATCATCTTGAAAAGATGAAACGTGTCAAGGATAAGCTTTGCAGACTCTGCCAAATCAGAGCATATTATATGTGAATGCGAACTAGTATTTAAAAGACGAATGACACACTTGGCCAAAGGCTATCTAGCGGCAAAAGAATTGGCAATTTGGACCCTGTGGGAATGTCATAGCAGTAATGGAAACAAAATATATCCCTATATATCGGTCGCTCTTACATTCAGACCATACCATATCGTGCTTACTTACTCACTAACCAACATGGCTTCTGCAAAGGTAAATCAGTAACAACTAATTTATTATTATACCAAAATTATATTTTGAAAGCCTTTGAGTTGCATTCGCAGGTGCATTCAATATATACTGATTTTAGTAAGTCATCTGATAGTGTTAATCATTGCTTGTTGATGAAAAAACTTAAAATAAATGGATTCTCAGGAAGTTTGTATCTTTGGCTATGTGACTATATTAAAAACCGAATGTTAATTGTGAATTTCAAAGGAAGTTTTTCTAATCCCATTCCGGCTACATCGGGGGTTCCTCAAGGATCCCACCTGGGACCACTGTTGTTCCTTATATTTATTAATGACATTGATTCAGTTTTCAAGAATGTTGAGTTTCTGCTTTTTGCTGATGATTGCAAAATGTTTAAAAAAAATTCATGTCATGACGATATCATTGAATTACAAGCCAATCTTGATCGTTTTCAGAACTATTGTCATAATAATGGACTAATACTAAACATTCATAAATGTAAGTTTGTAATTTTTAACAGATCGGGCTATGAGTTCAATCCTTCTTACTCAATTAAAGATAATTTGTTGGAACGTATTTATTCAATTAAAGACCTTGGAATAGTTTTTGATACAACCCTGAATTTTAATAGTCATATAAATTATATTGTAAACCATTCCAGGAGAATGCTGGGTTTTCTAATAAGGAATACTAAACATTTTTCAAATATCAACACTATTAAAATGTTATATTTTGCTCTTGCGAGAAGTAAACTGGAATACTCAACTATAATATGGTCTCCATCTTATAAGTTTTATAATGATATGATTGAAAGGATCCAAAAGAAATTTTTAAGGTACATAGCTTTCAAGCTCGGTATTCGATCGGAAGAGCTAAATTACATCCAATTACTTGCTGAATTAAACATGAATACTCTGTCAACCAGAAGGGTGGTCTATGATGCTACTTTTCTTTTTAACTTAATAAATGGACATTTAAATGTACCTGAGCTCCTCTACAATATGCACTTTAGAGTTCCATCACGTTCAACTAGGTGTTTCGATATATTTCTGTGCTGTAATCACAGATCAAACTATCTATTGAATTCCCCTTTAGAACGTTTAAAGAAAACTGGAAATCGCTTAGGTTTGGTGATAGACTGGTTTAATTGTAACGTCCTTCAGATCAACAGTGCTGTGCTCTCCCTTTATTGAGGTTATATTTCGGGTATCTAATTTGCGTTTACTTAACATTGTAATAATATTATTGTAAATGTGTTAGTTCGTATCACTATCCTGTATAATGGACTTTGTCCGTGTATTGTAATAAATAAATAAATAAATAAATATGGGAAGTTCTTGTAATCGCCTCGAAAATCGAAATTGAAATTTTCAACTTTACGTTTTGAGGTCTATAGAGTATATATAAAGTGTTTTTAGAAAGGGAGATATATATATATATATATGTGTGTGTGTGTACGCACGTATGTCTGTACGTTCGTGGACAGTTTTTTCTACGAGCATAACTCACGTAAACAAAGTCGTATCGACTTTGTTAAGGTGTCAATCGAAGCGTCTTTGCAATCTTAAGAGCTGATTAGTTTTTGGGATACTTCGGTCGGGGGGTTTGTTGTTTTGCCCCTTTGAAGGTCATTTCTGTCATGCGTTATATCTCGCGAACCAAACATACGATTTGCATATTTAAGGTGTCAATCGACGCGTATTAACATCTTTTTGAAGTTTTTAACATTATAAAAATTGGTTTCAGCCGTTTTTTAATTTAATAAAAGAAAATGCGAAAAATTATAGTTTTTTTCATAAAAAATATTTTTTAACCTGATTTGCACAGCACAGTGATACCAGTTTATAAAATTAATACATTCTTATCAGTTTTTGAAGAGAAACCGGCAAACTTGCTTCCATGATTATGAAAAAAACTAAATGAAAAATAAAAAAATGATTCAAAGTTACCATGTAAAGAGGGTTCAAACGAATGCTATTACTTTATATCTTTTATTCTAATTTTTTTTGGTAAATTCAATCAAAGTTTTAAACTATTTGCTTAATTTGAGCAGATTTGTAATAGTTTTTATAGTCTTTTAATTAAAAAAAACTGCTTAAATTTTGAAAACCAACAAAATTTTTCAAGACCAAAAAGGCCTCCACCGATTGATCCGCGTGAATATTTAATCTGTCCTCATCGACCAAAAACCTTACGTAACCAATGGATGCTCCCGTAGACGATATGATTCATATTCACTTATTCCTGTTACTGCTATGGAAACCTCTCATTGTTGTAATGTTGTTGATGTTTATCTAGATATTACTGGGAAGTTGACCATGTGGACCTCAAGGGTCGCACCTCGCGGCTTGTTTCTTACTTTTATTTACAGACTTTCATCTACTTTGGGAGTCTCAGAAGTTAGTAGAGTTCAGTATCGATAGGATAGTATTCTATCTTATTCTCTGTCTGATAAGACAGTTCCATCTTATTCTCTGTCTGATAAGCTAGTTCTATCTTATTCTCTGTTTTAGTAGATATAAGACGCTTTGAAATTATTACTATTATTTATTATTTATATGCATCATTGCCAAGTAGGGTGTCAAAAGTAAACTGATTTTCAGACGCAGCACCCTTTAAACTGTTTTTATGGAACCATCAAGCTTATGGATTTTTTATGATGCCTCACCACCCACTTTCAAGACACATGCACCAGTTTTTATTTTCCAATTTTCCAACAGATATAGTCGTACATAATGAAAACCGAAAGTAAAGTCATTAACGGCAATCAAGCGAATTTACCTAAAACGATTACACGTTGGTGCATTTTACAGAAGCGCACTGAGAGGAACAAGTGCTTTGCGCAGACTTTTAGTCGATGCACGGCCAATGGCGGCGTGAAAGTTTCAATTCCATTAGATTAACGAACGTTACATAGGCGTTCACGGTGCACTTTCATCTCATTATGCGTAGTAGCTGACCGTATCGGCCGACCAAAGTAAACCATAAGTGGTTTGCAATGGTAATCATTCACAAACCTCTGATTCAAGCAAGCACGGGTGTAGTTTGTGGAAATCGTTGAGTTTTGACGCGGAGCCGTGGAGCAGGACGAATGTATCTTAACTACACATTTCAATCAATGTAACAAGCAACCATTTATATCAAGAGCTCATAATATTTGATGATGGCTCCGTTTGTGTTATTATCAAAAGAAAAACATCCAATTATAAATGGTTGGTGAAATGTGTACTCTATTTTGTTAACGCTTATTTAGATAGACATGTTACATGTGAATCATTTTGATTAGCAGGCTTATAACATTGCGCCACAAAATAATAACTCCATCATTTTCACATCGAAGTGTTTTCGAGGGAACCCAGCTTTTTGCAAGTACTTTGCAACAGTTAGTAATAAGCGTCTTTAAATCAAACTAGGCACATATTGAGTAATAGTTTTGCTTTTATCTCTAGGTTTCATTACCATTCCCAATATTTTAACCATGATTAAAACGATATTTTCTTTCTAAGGGGCTCGGATGATAGTAAAATATATTTCTAGAAAAATTGATGCCGAGCAACAATCCAAAAAAATATATAAATAAGTTATACATGTGGAAAATCAATGCGTCTTATTGGAAATTCATTTGTTAGGGAAGGTATCCTCAACTTGCAGGTATAGACTCGTCTTGCCGTTCGTTGAATTTGGGGATGAAAATGCTTTCTCATGATCAAAATATTCTGGTTGAAGAAACTGCACGTTTTGACATCATTTGCCAATTCATAAACCACCATAAGGTTTATCAGCTATGTAGATTTTTAAACAAATCAAACACAGGTAAATTATTAAAATCATCAATTTTTTGGCTTTATTAGCTCGCAAATGTCATGACATTCAGTGTTTAAAAATAAATTCTGTCATATAACCAGCGCCATGCTATCGGTCTAATTTTGTGCACCTTATTCCAGCATAGCTGACCTTATTTCGCCAATAACGCGTCGAATGTTGCCATTCAAGTTATCAATAGTTGCTAGTTTATCAGTATAGACAAGAATTTAACGTGTCTCCACAAAAATTAGTCCTATCACATGATCACAGCAGTCAGTTCATAGGCCTATTTCTTGAGATGATTCGTTCACCACAGATTCGGCTTAAAAAAAATAATGGTATCACGCACTGTATGGCATGCTGCGTCATCTGTAGGAACTATTCGCTCCTCATGTAAAAGATTGCTCGTCGCAGGAGATTTCTTTGTTGCCTTCTCGGTGTTGGACGCCGAACGCCGGATCTTGTATTCATCAAGGGAGATCCGTGATTTAGCGCTGTATAAGTAAAGCGCACGTTTAGTGAGGGAACAGGGTTATATTGGGGTACCTACCGGCAAGTTAATTGCCACATGTCTGGCGCAGGATTCAAGATCCAAGCTAGCCGATATTTTTACTAAGTTTTTGTTTAGCGACTGGTTATGCTATTATTGAGGCGCTTCTAGAGCCAAGTTACGGCTCGAGCGTTTTGCCAAACTACGGCAATAATGAGTTAATTCAAACGAGTCAAAAGTACGCTATGACTATGACTATATTTTCTTTTCTACAATTTCCTTTTATACACTTTTTACAACTTAACATATAATCCCTACTCTAATATTTTATTCCTAATACATAATCCCTACTCTAAAACTGGAAGAATTGAATATAGTAAATTCATTCTAGCAATTAAAATATCGATCAGCATTTTTCCATATGACCCAATTTAAAATGCAACACTCATAATAGTCCATGAGTAATGACTACTCAGGTTTCTTCACAAAGGGTATACGTACTTTGTGTGTAAGTATGTAGTACATTGCACCTGCCAATGCTAAGCGCCGCTTAGTCTAGTGCGATCGCGATGGGTTAGTATAAACATTCATTCATGTGTTTATTTTTAGTGACAACATGAATTGGACTTTCATGTGAGTAGATTATGTGTAATGCAAAACGAGTATGCAAGGTGAGCATTACAAGGTGATCGTAAATTATGCATTTGTATATTTTACGACTGCTCGTTGATTATTGATTTGTGGGTTTAGTTTATAGTAAAATGCTGATTGATTGTGTAGATCCACTACACTCAGACTGTCAATCTTTGTTGTTGGGAACTAAAAAAATTCAAATCATTTGCCATTAGCAATCACCATTAACGGTAACGTTGGTTCCGCCTTCAAATTTCGAAATGAAAGGACAAATTACGACGTTGGCATGCATACAACACTATACATATAGTGAATTTTCGGGATGTAATAGGACTTCCAAAGTTTCTTGAAGATTACTCTCACACCAAATATGGAAATTTTGCTTATTTATTTTACTTATTAAGCCAGAAATGAGCTTCATCGCTGAAAATGGTTTGACGGTAAAAATGCAGTTCAATTTCCTACTCATTGTCGGCCCATTTAGCGAACGAACGAAACAAACGCTGATCCAATGGCTTCAATTGCTGCACTAGTTACATCTTAAAAGGCTTCAGTTCAAGATCTTTCCTCAAAGTTTTCCATTTAGTGGACGGACAGAGGCTAAGTTGTTGAGAACGGCGTCGAATCGATAAATTCGGATCTTCAATTATACTACCCTCTACAGCAGCGATAGCTGCCTCAGTACGCCCGTGTTAGATGAACATTGTCCAGTAGAGTATACGTGGACATAAATTTTTTCATCGTATTACGTATGAGCTGTTCAGATGGACGATTATAAGCGTCATAAATTGGAAGAACTGATTAATATGTTTGGGGCATAGAACGACAAAACTTGGAAATAAATTTCCTTTATTTTGAGACGTTGTTTGGGTGTCTTTGCATGGTAATTTACCAAAGTTAATTAAACATAATTTCAAAATAACAACAAACTTTGACAGCTACAGTGACAGATTCTTTGGCTGAAAATTTTATATCTCCAAAAAACACCTTACACAAATTGGGGATTTTTGTAGAATATTTTTGCATAAATATGTAGTATTTTTAATTTTTTTATTAATTTTCGACGACTCATATGTATCATTTTTCACCCCCTTTCGATTGTGCACATCACCCGGCGTCACAAACCTGGATTATTTACACCTTAGTTATTTCATACGAAGCCATACTTTCATGTAACAGACTACACTGTATGATCCGATATTTGTTCAAAATTAAAAGATTTTTTTATATTCATTTTTGCATGTACTCTTTAGAAAACTAATAAAGGGCCTGACAAGGTAGGTAAGTTTATAGTATATTTCCAAGAATGCAAGGAAAAAAGAACTTTTTCCTGATTTGTACAAAATTTTCATGTCAAAGATCAATTGTCAAGTGATTATATCTACACAAGGACAACAATATAGTGCCAATTTAAAATATTGCTATTCTTCCGTTTGAGATCAAAATCATTACTTTTCACTGTAATTTGCGAGCTGTAGACCCAAACTTTATTAAAAATGGGCAAAATTTTTGTAACTCCTTCAGGAAGGCGCAGTGAGATATTATCAACAACAATGTTTGCTCAAAATGAATCCAGCTATTACATCCTTTTCGTTGGCAGAGGTTGCTAGAATCACCCTGTATACATATTTTCAAATATTTCCTTGAAAAAATTCTTTCCTCGACCCTAATTTTTCGAGGTGGTGGATAAATAAAGTAGTACTAACATATGGGAAAAACGGAACACCAACAATATCTTATGTGTAAGATACATACAGTCATGAACATAAGTCTACGTACCCCTGCAATTTTCATGAAAAACATCGATCTTATGGTCTGATTTCAACAAAAAGTATAAAAAATAATGAAAGCAATGAACGTTTTTTATCTAAAGCCCAAAAAATATGTATTCATTCAGTGCAACTTAATACAAAACAAAAATAACTAAATTTCATACAATAAAAAAGAACAAAGTCTACGTACAATCATTTTTAACATCAGTTATCTTAAAAACTAGTATTTGTTAGAGTCTCCTTTGGAAGAAATTACAGCTTTCAGTCGGCTTGGCATAGAACCGACTAGATTTTTAGTGATTTCTCATGTAATTTTACCCCATTCTTCATGAAGAACGGAAATAAGTTCGTATCTATTCGAAACTTTGTGGTTTTGAACTTGGTGCTTTACATGTTCCCATAAATGTTCGATTGGATTTAAGTCCGGAGGTTGAGGTGGAGAATGGAGTTGTTTTGAAATATTGAATAACAACCACTCTTTCACAATCTGCGCGGTATGTTTGGAGTCATTGTCTTGTTGGAAGATCCAAGATGGTCCTAGTGCCAATTTTCGCGCAGATTTCTTCAAATTAGCTGTAATTATATCCAAATATACCATACGGTCGATAATACAGTCGATAATAACTAAATTTCCCACCCCCGCCGCCGACATACACCCCCATACAAGAACACTTCCACCCCCATGTTTTACTGTACCAATTAAATTTTGTATTTTGAGACCTTCGTTTGACTTCCTCCATACTCGTTGCCTTCCGTCATTTCCGAAAATATTGAACTTACTCTCGTCGCTAAACAAGACGATATTCCAAAAAAAATTCTTGCTTGCCTTCATGTAGTTTTGCGAATTCGAGTCATTTTTTTCATTTGCTTTACTAATGTATGGTTTTTTCCGCGGTGTCCTGCTAAAATAGCCATCGTGGTGGAGAACTTTACGCACAGTTATAGGATGTATGTGTATGTCCTTAACCTCCTTGATGCCATCAGTCAACGACTTTGATGACGTACGAGGATTATTTTGCATTTCTGCGAGTACACTTACCTCTTCACGATCGGTCAGCTTTCGCGATCTTCCACTTCCAGGCTTATTTTCAAATGATTTCGACAACTGGTAATTTGAAATTACAGTTTGAACACCTGACCGCGGATTGTTCACTATTTTGCTGATTTCACGATAAGTTCGCCCTTCTTTTCTAAGGCTCATAATTATTTTTCTTTTTTTCATCTTCAGAAATTCCTTTCCTAATCGGAGCCATGATCACTTTAAACAATTTGAAAATTACTTGTCAACGCGCCGTCAGCTGTTAACACTATTACGAATTTCACAATTCAATGAAAACATGCACAAAGAACATTACTTGAACAGACATTAAGCTGTATGTAGACTTTTGTTTCATTTTTGGTGCCAAGATTTCTTTTATTTCCCTTTTATAGTTGCTTCGATAGAAAGAGTTCCAATTTTTACGTATATTCAAGCTTGAATTGAGTGAATACATGTTTTTGCTGAGAATGCTAGGAATTAGAATTATAGGAATTGGGAGAAATGCTAAATATAGGGGGTATGTAGACTTATGTTCATGACTGTATGCTGATTGCAGTTGAAAACTTGCATGGTTTCCATTTTTATGTGCATTTCTTTTTCGAAAACGAAATGATTGATTGTTCAGCTTGTTTGAGGTATTCAAGGATTTCTCAAGAGGAAATGCAAATGATCTAGGTGTTTAGAGCATGAACCTTCTGAAAACATTGCTACAATTGCTGGGATCTCGAAAAATTTCTTGAGACTTGTGTTTCCTATTGTATTGTACTTATGTCAATTTTGATACGTCAAATAAAAATTTTATTACATATAATTTAAGTATGGCACACTTGAATATATATTTTAAAACGCCCATTTTTTCATCAACCAAACTCAACTTTATATAACGTTGACAAAATTAAATTTTCGGATGAACATTGTTCGGCTGACTGTGCCCATTATTTTTTACGATCCTCACCTTCGTCACGGTTCATGCCTAAACCAAATCAAAATCAACCATTGTTAATCTGATGGCAATTTTCCCATTCATTTTTGTACAATAAACCAAATGCCATCGAATAGCTTTTCAAAAAGATCGGCGATCTTTTATTAGCTTGCATGTACCTGAAATTCTAAAGTAAGCCGTGGTATGCCCAAAGGTCACGGTGAGTTGGAAACAGTCAATGCCGCACGGCAATAGCCAAAATATTAGTCGGTCACAGATGATGCATCGAATGATAGTCTGATCCGATCTCGCTGGCCTAATAATGTTCCTCCACTTTTTTTTCAATTTCATCCACACGTTATTTACACAATACACATATTCAATTGATCGCCAGGCAGAATAACAGCAATTTGGACATTTACACTGTTTACCGATAACTCTCGTTATCCGATTACTGTTCTATCTTTGTATCTATCCATCTAAGTATGTATCTATCGATGGAGAGCTTGAAACTGACCGTATCCACCATTTCTTGCATCAATTCGCAGACTTTCCAGATTTGGATCTTTGGATCGAGTGTTCCATATTTTCTTAATTTTCGAGCGTTTGTTGCTTTACCTGATCGCGGGATATTACGCGGAACAATTACCGTAATCGAGTAATAGGCTTTAGGTGCCTACTGGACGCCTCAGTGAGCTTGAAGATCCAAAAGGTTAATTTCTTGTTTTTAATAAGATAATTTGAGAACAGATTTTCCACATGGCATGAGTAGGTTATTGGGATGAATTATAGCTGGCAGTCATACATATGAACACTCATGCCTCAAAACTGATTAGAAAATTCGTGTAAAGCGGGAAAACGTTCGAATAACACGAAACGCGGCGATTTGCATTTATCTAATCTTGGATTCTTTACGTGCAAAGAACTCGTTTGGCGCTCAAAACCAGCTCGGTTTGAAAAATCCGCGTAATTGTCTTGAATTTGAACATAATGGACGGATTAAGAAGATAGTGTAACAATGAGGAGTTTCGCATTTAGGTTTCATTTACGCCATGAGAAGCAATTCAATTGTATTGAGTCTGAGAACTCGATAAGACATTAAAGCATTTTAAATAAATTACCACAATCCAACAAATATTCCATTAAAACGATTAGTTTATGTGTTTTTTATCGCGATAATGATCGTTTAACTTTAAACGGGAATTACACTACACATGTGGTCTTAATGATCTTGTACAATTTAACTGCCTTTAAATCCAACGCCTGAATTTAATTGACTTCTAATTGTTTATTTACATGAATAGAATATCATCTTTTTCATTTTGTATTTGATTTTCAAAACAGTTATGTTTATTCACTCCTTTGCACTAGATTACAGTTGAAGAATAGGAATTAGTTTTGTTTTTGTTGGATGGAATATGTATAGAGTGCGTCTTTGAGTAGAATTTATCAAAGTGCTTATTATTTCGACATTGTCAACAGTGACGCTCATAACATTTTGACAAATATGTAGAGTCAAGTCTTCACTGTAAAAGTAAAATGTTCATTCGTATCGTTATTACTTGTTTGGTCAAACATAGTAGGAAAATAAATTAGATTTTGTTCAAAAGTCATTTTTTATCTTGTATTTGATGTCCATAAACAAAGTTTATAGAATTAAGGGTTCTTAAAACCTCCATTTAGTCGACGGGAAGACAAAGTAACCTCAAAGAGCAACTGTTTAGTGTGGGTTTTGGAAAGATCGTATGATAAGCCTCTACCAGGGATGTGACTTTGATACATCTGTACCAAAATGGATACATTTTTTTCATATTAAGCGAAACAGGTGCAAAGATATACAATATTTTAAAATGATACATTTTTCTTCTTGTATAAAATTTTTATATTTACTTTCCGTAATGCAATTGAACTCAATGCAGCAAACAAACTGCCAAAGCTCCAAAATTTGCACACTATTCTTGAACATTTCTTTTAATGAAGACGTATAATGCCAGTACGAAACAGTAAATTTTATTCGTCTACAATGTCAATAAATTTTTGGTTTTGATAAATTCATTTTATTTTCATTGAAAAATACAAATCTCCTAGCATCCTATTATATACTAGGATGCCATATGGCAAATTGCTTTAATCGCTTCGTAAATATCTTTTCGTTCTAAGGTCTCTAGAGCATATTTAAAATGTTTTTGGAAAGAAGTCCGTATAGGTATGTGGTCATTTTTTTTCTTTGACGATAAATCTCATAAGAAAAGTTTTATTGACTTTGTTGACATGTCAATCGAAGTGTATTTGCAATGTCACAAGCTAATAAGATTTCGATGAGATTCAGTTCAGAATTTTTATTATTTTGACAAATCAAAGGTGATTTTTTTTGATACAGAATATTTCGTGAATTAAACGTTTGATATACTTCGTTGAGCGTAAAAGCATTTGTATGGTTCTTTGAAATATTGAATGAATTTATTAAAACCGTTTTTAAATTAATGAAAAAAGTGTACAAAATAGGTTTTTTTGAAACAATTTTCTATAACGCATTTAAACTTTAAGCAAATGATTTTACTCAGCTTTATTGTTGGCAAATGGTAAAATTTTTTGTTTGTTATACGTTCAGTTTCAGTGGGGGGTTATTAGTCCAATTCACGAATTGTTTTAATGTATTCTCAATATCCAGATTGCTGCAATAGGGATAGTAATCTTCCCAGTCATCGCCTGTTATTAGAACAAGGTTACGGTGAAAAGTTCTCGACTTACCTCAGAGATGATGCTCCGATCAGCAAAATGTTTTTTTCCTGCCTAGGTGCACACTTCAGTAGTTCTCTCAAGAAGAAATCCATCCGAAGTTCAAAAAAGTTTACGGGGACTCTGCTCCTTCCATGTGAACCATTAAAAATTGGGCAGCTTCTTTTGAACGTGGTGAAGATGACCCACGTGAAGGACGGACAAAAACTTCAAATACAGGGCGCAAAATATCTTGCACAAAGAATTGAAGATGCGAAATCTCGACCCAAGATGGGCGCAAATCGTTAGCGCATTTGCTTTTGATCGGCATTTAGAAAATGCGCTAACGATTTTTGCAGCAATCTTTGGACCGATTCAATACGGATCCGACTGATTTTGTGCGGTGATTTATCATCATGGATGAGACGCGCCGATGGTTCAGCGCCAAAGATAGCGAAGTCGATGGCATCTTCTGGAAAGGGCATGACCAGCGTGTTTTGGGATGCAAAAGGGATCCTGTTAATTGATTACCTTGCAAAAGGCAGTACAATCACAGACGAATATTACTCTAACTTCTTGACGAGCTGGATGCCAAGATTCGCGACAAAAGGCCTGGCTTGAAAAAGAAAAAAAATCATCTTGCACCACGACAACGCTGCTGCACATAGAAGTGCGTTGGCGATGGGAAAACTGCGGGATTCGGATTACGATTTGCTCAGCAATCTTCTCGGTTCTCCTGATGCAGCGCCTTCAGACTTCCAACTGATCCTAAACTTGAAGAAATTTGCTTAGGACAGCAATTCGTATCCAATGAAGAAGTTGAAATGGCCGTGGGTGAATAGTTTCACAACCTTCCAAACTCTCACTACCAGGATGGAATACTGATATTAGAGGTTATGTAGAAAAATAAAATCATTTTTTAACTGAAAGTCGCAGTCTTTCATCGTCAGGACGAAATGAACCCTTTTATAGAGGTGTCGTCAGCAAAACCCTTGTATTTTTGCGTTAGCATTAACCACTTCAAATAATTTTTTTACGTAATACTCTATAGGCGAAAGGATTGTTCCTTCTGGGAATCCCTAGTCGGTATTATACGTAAGATCGCTAATTATATTGCCCATTTTTACCGTTTTTTTGCGGAATCCACATTGATCTTCTGGAATTATTCTATTACTTTCTAGGTATTTAGTTGTACGCGTTGCTAGGCACCTATGAAATATTTTTGCGAATGTATTTGGTAGAGCTCTGCGCCTTTAGTTTGTAACGTTAGTATTGTCTCCTTATTTGTATATAAGCATTATTGTAGCCATTTTAAATTTTATTGAGAATATTCTATCGTTGATATATTCAGTAGATAAAATTTTATGAGGTTGTTTTACGAATGTTTTGATTTATTTAATTATTAACTTCCCAGTATATGGGAAGTTCTTGTAATCGCCTCGAAAATCGAAATTGAAATTTTCAGCATTTCTTTACGTTTTAAGATCTACAGAGTATATAAAAAGTGTTTTTGGAAATAGAGATGTATGTGTGTGTGTGTGTGTACGTACGTGGAAAGTTTTTTCTACAACCATAACTTACGTAAACAAAGTCGTATTGTCTTTGTTGAGGTGTCAATCGAAGCGTCTTTGCAATTTTAAGAGCTGATTAGTTTTCGGTACACTTCGTTCGGGGGGGTTTGTTGTTTTGACCCTTTGAAGGTCATTTCTGTCATGCGCTATTTCTCGTGAACCATACACACGATTTGCATGATTTAGGTGTTAATCGACGCGTATTAACATTTTTGTTATTCTGTCAAATTATGAAAAAAATCGTGTGAGCCGTTTGTAAATTTATTTAAAAAAAAGTGCAAAAATATAGGTTTTTTTCATAAACAATAAATTTTTAACCTGATCTGCATAACACAGTAATCAATGTTTATAAAATTTATATACTACAAACAGTGTTTGTAAAAAAACCACCAAAATTTTTTCTTATTATTAGGTAAAAAATTGAATTAAAAATAAAAAACCATTAAAAGTCTTGATGATTTTCAAGGTCATTTTTATCATTCACTATATCCCACGGACCAAATATGATATTTGCATCATTAAGGTGTCAATCGACGTGTATTAGTAAAAGAAAATGCGAAAAATTAGAGTTTTTTTCATAAAAAAATAATTTTTTAACCTGGTTTGCACAGCTCAGTAATAAATGTTTATAAAATTTTTACATTCCTATCAGTTTTTGAAGAGGAACCAGCGAAGTTGTTCTCCATGATCCGGATAAAAATGAATTAAAAATAAAAAAATCATTCAAAGTTACCATATAAAAAGAGTTCTACGAATGACATTACCTTATATATTTTATTCTAAAGACTTTGTTGTAAAATCAATCAAAGTTTTATAATATTTTCATAATTTGAGGATTTTGAATAGTTTTCACAGTATTTTAAATTAAATAAAAAACTGCTTAAATTTTGAAAACCAACAAAATTTCAATCAAATTTGCATTTTTAGTAATCAACGCTTTGAATGGTACAATGTTCTGTAGTCAATACTTTCCGAAATCATATGCTTTAAAAAGCTTTCATCAGATGTAAAATTGTAGTTTTTAGTGGTTTTGTGTTTTAGTGTTCGTAAGGTTTCAATTACTCCCTTCATCATCATTTGTGATACATTTTACTTTTTACATGCAATTGAACCTGTTTTGACTGCATAATCAATGATTCTCAAGATCAACAAAATAAGAAATAATTATTAATCTCATTGATGTCAAATTGTAAAAAATACATATTCAATGATTATGCCGAAGACATGGCAATTTTGAACTAATTTATTTAACATGGTCACCTCGCGAGAAAATCTCTTCAGCGGGCATAATAACAAAAACTGCATTCATTTTTGCGAGTGCTCTTTTGTCCTTCAAGCACCGATATAAAAATAACAAATAACGTAAAAAGGCTTTGTAGCCTTCCTCCCTCCGATTGATACGCGTGAATATTCAATCAAACCAATCCACCTTACATCCACCAAAAGCCTCAAGTAATCAATGGACGCTCCAGTAGATGATATTATTGATATTAACTCTTTTCAATTACTGGTATGAGTACCTCTTATTATTATTATTATTTAAAGTAGGATTATTTTCATAAATATTTTTGTATTGAATATTTTTAATATTTATGTAGACATTACTGGGAAGTTGATCGTATGGACCTCAAGGGTCGCACCTCGCGGCTTGTTTCTATTGTCAGTTTGTCTTCTCCTAAAACTGTATTACATATCAAGTTATCTATTATTTCTACTTTTTCGTGTTCTGATACTTTATAGAAGTGTAGTTCTGATTGATTGGTTTAGATCAGGGCGGATCTACAAAAAAACACTGGTTTTTTGTAAAAAAAAGTTGTGGAATTACTCGTATAACAATCATTGACATATCCTCCCTCTCAAAAACTCGGGAACATCAATAAATAAATCGAAATATTTAAAAATTATAAATAAACTCGATTTTTCCTTAATTTTTGCATGTCTAACTTTAAAATGATTCATTTTAGAGCAAAGTTGTGATAAAAAAAAGTTGCGTTTTTTATAATTTTTAAATATTTCGATTTATTTATTAATGTTCCCGATTTTTTTGAGTCAATTATTGTTATACAAGTTATTTCACAGCTTTTTCAGCAAAAATCAGTAAGCCCCCTCTCAATGACTTGGTCTAATTTCTGTATGTGTAATTTCTGGTAATCGATCTTGTCCTGCTCTTATTTCTGCAGCAATGTATTGACCAATGTTTGTAAAAACTTTGTTAAACACATTTGTTATTTGTTTGGGATTGTCATTTGCGGTCATTATTTTTCCGTTAACATTCAATTGTTTGAATGATTACATTTAATAAACGTTTGCATTGAAATTTAATATTGTCTGAATATATTTCCATCGGCTACAAACAGCTTCATAGTTTTTTGTCCATGTTTCAGACTCCATTTTCAAACACTAATTTATGTATCATATGAAAGTATTTCCTGAATGAAAGTTACCAAGAATCTAAAAACAATGTTTTCTCATTTTTCTTCGTCTGTATTTTCTAAAATTATGTACTATTTGAGTGAACATGCAATTTTTCATTTGTATAGCAGAGAACCAATTCGGAGAGAAGCTATTTATTTCCCTTGAGAGCTCCTCCTTCATAATGTGCACTGGGAAATCGTATCTGTTAGATTGCTTTTATTGTTGTTAGTTTTCAAAGCATCTTTAACGAAAATTTGAACTACTTACATTACTTTTTATGCCCAGCGACGCACATAATCCGAAAAATGTAATGAATGTGAATCAATTGAGAAAGATGTTTTGGGCTAAAGTAAAGTTCAATGTTTGGATGTTCAGACACGGTAAGGGTAAATGTGTGTTGTTGAATTTATGAACAATTTCACCTTTTTGAAAATATTTTTAGCAACCATACGAGTCCCGCATTGCGGTTAGATTTACTTAGGGGCCATCCATATATTACGTAACGCAATTTTTAGAGTATTTTAACTCCTCCCCATGTAACACTTAGTAACATTTTTAAATACACCCCCCCCCCTCTTCCTTGGAGTGTTACGTAATATATAGGTGGCCCCTTATATGATTATGTAGTCGTCTTAAGCGGGTTTTTGCATTTTGCTACGACGATAATGTCATATGGCGCAAAGTTAAGGATGAAGAATGAAATTTAATTTCAATGCGAGAGAGAGGACATTGATCCTAAATCCCAAGAAACGGAAACTAAAGGCTTAAAGTAAAGTTTCAGTGTAGGTTAATTCTTTTGCTGCATTTGTTCGAGTACCTGGTCAAACATATAATCGGGTCTTTTAGACGATGCAGATATTTATGCTTACCGTGAATAGTACCGAGTAAAGGTCTTAGGACATTTTACCATACGTGCTATGATAAAAACAGATAGATAGATAGTTGTAGATATTAAAACAACAATTAATTTCTCAATTTTTTTTAGAAATCAAGAGAAGAAAATTATTTTAATATATATTGTTCAATTATGTGAATTAAAAGACGTTGCCCCTGATAATTTTTGAGGTAAATTGTGCAAAATGTTGCTTTGCATATGAAACCTGTGCAATACAATACAATACATGGTTTCCATTGCTAGCTGTGAAAAAGACTTGGCGACGCTGTTTAAGAACTATGGTAGATTATATCGTCTGCTCAAAAAGTACTCAGAATTTTTACAGAAAACATTAAATTTTAAATTTTTTGACAAATTTATTGGAACCCTTACGAAATATTCACCATCTGAGGCGATAACCCAATCTTCCATACATTTTTGGTAGACACGTCTTTTATCGAATCAATCAACTCATTTTTCACGAAGTGTCAATTTTGGTTCCTGTGTTTTGGTAAAAAAAAATCGGGAATAGCGAAAGTTGTGGAAAACGGTGCATTATCTTGATGCAAAACCCAATACTTGTATTTTGACAAACGTGCTTTCTTTTTACGGATAGACTCACGCAAACGCAGTATAACTCTCAAATAATATTCGTTATTAATTGTTTGTTGGGCAATGCTTGTCCTTTTTACAAGAAGGGGGAAGATTTGAGACTTAAGGCTGCCCATACTAAACGGAGAAAGTCTCGTGCTCTCATATCAAGTCAAGTACTTAGGGATTGCACTGGATTATAAGCTCACTTGGAAATTGAATGTGGAGGCGAGGGCGTGGAAAGCTACAGAAGTCTTATTTGGAGCTAAATGGGACATAGGTCACAAGTGGTACACTGGCTGCAGAAAGCTGTAATCAGGCCAATCTTGATCTATGGGACTATAGTGTGGTGGGAGGCATTGAGTAAGAAAAGCAACATGGCTCAGTTGACCAGGATCCAAAGAGTGGTATGTTGGGAATAACGGGTGTATTGCGCACCACTTCTAAAGCTGTATTAGAAATTATCTTAAATTTATTGCCGTTAGAACTACCCTGCCAAGATTTGGCAGCCGCTAGTGCTGCGCGTCTTAAGCGAAGGGGTTGCTGAAGGTAAAGATCTAACGGGGACTATCATACTGAAAAGTGTCTGTAGGACGTTCAAAGAAGAAGAAGAACATGGATTATTAAGTGCCAACTTTCGACTTTATCACGAACTTTGTGGCTGTTTTTCCAACAAGAGAAGAATGTGAGAACGGGCGGGGGAACTGTATCAGTGTTTAAGGATGGCTAAAAAACGAAGACAAACAAGAAGTGCAGGAGCCGCCATATTTTCCGAGCATTGGGACCTGAGCAAATTGTTGAAGCTACCCAAGTGCTGGACAGTTGTGCAAACGAGGTTAGTGCCAATCTTGCGAGCGGCAGAGTAGGCCAGCAGGCGAGGGTGTATCAATAAAGACAACACTTTCTTCGTAGACAGTCCGGTGACCGTAAGCTTGCTGGAATCAGTCATAGTGCCCTCCAAATTGGTGGAGACTTGTAGGTCTGAACTGAGGAGGATTACTCTTAAGATCAAACTAGCGCTGTGTAGTACAGACGCACGAGGCGGTGAGAATGGGAGTCTCAATGCAGGATATAAAGGAATCAGCCTACGAACCAGTATTGAGAAAATGAAGATATTTGAGCGGGTGTGGCACTGCTAGGTTTATGTGGTCCAAATACGAGTCGAAACGTACTCTTAGTCTGTTAGCTCTGGACAAAGCTTCGACGAGAAATCTTGTGGGTTTACTGACGGGTCATGTGGGTTTCGGTGAACACGCAAGGAGAATCGGGCTCCCAGCTAGTGACCAGTATCGAAGCTGCGACGACGAAGAACAGACAGAGTTAATAGAACACCTATTATATAAATATCCAGTTCTAGCTGCTAGGAAGCATTAGCACTTGAAGGCATTTTTTTCGAGGAGCTGAGTGAGCTAAGTAACATAAAAATCGACCAACTTCTGGATTTCCTTAGTAAATTAGGATGGTTTATTAAAAAACTCAGAGGATTTTTACGTCTACAGGGCAAAGACGGTCGAAAGCTGTTTGGCTTAGCACCCTCATAACCTAACCTAACTGAACCTAAATGTTTTTCCTATCGGTAAGAACTCAGAGTAGACTACACCTCTAAAATTGAGAAAAACAGTCAGGATCACCTTGATTACTTTTGCTTGCACACCTACCCAAAAATCCTGATTAGCTGGACAACATAGCGGAAATAGTTTTATCATCGCTTCGAATCCCTAAAATAATGTTGAATTAAGAGAAAAAAATTGATTTCCTCAACAGCAAAATTTCTTGCAATATGATGTTTTTTTTTGAAAGATAATTTAGAGAGCTGATAGCTTTTTTTTTGTTAAAGCCCACACATGCTTTCTAGTGAGGCGTGGTTATGATGTAATTGGATTGATTGGAAACGGAAAGCGCTTGAAAGTTACAAGGATTGAAAACTGGAAAACTGGAAAAGGTAAGGTTAACTTGGTCCTCGCATAGTCTATATGCTATTCCTATTGAATAAACATCAAACAGAGTCTCAAAAGATAAATATTTCAGCAATACAAATAAGTAATACATCCAAACATGGTCAGCAATTAAGCAATGTTTGCCTAAAAAGTGATCAGATATTGCGAACAACACTTGCGGCTGTACTAATATAACTGTGCAACATGTAATATGTTAAAGTTTCAGAAATAACACTTCATTAATTTGAAAGCTTATTAATTGATGTTTCAAAACCCCTTTTTGTGAAATAATCGGTATGCGCACCTCGCATGAGAGCGATGTTTGAATCAAAGTTCAATGAGTTTAGATAGGTAGTCAGTCATTAATAAGATGCACTTCAACATTTTTCAATGTAACGTTACTTCATCACTAAAATAAATTACTGCAGGTAGTATTTAATCTTGAATCTATCATCTTCTTGCTATTTTGAAAACATTACTAATAAAAGGCAAAGAAAATTTATTTGAGCTCATTTGAAGCCAAAAAGCCGTCCTAGCTGGGCTTTTTCTTAATTTTTTTATTCTTCGACATTTGCAGATTATTTCATAGGATCTAGCAATTACTTGAAATTAATTTCAACGATCGATCCGTTTGTGTATCTTATCCATCAGCAAGGCCAACAACTCTAAATACTTTTCACTTTTATTCATCATAATCGCAGAGCAATTAATTATTTGCAATCATTCAACCACACGCCGCTCGAACGTCGCATTAGCGCAGCTCATACGTTAATTTTCCATGCACCTGAGACCAATGCGAAGACATGAAAAAAACTGTTTTCGCATTTCTGCCGAGTGTGGATATCTATCTGCCGATATAATATCTTTCCAATGCAGAAATCAATTAGTGTTGAATCTTTGGCAATACGTTACGTGTCTTAGATCTGGACGCCTTTTCAGTTGGCAGTTGCCTGACCAACAGGTTATCCACGGACGCGCAATGATACGATTTCACCAGGGTGCAATTTTCGAGGGAAAACTGGTATGTCTTGGCTGCATCAGGAAAATTGCTCAGTGAAAAGTTGTTTTAATGCCGCATGTGTATTTATATATTGGCAGGAAAGTTTTCGAATAATGGCTGTTAGATAGCATTGCCTCGCATGTGAATATTAATTTGTAGTCACAGTTGTGGTGCATGTCGTAGAAACGAGGAAACTGTTGGCTTCTGGTATATTACAGGATGAGATTGCTCCGTGCGATGATTTGCAAGTACCACATTCCACTTCATTTGAGATGGCAATATTTATTTAGATTTTTTGATATTGAGACGTAATATTCATAATATTAAAAATGGGGTTTAGTAACTTCGAATGAAACTTCAGAGAGAACTGCTTTTTACGTTTAGTTTTTATTTCTACAGATTGGTTTTCTGATTAACGCAAGATGGCCACAAGGGCTGGCGCTATAATCAGTGGACCATAATGTACCACGTTCTGTCCACAAGACCTGTCTTTAACTATCTTCCAAGCGGAAACATACACTACAGAATTTATTCTCCAACAGTGTTTTAGAAAATGTTAAGAGAGATGAAGAATGTTTGTACTCAGGGTTGGATTGTCCTTAAGGCAAACTAGGTAGTGATCTACGTGCGCCAAAGTATAAATTTATGAATTTCAAACAAAAAAATGTAAGTGCGACTTAATGGCGAAAGTCTTACGCTCTCCAATCAGGTGAGGTACTTAGGAGTCGTGCTAGATCATAAGCTTACCTGGAGGGCAAATCTGGAAGCGAGAGTGAGGAAGGCTACAGTAGCCTTTTTCACGTGTAAGGCGCTCTTTGGGCCTAAGTGGGAACTCAAACCACGGGTGGTACACTGGATGTACACAGCTATAGTCAGGCCAATTCTGACCTATGGGGCTATGGTGTGGTGGGAGGCGCTGAGCAAGAAATGTAACCTGGCTCAACTCACTAAGATCCAAAGAGTGGCGTGCTTGGGGACAACGGGTGCTTTGCGTACTACTCCCACAGCTGCATTAGAGATCATCTTGGATCTTCTGCCATTAGATCTGCACTGCAAGGAGGCGGCAGCCGCCAGTGCTGTGCGTCTGAAGGGTGGAGGCTTCTGGAGGGAAAGGAAAAGTCTTTGTTGGAAGCAATGTTATGTCAACATGGACTATAGAGTGCCAACACTGGACTTTGGAACAAATTTCTTGACCGTCGTCCCCTCAAGAGAAGAGTGGGAGAGCGGGGGGCTAGCCGGCAAAGGAATTGTGTCAGTGTACACGGATGGCTCGAAAACGAGCACGGGCACGGGAGCAGGAATCTTTTCTGAGTACTGGGGCCTTAGTATATCGTTGGAGCTCCCCGGGCACTGCACAGTTGTGCAGTCGGAAATAATGGCAATCTTGAGAGCTGCGAAAGAAGTTAACAAGAGAGGGGAGGTCGATAAAGACATCACTTTCTTTGTGGACAGCAAAGCAGCCATAAGGATGCTAGAATCAGTCTTAGTGTCCTCCAAATTAGTTGAAACCTGCAGGTCGGAACTGGAGAAGATCTTTCAAAAGAACAGTTTAAAACTGTGTTGGGTTCCTGGGCACAGCGAAGTGCACGGAAATGTAAAAGCGGATCAGCTCGCTAGGGAGTGATCCCGTGAGGCGCACCTGCATGAGAAAGTGGGGGTAGGGGTCTCAATGAAAGTTCTTAGACAGGATATAAAGGTATCAGCCTACGAGCTAGCATTGAGGCGCTGGAGAAATTTAGGCACATGCTGTACCGCTAGACAGATGTGGCCAAATTATAACAAAAAGCGCACTCTGGATTTGTTATCCCTAGACACAGTTGCAATAAGAAACCTTGTGGGTATACTGACGGGTCATGTGGCTTTCGGTGAACATGCAAGAAGAATCGGGCTCAGGCCCATAAAAATTGTGCAATCTAAATTTATTTTTAAAAAAAATCAAAAATTTTGAAAACTTGCAAGTCAGAAACTTAAACTTGTAAAAGTTTGAAATTTTTTTCACAAATAAAAAAGCACTTTACCTATCACATGCATTTTACAAAATTAAAATCGGATAATTATGGCGGTCTCAGTAATTTTTGCTAAAACTCTAAAATTGTGCTGGGCGGCTACGGATTTTGTTGATGGGAGGAGCTCCTACGACTGAATGCGGATACGCTCAGCACAATCAGCACAATTTTAGAGTTTATCACCAAGTTTAGCAAAAATTGTTGAAGCCGCCATAATTATCCGATTTTAATTTTGTAAAATGCATGTGATAGGTAAGGTGCTTTTTTATTTGTGAAAAAAATTTCAAACTTTTACAAGTTTAAGTTTCTGACTTGCAAGCTTTCAAAATTTTTGATTTTTTTTAAAAATAAATTTAGATTGCACAATTTTTATGGGCAATCTACTGAATCGATTTTGATGGAAATTTTTAAAATGTTTTATGATGTTGTAAAGATTTTTCAAGCAAAATATAAAGGACCTTAGTGCATTTTAAGTGGCAAAAAAATTAAATAAAAAAAGGCTTTTTTCGCCCTGTTTTTTATATTTATTGCGATTTGCGACAAGGGTTAAATGTTTGAGGATTTTTAACTAATCCTATCTTATAGAAAATTTTATTACGCAACTTTTATTATCACACAACTTTGACCTGAAATGAACCGTTTTAAAGTTAGGAGTGAGAGAAGCAGAAAAAAACACAATTTTTTTTTAAATTTTTAAACATTTCGATTTTTTTTAATGTTCCCGACTTTTATGAGAGGGAGCATAAACCAATTATTGTTATACGAGTTATTCCCCAACTTTTCCTGCAAAAATCAGCGTGCCCCCTCTCAACGACCAAATTTAGTCGTTTTTCTACAGATCCGCCCTGGTCTATAATCGCGTTCGCCAATTTTTAGAAAAATGCATATAAAGCTGAAGCTTATGAATTCGACCAGTATATAAAAATTCTTGTAACTTTTGATGAAATACAACACATCTTCCGTGAAGATGGAAAAATACCCAGGAACAAAAATTTCTGGAAGATCATTTGAAGAGGTGAGATGAGCTGGTTTGTACACTCAAGTAGGAACCCTAGAGGAAGCTAATTTGATCCTGGTTCTTTGTTAGCATCAAACTCATTGTTAGCAGTGGCAACCTCTTCCGTGTTCAGATTTATTTTTTAAACAAAAAAGTGTTGAGGTTTAATTTGCATAACGGGGCGCTAGGTTGGACGATTTTTTGGTAGAACTTTTTCCCTCTTGAAAACGCTTAGATACTAGAAATATTTCGAGGGAAGGATTAAGTGGTTTTTTTTGGCCACAGATGTTTAGTATTCAGTTGCTTTTTGTATAATGTTAAATAAATCCAAAAAAATAGAATCACCAATTGTATTTACTCCTATAGAACTAAAGAAAAGCTCGTAAACTACGCGAGATTTCATTGAGCATTACTTAACCAATTTATCATTTTTCTTCCTAATATTGACACCAACATTAATTTGTTTTATTAATTTGTATTGCTTATTTCTCTGATTTCGCAAAAGTCTACGGTTACTGTCCAGCCAAGCAGGTTTGTTTCTCCCCATTATTTTAAAGCATATTTTTCAATGGTGTCGATGATTATTTTATCTTTTATATGTAACATTCAAAGTCAATAAAGGCATGGTGGTACATAATGCTGTTGTTTATGACCGAATATTGTATAAGATGTACATTGAACTCAAACGTTGTGGTTCAATCAATTTGATAATTTTGATATTGTATCACTGCACTGTACTGTATATGGAGTACATTGAACTTCGCTAATTGCAATCAATGCATGTCTCTTGAAGTAATGCGTTTGTGATGACAATCAGATTTTCCACGAATGTACTTGTAGTACAATGTACGTCTTTTTGCGAACAAATATTTTTGCTTACTCTTGTGAATTGTAGATATTTTCAATTGACCTAGTCTTAAGATTCTAAAAAAGGTATATAAGTAGCAAATCATTTTAATAAAAATCAATCCCAATTGGAAACTAAACTACAGTGTTTCTTTCACAGCCAATTGCTCTCATCCTTAACTTTCTGCACCTACAACCATTGGGTGCAAGAAGATTTCTTTCATATTGCAAGATCGTTGTTTGGTGTGGACGGCCTTCGAGCATTATCCCAAAGGTTTTATTAGAGTTCTCTAAAGACTTAAGAATATAGTACTGTGACTTAAATGTTACATTTGGTCCGTTGCGTTGGATATTATGTTTTTCACTGCTATCGTCTAATTTTCACAGTCTAGCACTCAGGTAATTTAACTGCAGTTGTGAAGAAACGAGCTTGCACTTAAATCTTTTCGACTGCTTTTGCACGGTGTCATAGTCTTGCACTCATATTATTTGACTGAGCTTCCACTCGAATCATTTGGAGTATCATTGGAAAGATTTTATTCAAGGCTTGCACTTGATTTCGAGGGCCGGAATTCTGTATTGAACAATCGTTTACGCTAAATACCTCAGCAATAAACATCGGGAATGTTAGAATAGTGTTTAGTAGCGCTCTTGCGCGTTTTATAAGGTGCGATGCGACGTTTCTTCTTTTTTTGTTGTTCTGATAATAATAATTTCGAACGCAATTTTGAAAAGAAAACATTTTTATCAATATCTCCAAAAGCACGACTCGTACGAAGATGTTATGTCCAGCAAACATGGCTAAAATGCAGTTTTATAATATTTTGGATCATGACGCCAATACTCTTGGCCCAGTGCTGCTGGTTGTATTTGCACTCTTTTTACCGCATATTTTTCCGCAATGGACAAAGAAGGTGTGTGAAAGTTGCGGCAAATTAAATTTTTGCCATACCTACCATCTTCGTACGAGTCATACTTGTTGAGATATTGAAAAATTGAGTATGCGTCTTCTTTTCAAAATTGCGGCCATATCCACCACTATTCGGAGGGTTTGCACATTATTTCCGAATCTCGAATATCTATTGTATCAAAGCATGTCATAATAAAGTTGCTTAAATGCTTTTTTTTGCAGCGCAGACTGAGTTTTATTTTGCAGTAATGACTCCAAGCACTGCACCAGCACTGAAATGCAGTACTGGGCCAGCACTGGCAGCTGACCGTTGGCCGTTCGTTGTACGCCAAGACTTGGTCGACGCTTGGCGTTGTTTCCACTGTTAGCAAATCCTATTCGGGTTGCTTCCAATATTTGCATTGGAATCTTGAATTTTTGAGATACATCTTTTAGCCTTTGCCCGTCATGTCTTATAGTGACCATCCGTACCTTGTTATCTGAGTCAAGTTTGCTCACGTGAATAAATGCCAAATTCCATTTCGAAGGTGGTAAATATGATTGCTTAAGGAGGACGAGTTGGCCAGATGTAGGGCTGTCACATCCCCTAGTCAATTAGACTATCGACTATCAATTTTGATTTATGCTGGCGTCTGTGCAAATATCCTATAGACCATATTTTGCAAAACGTTTCATATAATGCGGTCAGCTTCTTCCAGCGACCATGTTAAGTTGTTTTTGTTCGATTGGGTTCTGCAACGATCAGAAGAGGCGTCCAGTTAGGAAGTTTACCGGAAAAAGTGCCTGATAACCTCTGGCGTCCCTGGTTGATTGTAGTGGCAGCCCTCTTCATCAAAAAGATGGCTCACTTAGGCCAAGATAGGCCCATTGTGATCTGGCGTCGCTAGTGAGTGAAGTTATGGATCTGGAGTTAGGACAAGATTCGATGTGAACGAGAATTGCATTAAACTCTTGAAAATTAATCGATATTTAGGAAATTACATATAATGCAGTTATTGTACGATTGAGAAAAATACAGAAACGAAATCCAACCACAGAAGCGAAGTAGTTGCAAATGTTAAAGAAGAGGTTCTTTGTGTCACTAGTCGGGTTAGTCACATCCTCTTCATAAACATTGGTAAAATCTAGCCAATGTCTGAGGTTCCTTGCTATAAATCATTCAAGTTTATCGTTAACCATCACTAATAATTCCTTCACATATAGATTTAAAAAAAAACTTTAAAGAATCGTTACAGCCTACATTTAAGGTATCGTTGGATATGTCGTTATGAAACGATATCGATTTTTAACACAAGATGAATTCTTTCGTTATCGAGCTTCATGCTGATCGATGAAGATAATTAAAGGTACCTTTATAATTGGCTATGAAATGTTTTATGGATAAAATACAAAGCCCAGTGTTGAACTATGTACAGTAAGAAACTACCAATTTCACTCAATAATAAAGCTGCAATGGAAATTTTATTCCATACACTTTTAATTTGTGCATTCAATATTATCAATGACGCGTTGTTAAATAACTGTATGAACTCGGGGGCTTATTACCCACTCAGTACAGTATTTTAAGAAACAACAACCATGTTCAAAAATGTACCTACATTTTTAAACAATCAATTCTTTTTGCCTATCTGTACTCAACATGGATTAAGCAACACATGGAATCTATTGTTTCCATAGCACTTGGTTGAGAAGCAAATTTACTTTATTGAATTGAATCTCACATGACTTCAAAACCAAATTTATATTAGATAATTCAGTGTTGAATGCACCATTGATCGCGTAACTAAACTCATAGCTGCAACGCAAAGTATAACCTGGCGAAAAGATGTAATCTATTGTGGATATATGTTAACGCTAATAGCACTTTCGCTCAATAATCCGGATGTATTTTCGCTAAGCAATTCAAAATGCATTCAGTTTCGTTTTTGAAATAATCAGTAGGAAAGTGTAAATCATATTCTTTCAAATACCACTGCGGTAATCCTCAAGCCATTGAAATTGTAGGTTCCGAATTTTTCATTTTAACAAATTGCAGGAAAAAAGCTGTTGAATTCAACTGAATGATCGATGACGTTGATCCTTTCAATATTCACTTTTATAAAAGCTTGTATGTATATAATTCAGTTGAAACACCACCGAAAGCTTTCATAATGATAAGTTAATGGACGAAAAATTAAACCTTTTACTCCTGAATTTAAGATTGCACATACAAATGTATTTTTGCTAGTTGGAAAGATTCTCACACTCGAACTATTCCCAACGGTAGTGAACCATGTAAGCGAGTCCATTAGATAAGACTAGTGCAAATTATTTTCTCTAGATTTTTCAGCGAGGCTAAATTGTTTATGGACTGCTTAACAACTACTGTCTGTCTGTTTTGTGGCCAGAAATGCGATTAGCGTTGGAAATATCGAGTTACGTAAATCATTAATGCGGCCGTTTACTTTACGATTGCAGAAAAAATGCGATAATGAACGCTTTAAAAAGCTACTCGACGCTGAGATGGTAACACCATAATTGATCCATAAGCGGAAGCTGAACTATAAGACCATCGTATTTTATACGTGATTTAACAAATTGGACTTTACGAACGCAACGAGCTGGTCACATTCGATGCGTCTTTTTCCTTGCTTTGAAAAATTGAATTGGTGTTAAATGAAAGCTACTTATATTCACCTCAGACGAATTGAGTGTTTCGAAACGCGCAAGAATTTCCTTGACGGAAATCTTCGGTTCGATCGGCTCCTCGATGATTGTCTCCATACGTCCAACGGATCCCGAGCTCGCTACGCTAGCCCGTCTGGTATTCCTAACTGAAGATGTCGCGGACGAAACAGTCCCAGGACCTAAATCACTTTTCGAGGTGTAGTCGTCCTCGATACTATCCCGGGTGCTGCTACAATCACAATCACATACACTTGATATTGGACTTTTGCGACCTCTCAGGTCCTCCAGATCACTCCTGCGATGCACCTGAGCTGAGGTCGTACCGGTTATATGCGCGATTTCAGGATCCGAGTCTGAATATATGCCACCGTTGTCCTCGATACTATCTTCTTGGTCTGAAGAATTATTTAGACTATCGAGGGATGACGCTCGATGCATTACTGCACCATTTTCACTTTTCGCGATTTCCCTAGACTTTTCATTGTTCGACGATAGATGGTCGATGCCGGCAAAACACTTACTCGTGGGCACTGGGTCTCGAAGACGCAACGTTTTTTTCCTCGAGTTTCCGTCCGACAATCGCAAGCTATCCGACATTTTTGTACGCGTCGATACAACCACTAGATACTCATCCAAAATTCGAAGCACTACTATGAAACAGTAATAACTTTTTGGGGGGTAATATATCACATATGTAGTTGTTCTCAAGACACTTTCATCTTCAAGGTTTAGAAGATAGTACTCGGAGGTAGATTGTTATTAGTGGACAAGTCTTAGATATAGAGCGATCATATGCATGCATACAAGTCTATATAAGAATGTACAAAAGTCTCTCCCATAGCATCATACTTGGCAAATGAAAGACTTGATCGCTTCACGTTCGTTCGACTTTTTGTTACAACAAACACACATCAAAAGTCATTAAACTGATTCCATTTCAATGGTCAAACTGCTGCAGTTATTGTTTGATCTATCTATTCCAGTATCAACGAGTTTACTTTCATTTGCTGGATTTCACCATTGAGTTGGTTTCGAACGCCACATGCACATAAGAATGTCCGCTCACGGCACTTACGTTATAATACACATTGATTTCTTTCGGGCATTCAGTCCACGTTTGGTGATTGGAAACTATAAATCCAACAGATACAATGATCAACCACTACTGGATCAGCTACACGAGACCACGATGAAAATAAAGAATTGTTGCTAGATGACCTTTGCATGAAAATGTGATTTCAAATTTAATCCACATGTAGGGAAAGAGTTCAGAGCACATTTAGAGTAATTGGAAATTTATTCGGAAGCAATGGTAGATAATGTATTCCGTTGAAAGCTACGTTCATTTGCTTAATTTTTATGGTACGAAAATAGATTTTTTTTATTCCAGTTTAATTAGAGTCTTTGCATCGCAAAATATAGAACACTTATATTTCTTGTTAATAATTTGTTTTCTAGACACAAAAAATACGTCTTGGAGTTTATTTATTTCAATCTTGAATTCAAGTGAATTAAGTTACTTGCAGTCTTGGTGATGATTTAGCGAAAAGATTTTTTTGTATCTGCAGTGCAAAAAATGAAGGCAGTTCTCAAGTGATACTCTACTTATGAACCTTGAAAACGTTCATTGAGATTAAGCAGATAGTGCTCAATAAATAGTTATGGGAAAAAAATAGTCGAAAAAGTCAAAATCACAATTTTCGCATAAAAATCAGATCACACCCTTAATAAAATAGCTCAGAGTTTAAGGACTTGTCAATGAAATTAAAGTCTTAATTTGTGTACACAAAGTTTCGCCCATACAATTTACTAAATCATGTGATGATAGGATAGCGAATTGTGGCTTTTGCAAGTGAGCCTTGTACACCGACTGATCTTGATTGTACTCGTATGCCAAATGCGTGGCTTCTTTGAAAGACAGATCGGTTTCCAAGCTGGACACTCTACAGTGGATGTCATAAACATATTGAGATAGTACAGAGTCTAGCCGCCAAAAAAACGACTGTACAGTTGTTACGTTGAACATTTAAAACACCTTTAACTCGTTCAGCTGCAGTTAAATGCGTTGGTAAATCAGATTGGGTGTTCCTATATACTTAGTCGTGCCATAAATTCTGTCACACAAATTCAAATGCGCGCTTTCTCAGAAATCACCCTGGAACTGTACCGTTATGTTACAATTTATAACAAATGAACTGTACGGCGTAATATTCCGATCAGTTTGGTAACAGTTTTTGACTAGTAATCATGGAATGTGGCGTGAAAGAAAATCGTATCGCTATAATAACATTCCATAAGTGTGGCAAATTGCTCCTGAAATTTTGAATGTGTTGAGCCCGCTCAGAATAACAAAAAGATTTATTTATCGTGCAATAGAACGATTTAATGAGACGTCAGGCATATATGATAGAGCAAGGCCCGGTCGTCCACGTACCGTTAGAACAGTCAGTGCCATCAAAGCTGTCCGAGAGCGCATCCGCAGAAATCCACTGCGCAAACAAAAAAATTTGTCGAGGGAATTGGAAATCTCCACAAGACCTTATTGTCAGTCAACAGCCCACATGTTGACTCCACGGTTAAAGGAAATAATATTGGAAAGATGCAAGCGTCTCTTCCTTTGGCACGCAACCGATGGGCATGAGAACATCCTCCTTACCGATGAAAAAAAAATTACTGTGGAGGAAGCTTTTAATAAACAAAATGATAAAGTTTTTTCAACATCATCAGAAGAAGCTAAAAAAACGGTTCCCAGAGTGCAACGAGGCCATCATCCAGCTCCTGTAATGGTTTGGTGGAGTGTATCCCATAAAGGTGTCACAACACTCCATTTTTGCGAAAAGGGAGCCAAAACTGGTGGGGCGGTGTATCAAACCAATGTGCTAGAAGGTGTTGTGAAACCTTTATCGTTCACTCTCTTCGGTGGACAACATAGGGTCTTCCAGCAAGACTCTGCTCCTGCTCACAAAGCAAAGAGCACATAGGAGTAGCTACGCAACAACATTCCTGCTTTTATTGCACAAGAAGATTTGCCATCCGGGAGCCCAGATTTAAATCCGCTGGATTATGCTTTGTGGACAGTGTTAGAGAACAAGGCCTGTAGAACTCCCTACCGTAATTTAGACAGTATGAAAAAATCCTTGGTGAAAGCAGCAAATGAAATGTCGTTGGATACCGTGCGTGCCGCTATAGACCAGTGGCCAAAACGTTTAAAAGCTTGCATAAAAGCAAAAGGAGGTCATTTCGAATAAAGTTAATATTATTTGATAAATAATACCATACTAAAATAAAATCCTTTGAAATAAACATAATATCCTTTATTTCTTAGATTTCATGCTACTTTAAAGTTGTGACAGAATTTATGGCACGACTAAGTATATAGAACGGAATATCACCGGCTTCATGTCGAACAGATCTCCCCACTACAAGACAGGAAAAATAGAATACTCTGACACCTCTGGTATCCTGAAGGGATCCATAATCGACCGCTAACATCAGAGTGGGATAGATAGATAGTAGATCTTGTAGCCTACTCATACTCGAACACGTTTTTGGGGGAGATGTTCGATACAAGACTGAGTTCGTGTCTTACAAATATTGGTGAATAATTGGACAAAGTGGGTGCTATCTTCGAAAGAATGATGCTAAATATAGCGACCCTCAGCAGCCGTAGGATTTTCGATTCGAAAGTGGTGAGGTCCGTTTTAATATGTTCAGCCCCAGTTTGAGATAATGGCTTGAACCACTCCAGCTCAAAGGGGACCATCAGCTCGACGTATCAGCGTATAAATTTGAGAGTCTGCTGCGAATACAGGATGATGCAATGATTGCAATTGACAAACCTGTCAAAAAAGTGGCACATTTATGAGGCTGCATGGCACAATATCGGCATGCGATTTGTACAAAGAAGAGCAACATCCTTAAAATGATGGCAGGAGCGAGGGAATTTAACAAAAAAGGACCGACGATCACATTAATTTCTTAGTGACCTGCATGACTGGCTGAATAATGGTCAATTTTTTTAATGTCCGGGTGCTGCGAGTATCTTTTCCGATTCAAGCTTGATACATCACCTACGTGTATAGCGTTCATTAATATAATGGAAAAAACCAAACATATGTTTTTCAACTGCTCACGCTTCAGCTAGAAGAGAGAGGGCCTGAAGCTGATGCTGGAATACGAAGTAAGTATCATGAATGTAGTCTTAGAAATATGTTAGACCAACAAAAGATTTTCCTAAGTCAAAGGATCAATCATAAGCTAGAGAGAGAAAAGGAATTTATTTTAGTGCTGTTAAAATCTCACGTTATTATCCTCTCGTGATGCCTTGGCTGATATTCTTGTGAAGAAATGCCCTTCGAATGTTTTCATCTCCCCAAAAATGGAAGTCAAAATGATGAAGAATATAGAAATCAGCATTAGAGATGAGCCACTAAAATCATAGGAAAATAAATCACAGTAGAGATTAAAACCCTCTACTGATAGGTCTTTTCGGACACTGTGGGTTCCATGCTTCTCGAGGGAAGTGATCGGTCCATCGTCCTGGCGATTAAAGAGCACAACCGTTTTGGAATGGTCCCAATCTCACAAAGACTTATACCTGCGTATAGGGAGCCGAAAAGACAAATTTTCCGACTTCGATAGGGACTCTTTATTGGGTGTAAAAGTGATTGTGTTTTAATACCTATATTGCCTGTAAGTATTTCGTTGATACAGTTTGATATTTTGTAGCTATAACAAATCGACTCTGTACCATAAAGACTAGACCATGACCCAAAAATCCGCAGAGATTTGATATGAACTACGTTGTGCTATGAAAGAGTCGCATACTCTGCAAAAAATTGATATCTCACTGCGTATCCAAGGCATCGTACGAATCTGCGGGGCGTTGCTAGCCACATTATATGATACGCGTGATCTAAGAAGTCCATGGAATCAAACACTGACTGGGTAGGACTTTATGTTAAATCAATCGGCAGATTCTGTATATCACTCTCCTGAAGATTCGGAGCATGATCTCTTCCGTTGCCGAAGTTTTGATGCAGAAAAGCGATATTTAGTAGGGATGCTGGGAACGAATAACAACCTGGAAAGACTGAAGGAGGAAAATGAAATAAGGAGGTCATGAAAACGACAATTACGAAAATACAAGAAAAATTCGAGACAGCGAAGCAACATCAAAAAAAACTCAAGAAATTGGTAACTCTCAGCAGGATAAGCTGCTAAAGCGGAGTCATATATACAAGCTATTTAGTACCTGTAGTTCCGTGAAGAAAAGGAAAGGGATTCGGCGGTGATTATTCACACAGTGCTATTTGCTCTGCAAATAGATGACAAATATTGCAATTCCAATTTCAAGGTTTCTATTGCCCAAAAAAGGTTCAAGGTTTCTATTGCCCCAAAAGTTGTATAGAAACATCACCTGCAAAAACTGCATTTAAAGGTATTTATAGATTAGCGAGAAAGGTTATCAGTCGAATTCACTGAATATGGTTTGCTGAAGAAACCCATTCAAAGGAACTGAACGAAGAGTTCAGGACTTGTTTGGTTTCAGAACAACTTGACGGTGGTTTCTTTTAAATTTGAAAAAACTTTTGGTATTTTTAATTAACTGATATAACTATCGCAAATTTATGTGTGTGAAAAAAGTCGCATAAGTTCAATTTACAGAAAGGAAAATTTCAACTCGTTTCCTGTTATATTTGTATATGTTTCAAAACTCAAAAAAAATCATCACTTAATGTATTCAAATGGCTATAAATTAGTGTCTCCTTTCTAGTATTTTCGACTTGACAATAAATACAATTAAGAAAGTCATTGAATTTATTAAGTTTCAAACACAAAAGCAGCATTGACATGTTTAACTCAATATAATTTGATTAGCGCGAAATCAATGGTGCAATTAACTTGCGCAAGGTGTATTCCAATTATTTGAAGATTTTGCCTCTTACTTTGTAAGATTATTTGCTTAAGTAACTTTCACCATTTTAGACTTTTACTATTTAGTGGCTAAGCTATCCGTAAGATGCATTAATCCATATTTGCTTGAGATGAGAAGCTCTAAATCGTTTTGGTTTGAGAGAATTAGTGCGAAGCGCTTATTAGCTTAAGCACGGTCGATCAAATTCCGCTTCGTAGGAAATTTTCATATTTGAATAGCGCCAAGAAAATAAACTGATCCTACTGACATTCTTAGGTATCTTCTTCTTGCCTGAATTATATTGAAGTAAAGCCACTGAAACGAGACTTATGGCATTTTCAACCCTTTCGGCATTGCATCTAGATTTTCAGCTGTTTAAAGATGAAATCGTACTGTTCAAACGTGACAGTCATGCAGTTTTAATTAATTGAAACACTGAACAAGCTTCTCACTCAAAGAAAGGAACCCAGTTGGAAATTAGTAGCAAAGAAGTTGCGAACGGCAGTCATATCACTTTTGGCAATTCATTGTAAGCTTTGCGTGATATTTTCGACTTGGTTTCTGTTACCAACAATTCGATTAGACCGCCAAAACATCTGTGAGAAAAAACTTTCCAAGAACCCAAGATGCATTCGTATCTATGTTTTCGTTTCGCTTAATCCAAGCGAAAAATCTTCCACAGGAGGAAGTTTCTAAACACTCAACGAGTGGAAATAGAAAGAATCGACTTTAGCCTAATTTTGGCAAAGCCAATACACGCAGCGGCTAATACACGGTTGCCTTTGCGAGCACTCAAATAATTTCTCGTTTATTGTGCAATCCGGTGTTTTTATTCCACTTCTTTTTATGCACGTTAACATACTTTGAGGTTTTCGACAATAAGCGGAGCTAATCACCTCACTCTGAATTGAGCGCACCGTCCAAAGGAACAATTCAACGAACACATTAACGGTTCATTGGCGCATCTTGAGCTGATTCGCTCGGGTATACTATTCACTAGGGAAAAGATAGTGCAGCTGAATTCGACCAATTAAACATTAGCAATGACATTAAGGATTTCCGAACTCATACGCAGGTCACCTAACAGAGTCCACCACTAGTCACCACTTGCATTCGGAAACTTAGTACCACTTGTAGGCCGCCGGCTAGCTCGCAACGCAGGGCAAACGGATTCTCTAGTACGCGGAATCTAGACCTAGCCGACACACGGACAGTTACGGGGTTTCGACCGCGTTTAAGTGCGCCACGATCTTACCTGTTCGCCACGATTACTTCAACTGGTTTCGATTGCTTGCGATCGCGATCCGCACCGATTGTGGGGATATCCCGCATCTTCGCTGGCGGTGGCCAGCAGCCACGCTCAGGTGAGCTGAAGACGATCTTCATTGACCGTTTCCAGTGATATCTTTTTCACCTTTCCAGGCATTCGAACAAGGCATCTAACTCAAAGATAAGCCACGATCGAAGCTCCAGTGCTTGAGACTCGGCACTTTGAGAAAAGTAGAAAACGGTAACCATTATTGAAATAAGAAACATGTAGGTAGTTGCATTAATGGCTCCATTTGAAAGCGTGATCAGAATTGTCTCCTGCATTAATCACAGTTTCTTCGCCAAAAAAAAAAGATTATAAGAAATCTCAAGCTATAACCTAATATCGATATCGTTTTTCTCAACTGATGGTCCTTTAATTATGTTAGTTGTTTCAAAATAAATCTCAAAATAAGCCGCAAGATGCGGCCCTTGAGGTCCACACGGTCAACTTCCCATATTAAAAATATTAAACATAAAAATATTTATGAAAATAACCCTACTTTAAATAATAATAATAAGAGGTACTCATAACAGTAATTGAAATGATGCATAATAATAATATCAATCATATCATCCACTGGAGCGTCCATTGACGGCTTAAGGCTTTTGGTAAGGCTTTTGGTGGAGGGGTTGCGGGGTGGATTGGTTTGATTGAATATTCACGCGGATCAATCGGAGGGGGTGGCAGGTTACAAAGCCTTTTCTACGTTATTTGTTATTTTTATATCGACGCTTGAAGGACAAAAGAGCGCTAGCAAAAATGAAGGCAGTTTTTGTTATTACGCCCACTGAAGAGATTTTCCCGCGTGGTGGCCATTTTGAATAGTTTTGTTCAAAATTGCCATAACTTCGGCATAATCAATCAATTTGTATTATTTCACGATTTTATATCAATGACACTAATAATTATTTCTTATTTTCAGTTTGCCTTGAAAAACATTGAATATGCAGGCAAAAATCGGTTTAACTGCATGTAAAAAGTAAAATGTTTTACACATAATGATGGAGAAAGTAATTGAAATCTTACGAACACTAAAGAAAAATTTACTAAAAACCACAATTTTTTATTTGATGGAACCTTTTTTAATCATATGATCTTGCAAAGCATTGCCTACAAAACATTTTACCATTCAAAGCGTTCATTACCACAAATGCAAATTTGATTGAATTTTTTTTTTGGTTTTCGAAATTCAAGCAGTTTTTTATTAAAATTAAAACAAGGTACTGTAAAAAGTATTAAAAATTTGCTCAAATTATGCAATAAGTAATAAACTATGATTGACTTAAGAACATTAGATTTAAGATAATTTTCATTCGTTTGTACCGTTTTTACATGGCGACTTTGAATAATTTTTTATTTTTAATTTAATTTTTTTTGTAATCATGTAAAACAGGTTTACTGGTTTCTCTACAAAACTGACAAGAATTTATACATTTTATAAACATGTATTACTGTGGTGTGCAAATCAGGATAAAATTTTTATTTTTTATGAAAAAACCCTAATTTTTCGCATTTTCTTTTATTAATTCAAAAAACGGCTTAAATGTTTTTTTTTAAAATTTGATAGAATCACAAAAGTGTAAGTACGCGTCGATTGACACCCTAACGATGCAAATCCTATGTTTGGTTCGCGAGATATAGCGCATGACAGAATTGACCTTCAAATGGTCAAAATAACAAGTGTCCCAAAAACTAATCAGCTTTTAAGATTGCAAAGACGCTTCGATTGACACCTCAACGAAGTCGATTCGACTTTCTTTACGTGAGTTATGCTCGTAGAAAAACTGTCCACGAACGCACGTACGTAGGCGATTACAAGAAATTCCCATATACTGGGAAATTAATTAATATTACTGTTATCTTGTACCTGCTAAAAACGCACGACTACGCTTTACTCTGCAGTTTACTACTAATAGAAGAAAATATTTACACACGGGAATATTTACTAGCGGTAAAAAGTACGAATATTGTTTTTTTTGGAAAATTTTAAATTTCTTTTGTTTAACGTTGACGAATATTATTTGACATTGTGGTTT
This sequence comes from Oxycera nigricornis, assembly GCA_963942545.1. Classification (NCBI taxonomy): domain Eukaryota; kingdom Metazoa; phylum Arthropoda; class Insecta; order Diptera; family Stratiomyidae; genus Oxycera; species Oxycera nigricornis. The sequence goes on from OZ012662.1 coordinate 83,198,578, forward strand.
ATAAGCATTTAGTAGTTGTTTACAAATTTCATAACTATTTCAAGATATTTTCATGCTACAAGCCAAATGTTTAATGAAAAAAAGAAATCAGCATCGCATGTGTTAAATTGGTAATTTGAGAGAAATGCTGTAAGCAATAGACTAAATTCTGTATCACTAAAATTGTATGGACAATCAAAAGTGATGTTACTTCATTAATTGCTTCTTAGTTAATATTTTACTTTATTTAGTTATTTTTTAGTAAAAAAAATTATTATTCACTAAGAATAAAAAAAATCGTTTTCAATATTTGGTAGCACCTCCTTTGGCTTTTATAACCGCTTTCATTCTGTTAAGCATTGATTCGTATTATTTTATTGTCTTCTTTAGATATTTTCCATTCCATATCTTTAAAATTACCTTTTTTTGGATCTTGTTGTGAAGAAGGTTTATTTTTTTAATTCTTGTTTTCATCACTGGCCCAGAAATTCTCAATTGAATTTAGATCGTGGCTGTTGGCTGGCCACGGGAGGAACTTTATCCCTAAATATTCCTTTGTATTCTAAAGTAAAAGACCCTGCTGGTTAGGAATATTACATTCTTTGCCTAAGCTGAACCTACGAATTTTGCTCTGTGGCAGGGAGCAGAATCGTCATGAAAAATTGGATCTGGCGTGTACTGAGATAACTCCTCCATAGTAGAAATTAGACAGTTTTCGATAATTTCCTTGTAACCAGCAGTTTTTAGGCATCCTTCTAAAAACTTCATGTGACCTACCTCTTGAGCTGTTATCGATCCACATACCGTTTTGTAGGGAGAATGCTTGAATGTGGGCAAAGTCTAGAACTGCTTAAATCTTTCTCCTGATCTCGTAAGAAAATATGACTTTCGACCAGGCTTCTGAAGTCCAATTTCCAAACCTTCTTGCAAAATCAAGCCGGGTTGTTCTCATCTTTTCAGTAAGATGTGCATTTTTTGCAGGCCTTCTGGACAAAAACCCCTGTATGTTTAGTCTCCTCTCAACAGTTTGGATGCTAACGCGCTAGTAGGAGGTAGATATCATCTCAGCTTTGATTTCTACAGCACCAATTTTTCCAAGTAACATACTAATTTTCCAAGTAACATACTTGAGCTTCCTACCTTTCCGTTTTGGTCTTCCTTGGCCTTACGCTTCTCATTTTTCGAGACATTGGGTCACCAATTTTATATTTAAAAAAAAAACTCTTGTAGCAGTTTCACTCTTTTTCTTGCAATTTTATTTTTAGTAACTTTTAGCTCACGTAAATTAATTATCATATACATAACTTCGATTGACATTTGCTTACGCAAAACCATTTTTATAGAGTTCTTCTTTGTTTAATCAACAATATCAAGACAACTTTGAGCACACTTATATTTCACGTGCTCCATAATGCGCATTTCCTAAACCTTACAGTCAATTTTCCAGAATTTTTACGTAAAAGGGGAAATGCAGGAGTGATTCTCGGTATGTTTTACGAAAAACCAATTCGTACTTTTTGTCGCTACGTGTAACCAGAAATGTTTGTAGTATATTCTTCCGGATTCCATATAATGCTAACACAAATTAAAGAAGGAATGGTTGCTATTGATGGTGACTCTTGTTCATTATAATGCAATTAAAAAATGTCTCAAAGTTGTTTTGTTAAGGACGAGAAGACTATCAGGTCACAACCGAAATCCTGTAACAGTACTTATTTCAAAAAAAACATTCAATTTAATGGAAATATTGTGCTATTTTATCGACCAAAAGAAATGAGAGCAAAACAGGCATTTCAAAATCAATCGTCTGCCAAAATTCTTCATGACCATTTGAAAATGGCAGCAATTAGTGTAAAGTGGGTGCCCCCAAATTTTTAGCGCAGTTTAAAAGGAGAAACGCGTTGAATGTGGTAAGTAGTTTTTAGAAAAAATAATTATTAAATCGATTGTAATGGATGTAAAAATTATGATCTTTTGAAATGATTCCACATCCAAAAGAGATTCAACTGAACTAAAATGAGAAGCAGTACCAAAAAAGAAATGGTCAAAAAAACATTTAAAAGCTATGGCTACAATTTTCTGGAACTGTGAGGATTTTTTTCAATAGGCAATAAAGAACGAACTACTGTGGTAAACGTAAAATATTATTCAAATTTTTTTGGCAATGATAGCAACATATGCAGTTAAAAGGCGAGGAAAAATTTGTCGAAGTGTTCGCATACTTCACGATAAAGGTCCCATCTATATAGTTGCATTTTTAAAGGCTGCAGTTCAAGAATGGGGCGTCACCGAAATTATTCTTCCTCCTTACATCCCCAATTTTGTCCCTTCTGATTATTTTATCCCCAAAATTGAAGGCAAACTTCCAGAGTAAAAATTATAGCACATATAACGATCATTTTATCAATAAAAATTCAGCCCATTTTTAAAGTGCCATAGAAGCTTTTTAAACGTAAGAAATGTATGGGGGAGCGAAGAGTTAACACAAACGTAGCGTAAAAACTAGTTAAAAACGTTGAGATCTTATAGTTCAAAAAACTAACGGTTTTACAAAGGAAAATGTTCAATCAAATAAAAAACAAGAAATCTAGTTTCAAATAAAAACGTCCCACATTGTTTTTCCGTAAGATCAACGAATCCGAGATAATAACAACAACAAACTAATTAATACGGACCTCCTACAAAGGCAACATTTAAATTGCGGCCTCAGCGCACATTTCTTTAACTCTTTATACAAAGTTTATATGTAAAAATTTTGTATTACAGACATCAATTTTCCATTAATTTGTCTGGATTATTTTGGCGTTAGTGAGATTTGACTCCTGAAAGAGAAGGTGGATTGACGTCTTGACACGTAGATATTTTCACAAAACTTGAAAGTTTTGTACTCCTTTGATCGTTCGCAATTTTAAAGAATATATCTTCTGAGAAAATCCACAAAAGAATAAACACTGGTAAGGCTGTAGCAAAGGTCAAATAATTGAAACTGGGGGTTCATTGGAAATTGGCCAAATAAATATAACAAAATGGGTAGAAAAGGAGTCTAGGGTAGGAACATGAGCCTTTACAAACACGTTATACATGTCTTGCGAATTCGTAAAGCAGATGGAAAGATGGAATGGAAAGGGTTCAGGCAGATATTCAGTCCAAGAATGGGCGTCGTAGGTCTTATAAGCAAGTCGTGAAATCAACTAAAGGCATTGAAAGTCGCCTCGACTTTGATGTTAAAAAAACGAAGGAACTACGGAATTCAATTCAAGTGGAGAAAAACGTCATAAAATAAATTTTTATAAATGACTTAGGGGTGAATTTGCATCCTAAAACAAAGAGGTAACACATGATAATGACAAAAATAGCTGAGGTGGTAGTTCGAACATTTGATTTGAAAGACATAATTGCTGGTTGCTTTAGTAGCCGTAGCATAAGCAAACTTGATGTTGTTGATCGAGAAGCGTCTTTAAATGGAGAGTATTTCAATGAAATGATTGTTCCAATATTTGCAGAGTATCCCAGTATTCGAAGACAGTTTCAAGACAGAGAAGAAGCATTACTGGTGCAGCATGAAGCTAATACGGATACGAATTATAACACATGGGAAATAGTTGCACCGTAACTTTCCAGATATCAATTCGATCGAAAATTTGTGGAGGAGCGTATTTGGAATAGTTAGACCAAAAATTATGCAATAGCCGGAAACGCCTTTGAAAAGTGGAGCATCAACAACGTTGAAGGAATCAGAAGAATGGTGCAAACACTTTTGTAAAAGAATTTCGCAATGTATGAAAAGAACATTTTAGTTATTCACTTTGAAGCACACAAAAAATATCAAAATCTAGCTTTTCTGGATACATTCACAGTAAATATCAAAACCATAAGTGAGGTGGAACTATTGCGCCACCCTGTACGGTTTCTTCAAAGTATCTTTTTGTTGGGTCATTTGCTATAAATTTTGAGGCATTAACATCTGTAGGCTAATTCACTTATTTTTATTTTGGATTTTAAGACGTACTTAGAAGAACCAGCGGTTTTTCAAGAAATTTCTATTGGTAAGTGGCAACATTAATAGATATAATCCTTTTTTTTAAGTTTTCGATAGCTCACTATATTAATTCAAATGATTTGTTTTTCTTCTTAGCTTAGAAAATTAGGTATATGCTATAATTTGTCCAGTTTGTTTATAGTTTTTAAATTTTCAAATACTTCAAAATCCTGACTTACCTGTCTATAGTCCTGACAAAACTGGTGAATCATGCTTTGAATGGCTGGTGCTCGGCTAGCGTGCAACGTCAACCGATTGCCGCTTCGCATGTTGAGCTGCAGAGCAGCTGGGCGGGGCAAAGTGATAGCTCCCTGGAGTTCGGCATATGGCAACGAACGGACGACCACCAACGAGTTCGCATCCCGACGAGCCAAATAAACGCCACTATGCGATACTGCCAAAATTGACACGTCCGGGAACTGAGGCGCTCCGTTTACCAAAAACAATCTTGCAAAATAGAGTGGCCAGCCGCGGGCCAGGTCTACCAAATGTCGTTTGACGATGGCCCTCACTTGACTTCGCATATTCTCAAAAGTTACACCGTGACCACTGAGCAGTGTCAACGCTGCTCGTTTCTCTTGTGACGAAAGCCGCAAGCAAGGAGTCGCTCCAAACACATCGAGAGAGATTTGCGCGAACAATAGGTCCAAAACAGTGGGCGGACCTACGGACTCGCTAGGACGAAACACTTCCTTGCGAACTCTCAGTTTCCATTGAACCCGATTGTAGGTGAGACAGGCATTCGCTGACGATTTCAGCGACGGCGGTGCAGGCACCGGAGCAGGAATAGCTGGATTCGGCCAATCGTTGAAAGTATCCGTTTCATCGTGCTTCTCAGTGCTCTGCGACATCATTGTGGATGCCGAGTTTTTCCTCTCTCTTTCCCTGGCGTACTTGGCCATGTGTGTTTTGAAAGTTGCTCTGTCGGTTATTTGGCTGTGTGCCAAGGTTGCCTTTTTGACAAGGGAGTCCTTCTCTGCAGCGGATGTCACGCGAGGCGGTGGTGGCTGATAAACCTTGTTGCTCTCGCGTTCGCGCTCCACTTGCTGAATTTCAAAGAAGCGCTCTCGCTTCTCGCGCTCTTTTTCGCGTTCCCGATCACTGCCACTGGACGGAGGTCCTTCAACTTCGGCTCGATCCCATATTGATTCTGAGAAGTTTTCCCGATCCCGCGAGCGAGAGCGCGATCTAGATCGGTCTCTATCGATGGCAATTTCTTTTTTGAAGCTTTTCTCATAGACCATATCTAGCTTGGCTGCTTCTGCACGGCCCCAGGAATCGTATGTCTCTTTCGACACCTCGGAACCGTTCCAATTATGGCGCGCTCCGAAAGTATCTCTTTCCTGCCGTTGCACAAAAGCAGGAACATCTTGGCTGATCTGCTGATTTTTGGTCATCTCTCGGTCTGCACTGCGTCGCGACGGTGGGTTTGCCGGCACTGGCGGAGGAGCAGGAGGTGCTGTTGTTGGCGGCTTGATGGGTGGGGGAGGCGCTGGCCCCGAAGGAGCTGGTGGCACAATAACTGGCCACGGTGGTGGTGGCGGTCGCTTCGAACCTTCCATCCGCTGAACTTGTGATCGTACTGAAGGAAGTTCGGGACTCTGCGAACGATGGTGGCCGTTCAAGTGACCACTCAACTGCTGCTGGAGCATCATTTTTCGAGCGTCCTCTAATTTCGCTGGAGCTCTCTGGTCTGATCGGGCACTGGTCGACGAACGAACGGAGTGCCCTGCCGTTACTTGCTCCAATCGTTGGCGCATCTCCGAGCTAAGCTTCAGTTTGCCCACACTGCCGGGCGGTGGGCGTTCCGCGCCGATCTCGAAACTTCGTTTTGAGCCTTTCGAGGTGATGTGAAAGCCGGATTGTTGCTGGGAAGTAATTTCTAACTGACCATTTGATTTCTTCTGATAGTGTTCCTTCACCTGGTTCTGGTTTTGTTGTTGCGGATTGTGCACTTGAATAGCGACAAGCTTGCTATTCTCAATTTCGAACTCCTCCCACTCGATTGTGGAGCCGCTGGGCGATCCATTGCCGCTCTGGTTTTGCGATTGGGGAGTATTCTTGCGTTGGTTCTGTCGCATTTTGAAATGCAAGAAGTCCTCTTCGGTATCATTGGGCTGCGCATCCTGTGGTGGTGGCCATCTCCACTTGCCGATTCGCACAGTCTTGGCTCGCCCGTAGGGGTCGAGGAATGGACGTGCTTCGGATGGGTCCTTGAATTCAATCGGCGGTGGCATCGGGGGCGGTGGCGGCGGGGGAATCAACGAGCCACCGCTATCCGAAGAAGCTTTGCGATTGCGATCGTTTTCGGATAAATGTGCAATGCGGTTTCTGAAGCTCTGCTTCCGCGTTGTCACAGATGTTGACGTCTGAATTGATTGGCCTTGATTACCTTGGCTTGTAATGGTTTGCAGAGATGTCGATCCGGAACCTGTGTCTTGCTGACTCAGTAGTGTTTGCAAAGCTTGATTTTGTGCAAGAAGTTGCTGCTGTATCTGCAAGTTCTGCGCCATGGCTGATTGAAGGAAGGCTCGCTGTATATGTTGCTGGTAAGCACTGGGGTCCGAGCTACTCGGAATATTCATCATGTGCATGAGAGAGTCAGGTGGCATTGAACCCATCATCATCATTGGGTTTGTGGAGATGGGACTGAGTGGACCTAGTGGAGTTGCTGCAAAACTGCTGGTGGAAGTGCCTGACTGGTGCGCTGTTCCTCCACCCTTGATTATTTCAACAAGCTCCGCATTTTCGGTAAGATTACGAAGTGAATCGTTCAAAAATATTGGTTGGAAAAGACCTGTGATATACTCATCAACAGAGTCCTTGGTAGTTTCCTCATCCTTGCCCTCACCACCCCCTTTGATCCTTTCTGTTAATGTTTCGGCACACATGAGGCTCGATATACTGTCGTCGATAACATCGACTTCTAAAAAGTGATTTGTAAATCCACCTCTGATACTCGCAGCCAGAGATCGAGCATCTGAAAGTTCGTCCAAAGAACCGTCGAGAACAGGACTGAACAAATCGTCTAAGAACTGGTCGACGTCAGACGCTTGCGATGGAACTCGGACCCGTCGCACATGGCTTGCCAGTGAGGGCGCTTCACTTGTGTCTGACATTGCTGAGGATCGAGTGGCGTATTCAGATTTATCAACGTATTTCGTTGTATGCGATCCCGCTGGTCGTCGGCCAGCATATTGTGATTTTTGGTATCTTTGTGGCGGCTCCTTCGGAGTGGGCGTCAAACGTTCAGCGGAGTGATAGCGGTCGTTTAGTCGACTTTGAGAAAGTCCTAGGCTATTGAGTGGTTCAGGTTCCGGGGTCGTTGGGATATCGACCGCCTCTCCACCCAAAAGATCATCTAATGACCTAGATCGCGATTTTTCACTTTCAAAGTAGCGTTCATTCAGTGCTGAGCTTCTGGATAGAAAATCGTGAGACGTTTTTCTGGCAACGCCTCCTTCGTAGTGTCTTGAGCCAACTACAGGCTCCGGTATAGGAGCTTCAAGCTTTAATGAGTTTCTGGCCTGCGGAGGCTCCGGTGGTGGAACTTGTGGGCGTTTTGAGTTGATCGCATCCACTTCATGCGTCGCCACTTTGGAAGTTTTTCTTCCCGAGCGTAGTAGATCATTTCGTACAGCTGGAAACGCTGGACATAGCTCTTTTTCAGAAACTAAATCCAGCACATAGTCTAGGCCACATGAATCCAACACTTGACCGGAATCTTCCAACACAACAGTCCATCCATGATTAGATATGCCTAAGCTGGACACAGCCAACGATGCCGCTTCTTCACATGTTGTCCAGGAATCAATGGCAACAGTTTGTACGGCTTCATCGGGCAAAGTCAACGCAACCGCGATATCAGACAAACGCGAGATCGCCCGCCATTCAATCCATGATGGTGGGAAATTACGGCTGACTTGCACATTGTGATTGTTTGAAGTTCTCAAGAGTTTCTTCAGTAAATGCTCTTTCATCGACATTGGTGCGTTTTCGACAATGAATTTCATTAAGTACTTGCTAAATGCAGAACCAGGTTGAAAAGAGGACAAGCACTGCGACATAAGCTGCCATATTCTGTGAGCCTGGTTCTCATCCGCCCGATATGCTTGATTGCACAGTTGCACCAAGATCTCGTCGCGCAGACCACGTGACGACAGACCCTTGTGTACTATATAGTCTGCCAGTGCCTTTTCCTTATTGTTATCGAGACTGGTGTCACTAGTCCATCTCAATATCAATTTGAACACTGCCAGAGAGTCTTGGAAGTCTTGGTCTCTTGCAGCGGCTCTTGATAAAAATGGAACCGTTATGGGTTCGCGCCTCGGCGACAATTTAACGCCATTACAATAAACTGAGCTGAATTTGCCAAATGCAAACTGGTCAAGGTCATGCGGTAAATCCGCCGATGTGGGTGGTCCGGGAACGGTACCGACTACTTTCACAAGATGTCGGTCACCATGTAACGGTGTCCAGTCCTCGATTTTCGAGAAAATAAAGGCCAACTCTGCCGGAATGTCTAAGTAAGCAACTTGATTGCGTTCCGCGGTTTCCTTCGCTAATTTTTGGGCTTGGCGTTCTTTTTGCGCCCGCAGAATATCTTGTCGACGCTTCATCTCAGTCTTGAATTTATGATAGCGTTTGCGTTGTATCTTCCCACGCCACAGTGATTGTGCTTTAACAGATGCTTTCCTAAGAGCCTTGTATTTCTTGTGCTGTCGGTGTCCCCGCCAGACAGCTTGAATACGAGTCGCTGCTTTTTTCTGGCGCTGCAGCTTCTTCTGCGCTAGCACGCGTCTAACATTTCTCTGGATAACAACGGCAGCGTTTCGCAGCCGTTCAGACCGTCCGTTCTCCAGCATACGGTGCAACGCTTCACGGAGAAACACGCGTGTTGCGCCCAATTGAAAGTCTGGTCCTTCCACACCAGTTCGAGGAAGAGATTCTAGAAGATTTCTGCAAAGCTCGCGGTACGGTGTACCACGCGGCAAAGGAGATTTCATCAAGTGCCGATATCTTTCCACGAAATGTTGGAAGCGCAAGCGAACAGGGTATCCTTTCTGGCGAATTTGAATGGTATCCAACATTCCCAAGTAGCGAAGTTGCTGCAATACACATGGCATGTCCATTTTCAATGCATGTTTATCATTGTTCGGTTTCACACATCGGACGAACCATGGATTGCATCTGCCCATTGACTGGAGCAATTGCTGTAAGGAGTCTGAAAATCGAGCAGCAACTGTTGGAGTTCTGGGTTTCATAGTAACAAATCGTCCGTTGGAGCCTTTTGGTAAAGTTTTGCCCGCATCGCGTTGCGCTCGAAGTTGTTTAGTCATATCAGCCACCAATTGAAGCTTGCTAGATCCCAGCAGTTCTAAGACATCCGGACGCACTGCATCTCGATTTTTCTCGAGAAATCCTTCGACACAGTACCAAACCTGCCCAGCGTAGTGAGTGACTCCAAATTCTTGTGCGCCTATTCTGGGTCGTGAGTAAAGTTCATTTAATGCATGGTTGTAATGGCATTTTTCCAAAAAGCTCAGATCTGTTGCTCTTGGGAAGTTGGATTCATCGTCCAACAAGTGAAATATTCCAACTGGCTTCTTTGCCAGCAGATGAATGACGGGAAGATTGTCCTCCCATGAAAGTGGCGACCACTCTAGTCTTTCTCGAGCGTATTCAGCCTGTTCTAGTTTGAATACGTGCTTGTTGAAGTACAATTGCAGATTTTCGTTTGCGAAGTTGATGCAAAGCTGTTCGAAAGAATTCTCCGCCAAGTCTTCGAATCCAAATATATCAAGGATGGAGATGCGGTGGGCATCATGTGTTCCTCCTTTATGAACGATGGAATTGATTCGTGACACTAGCCAATTGAACAATCCTGCATATAAAACTTTTGCGAAAGCATCTCTTGCGTCGAGGGCCTGGTCAATTCCGAGAGGTGTGTGAAGCCGTTCGGATCGCGCCTCGGTAAGTCTCGTTGTTAAAGACCGGTGTAAGCCTTCGGCAGATATATGAAGCAAATGTCCTGCCCATTTTATTTCGGCATCAGAACCGATTTCCACTCCCTCTTGGCCATGTCTCAGCTGCCTGCGATGGAAGTAAACATTGCCCAGATGCAGGATTGCAGCAAGGACTCGAATAATTCCTTCGCGCTCAACATCAGACACTCCCAACACCTGCATGGCACTTTGTAGAGCTTCCCAGCTCACCCTTCCCGGCGCGCAATCTGAACCACCTTGATTCAAGTAGAAGTACTTATCAGCCTCCAGCAAGCCGTACTTTGCCCGTTCAGCCTCGGTGAGGCCTCCCAATAATTCATAAAATACATGATAGTTGCGTTCGCCTGGCGCTTGTGTGACGATCCGAGATTTTTCGAGGAGATATTGTGTGATTCGAGCTCCAACAATTGCTCCAGACTTGAAATAGACCTCCAAATACTTCCCGAAGCGGGAACTATTGTTGTTTCTAGCTGTCCTTGCATTTCCGAATGCCTCGAGCAGCGGTGACGCCTCCAATATTTGTTCTGTTATGACCGCAGAAGCCGATCCACCACCAGGAACGACTGCGGCCAAATATTGCATAACTAGCTTTGTAGATTCAGTCTTTCCAGATCCAGATTCTCCGGATATTATAACAACTTGTGGCGACGGGAGTGATGCATGAGCAGCCGCTCCAATGGCAAAGAGGTGTGGCGGCAAAGCCCCCAATGGCTTGCCCGCGTACTGTTTGGCAACTTCCAACCCATATGAGTCCGGGAACATCTGATACGGATTAACAGCGATTAGGATACTCCCAGCAAATGTGTATATGAGACCCTTGTCATAGCGGATGCGAAGATTCCACAGTAAAGATGCTTCGTGTAAATCATCGAGTTGGGTCATATCATCGACGCCATTACTGCCCAAATCCTGGCGAGCTCGAATGCTGCCTTCGCCGGGGGCCAATGTGAAAGTCTGAGGCTAAAAATAAATTGAAATACATTTCATTAGTCAAGTGAATATTATGAAAAATCAGCATAATTTAATCGGATCAGCTACTAAAAATTGAAAATCACAAAAACGATTGTAAATACATTTATGAATAAAACAATTCGCGTTATTTCGAAATTGAGTCCCGAAGCATGTCGTTGACATTTAAAGTAATACCCTCAGAGTGATTAAGCCAGAAAATGCAATAACAATGAAAGTTGGAATTAATCGACGGAGTTTAGAACATTGGAGTTTTTGTTCGAAATTTTTTAACTTCCCAGTATATGGGAAGTTCTTGTAATCGCCTCGAAAATCGAAATTGAAATTTTCAACATTTCTTTACGTTTTGAGGTCTATAGAGTATATATAAAGTGTTTTTAGAAAGGGAGATGTATGTGTGTGTGTGCGTGTGTGTGTGTACGTACGTACGTACGTACGTACGTACGTTCGTGGACACTTTTTTCTACGAGCATAGCTCACGTAAACAAAGTCGTATCAACTTCTTTAAGGTGTCAATCGAAGCGTCTTTGCAATCTTAAGAGCTGATTAGTTTTTGGGTTACTTCGGTCGGGGGGGTTTGCTGTTTTGACCCTTTGAAGGTCATTTCTGTCATGCGTTATATCTCGCCAACCAAACATACGATTTGCATCATAGAGGTGTCAATCGACGCGTATTAACATTTGTGTGAATCTATCAAATTTTTAAAAAAATCGTTGCAACCGTTTTTTAATTTAAGAAAAAAAAGTGCAAAAAATTAGGGTTTTTTTCATAAACAATAAATTTTTAACCTGATTTGCGTAAATAAGTAGATAATGTTTATAAAATTTATATACTCCAAACAATGCTTGTAAAAACAACATCAAAACATTTTGTCATGATTACGTAAAAAATTCAATTAAAAATAAAAAACTATTAAAAGTCATCATGATTTTCAAGGTCATTTTTATCATTCTCTATATCTCACGAACCAGATATAATATTTGCATCATTAAGGTGTCAGTTGGCGTGTATTAATATCTTTGTGAAGTTTATACATAATAAAAACTCGTTTCAGCTTTTTTTTAATTTAATAGAAGAAAATGCAAAAAATTATAGTTTTTTTCATAAAAAATATTTTTTAACCTGATTTGCACAGCACAGTAATAAATGTTTATAAAATGTATACATTCTTATCAGGTTTTGAAGAGAAACCGGCAAAATTTTCTTCCTTGGTTATAAAAAAAAAATAAATGAAAAATAAAAAATCATTCAAAGTTACCATTTAAAGAGGGTTCATACGAATGCTTTTACTTAATTTTTTTTTATTCTAAAAAATTGTTGTAAATTCAATCAAAGTTTTAAAATATTTGCATAATTTGAGCAGATTTTACATAGTTTTTATAGTCTTTTATTTAAAAAAAATGCTTAAATTATTAAAACCAACAAAAATTTTCAAGACCAAAAAGGCCCCCACCGATTGATCCGCGTGAATATTCAATCTGTCCTCATCGACCAAAAACCTTACGTAATCAATGGACCCTCCCGTAGACGATATGATTCTTATTAACTCATTCCTGTTACTGCTATGAATACCTCTCATTGTTGTAATGTTGTTGATGTTTATGTAGATATTACTGGGAAGTTGACCGTGTGGACCTCAAGGGTCGCACCTCGCGGCTTGTTCATTTATATGATACAACTAGGCCATGCATAATGCGGAAGTGGAAGCAGCTGTGAGTATGCATAAATACAAGCAAAACAGTGACAACTTCAAGCAAGTCTCAATTTGACTATATTGTGGGAAACGATTCCACATAAGGAATTAGTACAGGAGCATCATTAGTAGAAAAAAGTCTTCAGCTTGCATATCTTGTAATGTTTATTTAGCATATTTATTTATTTAAAGCCAAAGCAAGGCATAAATATAGTACAGTTTAATACGTACAGTCAAAAGTTAAAAATAGTTAAAAATAATTATAAAACTAAGGAAAGTGAGTTGGATAGTGGAGAGAGTTTCGGAAGGGCCCTTATCAGGTTTAATTTGTAAGAGGTCTTAGTGATGTTGGATGTGTACTGTCTACCCATACTGTTAAATAACTTGCAGCATCTGTTGATGGGTTCATTTTCTGCATAGGAAGTGTTGTGCTGAGTTTCTTTGAGCAAACGGGTGTGTCTGGTTTGTCTAACTATATCGTTAAATAAAAATTGCCTTGATAGAAACTCTGCATGAATCCTACCCTGAATGACATCTGAGGCAAAGCAGCAGCACGCGATCATTCTTCTGGATGACAGAGTGGTTAGATTAAGAAGACCGAGCCTGTGCATGCACGGTGGCAAGTGGTTAAAGGTATTTGGGTTGTACATATCCCTTAAGGCAAAGAGAAGAAGCCGAGCTGCTTTGTAGCTTTAGCTAGTATAGTGTCGTAATGAGTAAAAATCAGACACGAAAATGTTGAAAAGGAGAGGGCCGAGATGACTACGCTGAGGTACGCCCGAAGTGACTTTTATCTTTTTTGATTTGTTGTCTTGAAATTTGACAAATTGACTTCGATTAGAGAGGTATGAATATAGCCAATCTAGCAGAGACCCCTGAATACCGAATTTCTGTAATTTACATTTTAGAATGCCATGATCGACCCTATCAAAGGCTTTGCTAAAATCAGTGTAAACTGTGTAAATTTGCTGCCCTTGTTCCATCGCCTTAAGAGTATCTGAGATCAACAGCATAAGATTGGTAGACGTTGAGCGGCCTTTTCGGAATCCGTGCTGTTGTTCATTTAGAAGCGGGTCAAATGTTTTCGTGAGTTTATCACATAACACTTTTCAAACAACTTAGGTATAGTTGAAAGGATTGAAATTCCTCTATAATTTTCAATAGAGTGTTTATCTCCGCATTTGAAAATGGGTATGAGATTGGAAAATTTCCAACAACTCGGAAAGACACCTGACGAGAGAGATTTGTTAAAGATGATGTGAAGTGGTAAGACTAGGTAAGAACAATGGTATAGGAACAAAGGTGGAAGTTGATCTTGTCCGGGGCCTTTATTTAGGTCCAGCTCTTTGATGGCTTTTCTAATATCATCGATATTCAGACTTATGTCTTCAACAACTTGTGTCCGAATAGTCCGAAAATCTTCCAAATCAATAGACTTAGGTAGGTTAGCAGGATGAAAAGCTTCTTGGAAATGATCAGCAAATAGATCACAAATTACTTGACTATTTGATGACGTATTCCCACGTCTAGTCATTGTAGTCGGATATCCCGTTGCTTTTCTCTTAATATTTACGAAATCAAAGAACTTTTTTTGATTCTGAATATATTTTCTCCAGTGATGGTGACATAGCTTTTATACGCTTCATGGGATTTAGCGGTAAATTCGTCAGCCAAAATAGCGTATTTCTCCTTGATCACGTCATTGGCATGGTCTTTATTACTTTTTAATATTTTATACATTTTGTTTCTTTAATTTTAATTGAGATCTCTATCCAGGCAAGGCTCGAATAGTTTGTCCCGTTTCTTTATTTTGGGGACATATCTTTCAATGGCGTCAAAAATTATATGATAAAATAAGGACACAGAATCCTCAACATCTAATGTTGCAAGAGTGATGTCCCAGTCAATACTAGCTAAGCAGTTCTTGATGCCTGGGTAGTCAGCATTGCGAAAGTCATATACAATATGATCATTGTATGATTTCGAAGATTTCAGATCTGTGGTGCGATGCTCAACGGTAAAAGGTGAGTGTTAAAAAGTGACGATTCACCTATTGTTGATACCAAAGAACTAACATCTACTGTTACCTTTAGCTGACTTTTATGTGGTGTGTGTGGTAGTGTTGTTGCAATGATTTTAGCATAATTTCAATTTTTTTCGAGTTTGACACGGTTTTTTTTGGTATGCCTAGTATAAAAATCCTGTATATATGACCCATAATTTTTTTCTGGTATAATGGAAACCGTGGTAAAACGAAGTTCAGGGCAGGACGAGAAATGTGCTAGTGTGCGTGAATTACGCACGATAATGAGGTACGGCATTGCTGTTGAAGCGAACTTCAGTTGCCTTACGGTGGTCAGTGGAAAGAAACGTGTTGCTGCTTGTTTTGGTTGCTTTGTGGGAAAAAACTTGTATTCCTAATAATATTACGTAATTTTTTTGACAAATATCGACGTGTTATGAAGTAAGTAAACAGGTTTTTACAATATTTTCAAGCTAAACAGCGTAATAGCAACATTAATTTTCTATATTAGGCACTGTTAGGAATGGTATTATTACAAAAAATATTGGTTAGAGCAAACCAATCGGGGCATAACGAGCAATACCAAAAGAAGTTCGAATTCAAGATAGAAAGACTAGAAAACGAAGAAACACTGCAATACTCACGGATTCTTCGTATAAAAATAACCTTAAGATTAACTTTCATAGGACCAGATAAACAGGTGTTAAGATCCTTTTTTCCTATGACTTGCCCCCTTCGAGACTCAATAACACCCGGCATGGTACAGTGATCGAAACAAGCAATACCGCAACGTTTGGTGATAAAACTATCTAAAAGTTATTTTCGAACGAATTTCGCCGTAATAGGGGAAACAAAGAAGTTGTGGCGCGCGAAAAATATTCCCCTTTTTTTCAGCGTCGTTTTTGGTGTGCAACTCTTTTAATAATGATAGCACGTGAAAATGATGTATCCACAAATAACTGCAAATTAAATTTTACACAAGTTTGTCATATTCAATTTTTTGTGGGAGCGGTGCTTTCCAAGATATGGGGACGTCCCACTTTTTTTGTTCTCAAGATGGCGCCAAGGGGATTGGGGCTGCAACCCCAGAAATTTAGATTTAAGCTCACATAAAGGCATACAACTCATTGCAATTAAACATTTTCTGCCCACTAAATTGCTCCGTGAGTTTTGCGATGGGGGGTTTGCCATCGGAATCTGATTATTTGACCTAAAAATGCGTTTTTCACGTGAGTTTCCCCCCCCCCCTTTGGGATGCAATAGCTCCCGACAGTGTACAGCGATCAATACCGCAAACGACTTGTGACAAAATTGTCTTAAAGTTATTCTCTATGTGTTTTGCGGTTAAAGTGAAAACAATGGCTTTGTGGCACTCGAAAGATGTCCCCCCTTTTTGGATGTCGTTTTAGGCCTATAACTTTTTTATTATTGATGCCACATGAAAGTGATGCATGGACGACTTGCTAGTTTTACGCAAGTTTGCCATACAAAACTTTATTGTGGGGGCCATGGTTCCGAAGATATAGGGGTGCCCCACTTTTTGTTTGTTTTTGCGCAGAGGATTGGGGCTGCGACCCCAGAAACTTGGATTTAAGCTGCCAGTAAGGCATACCACACGTTGCGCTAAAAATCTGCTTGCCTACCAAAATGCTCCGCGAGTTTCGCAACGGGGGTTTGCCATCAAAAGCCGACTATATGGCCTAAAAACGGGTTTTTCAAGCGACTTTCTCCCCTTTGGGACGGAATAACTCCCGTTAATGCGCAGTGATTTCAACAATCAATAACGCAAACGATTTGCGACAAAATTATTTTGGAATAGTTTTTGAATGTGTTTCGCGTTAAATGTGAAATTAAAAAAGTTGTGTTGCCCGAAAGATGTTCCCCTTTTTTTGGGTATGGTTCTTGGATTGTATCTTTTTTATCATTGACCCAACGTAAAAGTGATGTATGAACGACTTGCTGAACATTCTATTCTACGCAAGTTTGGCCTACACAACTTTCTTGTAGGAGCGATGGTTTCGGAGATATGAGGGTGCCCCAACTTCTTTTGTTTTGAAGATGGAGCCCAAAGGACAGGAGCTGCGACCCCATAAACTTGAACTTAAGATATCTATACCATTGCCCACGCATTACCTTAAAAAAATTTCTGCCTACCCAAAATGCACGGTTTATGTCAAAATTCGGACGCTTTGACTGTACTAAAAACAGATAAGGGAAAATTGAAAAAAACATGGCAAGAAAGCTAGTTAGAATAAAATTAAGAGGTCCAAGAAAGGAAGTGAGACTGATTCACCCTAAGAGAAAGATGAAAATGACAGCGATTGCATTTACTGTGAAGAAGAATGCGGCACCAATGGGCAACCCTCTGTTACCGTTTCTAAGCGAAATATTTATGGGATGGATAGAAGAAAATTTGGTGAAACTAGGAAAAATGCCAAAAGTCTGGCTCAGAAACGGATGAAAATGGATATCTATCGAAAACCGACGAGCACCCAGAGTACAGTACCGAACACATCAAACCATGCATACTCGCAAAAAGCATCATCGTTCCGAGCGTGGATACAAAGGATGCTGTCTGTACCTATGAGTGAAGGAAACCGAAAAGAGGAGGAGAAATATATTTTGGACACCGCAAGAAAAAATGGCTATGAGGAACAGATGGTTCTTAATATGAAAAAGAAAGTCGAAACTAGGAAAAAACGAGATAGCTTCACGACACTATACTACCAAACGAGAAGGCAACAATAGAGCGAACAACAAAGAGCAGCCGTTACAAATTCGAACCTGACTGGAGATCTCAGCAGAATATCGAAGGAAGTCAATAATCAGCTGGTCCCAAGCAGCGTGCAGTTCCAGCTAAAAACAATTTTGAAAAATGTTAAAGACAAGAAGAAAATGGAAGCGAAGAGCAGTATCTACAAAATTGAATGCAAATCTTGTGAAAAGGTATACATAGGACAAACGAGACGAACGGTTAAGATCAGATTCGAAGAGCACACTAAAGAAGCATAGCAGCATTAATTTTCTATATGAGGCAGTGTTTATAACCTTCACTGTTTTAGGTTAGGAATGGTATTATTACAAAAAATATTCGTTAGGGCAAACCGATCGGGGCATAAGGAGCAATACCAAAAGAAGTTCGAACTCAAGATAGAAAGACTGCAATACTCACGGATTCTTGGTATAAAAATAAGCTTAAGATTAACTTAGAAAATGTAAGTAACAAAAAGACGACTGAGGAAAAGAAATTCGTTAGAAGACTGATAAAGGAAAATTGAAAAAAAACATGGCAAGAAAGCTAGAAAGAATAAAATTAACCCTTTATACATCAACTGCTTATATTTTATCAAATAGTTTGTTTTGTGGTAGGTTTTAATAAATAAAAATACACGTATTTTTTAGTTTTGAATTTTTTT
Organism: Oxycera nigricornis; assembly: GCA_963942545.1. Classification (NCBI taxonomy): domain Eukaryota; kingdom Metazoa; phylum Arthropoda; class Insecta; order Diptera; family Stratiomyidae; genus Oxycera; species Oxycera nigricornis. Next base: position 83,216,702 of record OZ012662.1, read on the forward strand.
ACTAAGAAATGAGAAAAATGCACAAAAAGCGTGTTTGACAGATGTGTCACACTGCCTTAAACTGTTCCTCTAAGATGTAGAGAACGCTTTAAAACAATTGTTAAGTTTATTGTAGCATAATGCAACGCAACACTTTTCACAAATTTTATGTCGTTTTTGTATTTTTTTCGTATTTTATTTCACCCACGAACAAATGCCACAAAGTTGCGCAAGGTGAATTTCGCACGAATTTTGATACACGTAACTCCATACAGTTCACAAGAACTGCATGAATAATCCATAGAGTGGTGGGTTACCGTCGTGTTACAGTGACTTAAAATGGGGAATTTGTAAGGAATTATTCGGTGTGTTACAGTAATGTCACGCGGTGGTATAAAGGGTTAAGAGGCGTACGAAAGGAAGTGAGACTGATTCGCTACAAGAGAAAGATGAAAATGACTGCGCTTGCATTTACTGTGGGTCCTTGTGTGCACAGTCAGTCGATAGATGGGTGATATGGAACGTGTACCATGACTGGGCCCACAGTTCTGGCACTGAGGTTGATTAGGAGGACGAGGAAGCGCATACTTATGAGCGATGTCAGCCCAGGTGATAACATATATTTATACGGAAGGTTATGAGAAACAATTGAACAATCGGGGGATCATACATTCGGGGGATATGCATTCGGGTAAAATTTCATTCGGGGAAAAGATTATTCGGGGTTTTTTTCGAGTAAATGTCGATTCGGAGAAACGCGTTCGGGGAAACGATAAGGAATCATAAATTTTGTTATCTATGTACAAGTTATTCCATTAAACAGTTTAATTTTCTTTATATGATCCCCCTAGATATCCCGTTTTGCCGCGGCCTCCCTATCCCTATCAGAAAAATGGTAACAGCACCTTCATTTTCTTTCTTTTTTGTTTTCATGGACTAGAGTATTGTCGTGGAATGTACTTCAACTTTTATTTGAAATTTAGACACATTTGTCTCGCGTCCATCACATAGAACTTGTATGGAACTTCCATGATAATTGAGTTTATTTTATTTGAATTTGAACTTTTAACTAACTTTCGTTGACATTGCTTTTGTAAATGCGTAGAATATTTATTGTGTATGAAGCTTAAGCTCATATGTAGTTGGATCACATGCTAGCGGTGCGCGTCACCGTGACACAACACTAAGTGTAGGTACACACTGGCGTCAAAAGTAATCGTGACGCTGCGTCATTTCTATCTGCGTCATTTTGGCTGGCAATGCACACTTGCGTCCTATCGTCGATTTGACAAATAGTTGACAGTTGATCAAACCGTTGATCACAACTGCCCAGTATTGCCAAGGTTCTCTCTACGTTTTTCTCGCGAAACACTTTAAATTCCTCAATTTTTCACAATAAAAAATAGCAAATAATGAGCAAATATTCTTAGAAAAAACTAGAGTATCGTTAATAACCCTAAGGTTTTACTAAGAAAAGAACATCCACAACTGCAAGTTTCCAACTAAATCGAGACGAAAGAGTATAAAAACCTTGGTCCCGAAATAGTTTTATTAGTTCGAGAAATTGATGTAAATTCCTCACAATTCCTCAAAATTAAACCCCCCACAGCATTCCTCGCATAGGCCAAATTCCTCGCATTTTGATGAATTCCCCACACATTGGCAATGCTGCAACTGCCTTCACTCGCATCTGACGCAAGTGACGTTGCGTCATGTGTGCACTGCCCCATATACGCCAATGGAAATGGTGGAACGCGGATAGGCGATAGCTATCTGCGTCCCACAGAACCGGCGTCACACTTGACAGCTATCCGATATGACGCGAACGCTCGATAGGTGTCCGCGGCATGTGTGCATCGCTTCATTTGTGTATATGTACTTCTTCCTATCGGCTTCAACGTGACGCAGCGTCACGATTACTTTTGACGCCAGTGTGTATCTACACTAATCTTCTGTTCGCCGCTGACTTACACAATGTACATCGTAATGACGTTGGCTGTTTGCGTCATGTTTCAATAAACTCATCGTTGCATATTTCCTTGTTTTCAATAATATTTAATCAACCCAATGGCCCAACAAATATGAATATCAAAGTTACATACTGTCATAAAATCTTAATAACAGTCATATCACTTATAAAATTGAGACACCCACAAATTTTCCTTTTATTCTACTTTATTTTTAAATACTTTCAAACAAACTTCGAACTTGAAAATTTCTAGGTTCGACAAAGGATCCTTTAGATAAGATGGGCAAAAGCGGAATCTACGAAATATCATGCTCTCAATGCGACAAGAGCTACATCGGACAGACGAAAAGATCTCTGGGAGTTCGTTTCAGTGAGCACATAAAGGAAGCAAGGAACGTGAGAAAAAGGGGGGAACAAACCATTTCAGGTCAAGAGTAGCAGAGCACATGGTACAAGAGGACCATAAAATTACGACAGCGGATGTGGACATCGTCAGAATGACCGCGGACAATAGGAAGCTCGACATGGCCGAAAGTGTGGAAATTTTCAAACGCAGAAGAGAAGACCTGCTGAACACCGATTCAGGTAACGGCTCTACCTGGCTGTTGAAATTGTTAAAACCCGAGCATAGTAATTAGGTTAATCCGTAACCTGTCCGCAACCCTTAAACGCATTAGAAGATATATTTTCATCCGTAGTTTTTTGAAAACGTCTGTATAAATATCTCAGGGTAGAATAAGGAAATGAACCCATTCATCACTGATGAAGTCCTCAACTAGTGGACGAAACAATTTGTTTGAAATTATTTAAAAATAAAGTAGAATAAAAGGAAAATTTGTGGGTGTCTAAATTTTATAAATAAATAAGTTCTACTAACAGCGGTTACACCTCTATATTAGTCATATCACTTCATTTGTGGCTGGTTTTGTGGTTATTAAGCAAATTCCTTTCAGAAGCACAATAAGCAAATGATATCTAAATAATGACGAATGCCTCCATATATTCCTCAGTTCAAGGTGATGTACTCGCCCTGCGGTTAACTATACTATTGAACCTTTAATTCGCGGGTGTGTTCCTTCTTTGTATGTTTGTACATGTAGTTTCCAACGGAAATTTCCTGTTTCCAAACAGTCAAAAGTTGACTCGATAGTTCGACGCTACAGCGCCTCTATTGTCTCTTCATTCACATCGAGTCCGTCACATCTTCAAAATCTAGTTTAGCTAAAGGTCAGCGATTAAGACGTCCTTCACATTTTTCTTATGTTTTATGTGTGCCGTTTCCAACCGTTACATAACCAGCCCATCATCTTTAGCGTGAATGATAGCTGGCATTATCATTAACATTTATTCAAAGACAGCCCACATGCATAGTAGCTGAGCTGATCCGATTGATATTCAAATATTATTGAAAGAAAACTGTATTACATTTCGGGCAATCACATCACTGCACAAAATCGAAAGTCTTTTCACGACTTGCGGGTATCTGAATCTGCTGCGTTTCCTCTCGCGCATCCGCCTTAGGTGAGTATCCTCCGGATGGACTTCTGCGGCAGTCACATCCTTTGAATCGTCAGCGGGCCTCTGGCGCCTACATATCACGGGCGAAAGGACAGGCGACGCCAAGGACGTTGCGGCACCCGATATGGACGACACCGTTGAACCACTTTTTTGCCATGGTTCCAATTGAAAGCGCACTATACGCATTTATGCCGCGCGAACTTTCAGAATCTCCTCCACGCACTCTGCATCTCGGCGCACTTTTGCAGCAACGCGTGAAAATTCGCGGATTTAATTTTCGCGGAACGTGCACGCGAGAATTGGATCGGCCTCGGTGCAGCCAGCGCCTTTTTTGCGAGCGCTTTTCTTCTTCTTGGGAAAAATGCACAAATGAAATTTCTTTTGACCGGTTTCGCTAAAGTATCGATTCGCACTATGTCTTGTCTTTGAAGCGGTTTGGTCAACAGTAACACTCTTTGCCGTCGTCCACATAAGCTCGTGGTACTCGTTTATCTTGTTGTGAAGATATATTTTGTCTTCAGCGATGGAACTGGTGACGAAATATCGGAGCATGTACACAATGTGAAAATGTGTTTTGATGGTTACTACTTCGATTCAGATGCAAGGCAGGCGTTCGATATTTTCTAAGGGACAAATTGTGCCGTTTTTAGAAGTCCTTCGCTGAAGTTTAATTCTAATCATTTTTCAACGTAGATTCAGCTAGAAACTTGTATATTAGATTGCTAATGCACTGCAAGTGCACAGCGTCAGTTCACGCTTAAGACAAACCTAGCCTAGTAACGCCAGCGTCCCAAAAAAAAAACGAGAGGTGCGACCCTTGAGGTTCACACGGTCAAATTTCCAGTAATATCTGCATACATAAATATTGAAAATATTGAACAAAAAAATATTTATGGAAGTAATATTACTTTAAATAATAAAAATGATAGGTACTCATAACAGTAATTGGAATGAGTTAATATTAATCGTATCATCTGAGAGCGTCCATTGATTACGTAGGTAAGGGGGATGATTGAATATTCACGGGAATTAATCGGAAGCAAAGGGGGAGAGGGGTACATTACAAAGCCATTTCTACGATATATGTTATTTTCATTTCATTTCACAAAAGATCGCTAGCAAAATTGAATGCAGTTTATGTTATTAGGCCCACTGAAGAGATTTTGTCGCGTGGTGGCCATTTTGAATAGTTCTGTTCAAGATGGGCATGACTTCGGCATAATCATTGAGTTTGTATTTTTTCACGATTTTACAACAATCAGAGTAATACTTACTTCTTATTTTCAGTTGGTCTTGAAAAACATTGAATATGCAGTCAATAATCCGTTTAATTGCATGAAAAAACTAAAAAGCATTACGAATGATGATGGAGGTAGTAATTGAAATCTTACGAACACTAAAGAGCAAAACTACTAAAAATTACAATTTTTTATTTGATGAAAGCTTTTTAAAGTCTATGATCTTGCAAAGTATTGACTACAAAACATTTTACCATTCAAAGCGTTCATTATCACAAATGCAAATTTTATTAAATTTTTTTGGTTTTCAAAATTTAAGCAGTTCAAAATCTGCTCAAACTATGCAAATATTAATAAACTTTGATTGGCTTAACAACAATGTCTTTGAAATAAGAGTAAACAGGTAATATCATTCGTATGAACACTTTTTACATGGTGACTTTGAATGATTTTTTATTCTTTATTTAGTTTTTTTTGTAATCATGGAAAACAGGTCTGCTGGTTTCTCTACAAAACTGATAAGAATTTAAACATTTTACAAACATTTATTACTGTGGTGTGCAAGTCAGGTTAAAAATGTATTTTTTATGAAAAAACCCTAATTTTTTCCAATTGTTTTTATTTAATCATAAAACCACTTCACTGATGTTTTTGTCAACTTAAAAACATCACAAAAATGTTAAAACGTGTCGATTGACACCTTAATGATGCAAATACTATATTTGGTTCGCAAAATATAGTGAATGACTTAAATGATCTTAAAGGTCATGATGACTTTTAATGATTTTTAATTTTTAATTTTTTTTTCATAATTATGAGAAATAGTTTTGCTGTTTTTTACAAGAACTGTTTGGAGTATAGAAATTTTATAAACATTGTTTACTGCGCTCTGCAAATCTGGTTAATAATTCATTGTTTATGGAAAAACCTTAATTTATTGCACTTTTTTTAATAAATTAAAAAACGGCTCCAACATTTTTTTCAAAAATTTAATAGATTCACACCAATATTAATATGCGTCGATTGGCACCTCAATAATGAAAATCGCATTTTTGGTTCGTGAGATATAGCGCATGACAGCAATGACCTTCAAGGGGTCAAAACAGCAAACCCCCGACCGAAGTTTCCCGAAAACTAATAAGCTCTTAAGATTGCAAAGACGCTTCGATTGATACCTTAACGAAGTCGATACGACTTTGTTTACGTGAGTTATTCTCGTAGAAAAACTGCCACGAACGCACGTACGCACATATATACACACACATACATATTTATTTCTAAAAACCCTTTAAATATACTCCAAAGACCTCAAAACAAGAAGATATGTTGAAAATTTCTATTTCGATTTGCGAGGCGATTACAAGAATTTTCCATATACTTAAGTTAATTATATTCCAAGCATATTATTTCGTAATTTTTCACACGAAATTGCTATCAAATACTGGGACTCCAGTAATACGTAAATTTTCGGACATCAGTTTTTCAGTTTTCTTCTTCAGATTAAAGAATGCTATGCACTTCCGAACGCAATGTCCCAGGAGATTCCTTGTCGGAAGGAATGCATTCAGCCACGCTTCTGACAGTGTTTGCAAGGAAAAAGTGAGATTGCATTCAATTTTCTGCTCGGCATCTGCAACTTCGATTAATTCGTTGGAATTATGTATGGAACGATCTTCTAGTTATTTCAGACCCAGAAAAACGTCACCAAGATTAATCTCTTTCATACGATTAAAACTCACTCAACCATTCAACTTTACAGATGTATTTCTAAGTATTCCTAATTTTTATTGCTACCTACTTTCCCACAGCAAACATTTGTTCAACATGAGCACTTTTGTGACGAGTTCGATGGGTTATCCCTTTTTTATTACTATCTACCCATGTTGGCACCGATCCAAGGAGAAGACGCATTCTTCATAATTCCAGGGAGGACGAACAGAACGACCCCTTTCAAGCCAGAATTTGGCATCTTCATTTTAATCCCAAGATTTCCTAGACGATATCGATGTATTGCAACATTTGATAGATCTCCTTAATTTTTCTCACATTCAAATTTGTTTGTTTATTTTTCTATTACATAGCTGGTTGTTCATCTGCAATTTACCATATGTTGTAGTTGGCCTCCCCACGATGCTTAGCCATCACTAGTTTAAGCCACTAGCAGTTATAAAAGACTTGAGAAAGTAAGAAGTAGTAGTAGTCATTGTCTATAAGTCACGAAGTAAAAATTATATTTTTTTATCGATGTTTAATTTGACCAGCATGCAAAATATTATAAGTCCACTAAAAATTTCATTTTGAATCATACTTATCGTCATTTTGCGGAAAATGATCGCTTCAATTAATTGGCTAAACGTTCATCGCAAATAAGGAGTGTATCGAAAAAATTGACTTTTATATTATATCTCTAAAAGTGGTATTAATTGTTTTCTCGAACAATTTTTTTGCTTACATTATTATAATTTATTAACTAACATTTACATAAAAATTCGATGAATTTTCATTTTAAAGAAGAAAAAATTCGGACCTTTCCGTTATTTCACGCATATGCTTCCGGACAACGGTGCCATCGACCACCTTATATGCGTTTCTCCACTTATTTTGAAAATCCTTTTCGGTTTAAGCAATTTTGTTTGTTTTCTTTAATGTTTTTTTTCATTTCGAAGTTCTGGACAGTTTGGAGGGTTAGCTGCTTTCGGTACCACGGAGATGTTGTTGTCGTCATACCACTTCGTTGTTGATCGAGCATAATGATTTGTCGCTAAATCTGGTCAAAATGTTACAGATACGTCGTGTTACTCGATAAATGGTTTTATACGCTTCTCTAAACACTCTTCGATGTATACTGCTGAGTTGATTGTACCCTTCGCTACAAATTCCTCTGATCTGAGACCACATCGACATATTGCCTGCCAAATCATATACCGCTTGGGAAATTTGGTGATTTTTTTTTTGGTTTTATGTTTTGGGCTAACACCACCTTTTGATCCTGCTGTATAGAAGTCCTGACCAGGCATCTGTGTGAAATCGGCCTTCCCGTATGATTCATCGTTCAACACAACATAATCGAATTTGGTCAGGTAATCCTTGGATAGCTTTCGAGCCCGATTTTTTGCTTCTCTCTCCTTTTCCTCGGATCGATCGGGTACCTCTTGGATTTTATATGATCTAAGATTATAAAGCTTGTTAATCCTCTGAATCATTGCGTTCGATGTTTGCACTTTTTGAGCCATATCTCAAATGGATGTGTTCTGCAAAAATTTCCTCTTTACCTTTCGGCTCAAATTTGTATCGGATGGAAGTTTTTTTCCACCTGATCCAGACTTTCTAGCAACAGATAGGCCCGTTTTGTTCGTTCCACTCTTGCAATCGGTGAATTGGTCTCCTTTGCTAGTAGTGAATATTTATGAAGGAATTTTTCCACACACAATTAAACTACGCACTTTTTCTTGATTGGATGACATCTTTTCAAGAGTGATCTTACAATGCGAATGGATTAGACATTCTTTTTTGTCGCATTTTATAGCTAATTTTGGATACCTGATGAAGACTTAAACTTATCTCAAACAGGAGCTTTGTAGGAAAAAACTGAAGGTCAATTTTTCCCGATAAAGTCCTTAATAGCTGAAGAAAGAAGCGAAGATGCCCTGATCCATTTGTTGGAAAAGGCTAGTTGTGTTAGGCGACAGAAATATGATTTTAGCCTTCACATAAGATTCATCAAAATAAGCGGCATGTCCAGGCGCATTATCAATTATTATTAATGCATTGTGCGCTTACTTTTTTTCTTACTAAATTTCCTTATTTCCGGGCAAAATTTTGGTTGCACAGGCCATAGAAAATATTTGAAGAAAATCAAGCTTTTCTATTGGATTTGTAATGCATCTATGGGTAATTATTTGGCACATTTTTTATAATTTTTGGGGTTTCTGAGTGATAAACCAACATCGGTTTCAATTTAAAATCGCTAGATGCGTTTCCTTCTATAAGCAAAGTTAATCTGTTCTATGAAACCGAACTTCCTTCTTCCGATATAAATGCTCTGGAAGATACACGCGTCTACAAAAGTGCAATTTCTTTTACGGTATGAACTAATTATTTGCTTCAGCATTCTAGGAAATTTTACAGCAGCTTTTAAGTCTGTACTAGTCGCTCCACCTGAGAATTTTAAGTTATGAAACCTTGGTTTTTTTTAATCGTTACGTTTAATGTTATTGCAGCATTTCCCTCACAAGACTTTTCTTTGAGACCATCGAACAAACTCATTGTTTTATTTTGAGCTATGAGTGTTGCTACAACAGTTACAATTTTCGTCGTGTTTTTCATTCCTTAGTTTATACTTCAGATGATTTCACAGATACTACGTGGGACGAATTTTATATGCATTTTTAAATATTATTCTCACTATTGTAGATGGTAATCGACGACGTAAATCCGAGAAGAAAAACGTATATCGAAAAATAGATACAAAATTGCAACGACGTGAAACTAAAGTTTGTAAAACGGAAGAACGTAAAACAAGAGATTGCGTTGTAAAAAATTGTAACCGCAAAGCCAGACGAAATAATTTTTGATTTTCAAATAAATACCGAATTATGGATAATAAAAACAGGATTATATTTAAATCATTTCACTTCTATTGTAATTGTAAACTCTCCTTTGAATAAATGAAAATAGAACTTTAAAGAAAATTTTCCTGATAATTATTTCCTGGTTTTGCTAAAGCGCGATTGAAAACGCTATCTCAAAACGATATTATCAAAATCATTTACATGTTATTCTGGAGCTATTGTTGAAACTGAAATCAGTACTCTTGTTTTATTTATAACGAGGACACAAGCATATAGTCACGCATTGTGCATTTTTTTACGTAATGGCTAAAGTAAAGTGTCAACTTTCGAGAAATAAAGTGTCCACCGTGACAGAAAGCATTTAAAGGATGTTCGAAAAAATTATTCTTAGGGCGCCAAACCACCATAGCAAGGCGTCGGATATTCGAACACTATCGAAAACAAGAAAGACATAAAAAAACATTTCTTTTTTGACTTTGAATAGGATAAAAACTTTCCTGCGAATTTTCATGAGCATTTAGCAGTTCTGACTATGTTTTATTAAAAACAGTCTCAACTTCAATGAGCAGAGAACAGAATTTGACAAGAATAGACCACAACAAATTAATATTTTTTTCCGCGAAGAAATTGTAAATGTTTTAACATGTTTCGGTTGCATATAAAATATTTCTAGGGATTTCCATATTTGCTCATTTTTTTAAACATATTTTTTGTTAAAATGTAGACTTAAATAATATAATGTGAAAATAGTTTGTTGTCTATCGAGATAACATAATGAGCACCAACAAGGTACTTCCTAGGGGCGTATATAAAGAAAATCTGATCCTGTAAATTTGTGGAGACTACAATACAGTACAGTCGCGTTCATTTCAACTAATAAAATTCAGTTCGGTTGAAACTTTTGATAAGATGAAATTACTTATAAATTGGTTTTTAAAATATTGAATCTTAAAACTTTTATTTTTTTAGCTATTGAGTTATGTTAAGATAAAAATACTATTCTAAAGCTGCTTGAGATATGTATTCACCACCATGTTTAGCAGTTACTTGTAGTACCTCGATTTTGTCTACAGAAATTGAATTCGGCACGGCCCACTTCAAGGCTACAACACAGCACTGCTTAGCCTCTTCGTCTTTATATTTCATGGTTCACCGATATTTTTATGTTATTCATTTGGAGCACTTTCGTCGGAAGAAATTTTGTCCAAAAGTATAGCATCTCTTTCAGAAAACCAATTGTTAAACTCAATAGCACTAGAAATTTCTGTCGGACTTATACATTTCAGCATGATGGTCATCAACTCAGCTATTCATATCGTGAAGCACTTGGCGTGATTGGTTACACTGCAAAGCCAAATTCTCTTCGAATCTATAGTCTTTCGTTCATAATGATGCTTCTCTAACAATTCTTTATGTTTTGTGCGGAAAGTTGATTCCGCCTCTATGTAAGAAAAAAACCACATCTTTTATGTGCATTTGACGGATTTTCCCGTAAAAATGACTTTTAGTTGCATATTTTACCAATTTCAATATGTACAGTAAAACCAGCTTAAAATTAATAACGCCAAAACATAATTGGCTTCAATGCGAACAAAATATTGCTCTTAATTGAGTTCAATACTTTATTTTATGAACATATTTCCATTAGTATGAAGTCTCATCATGAAAAAAATCTAACAAGAAAATGGTCCTAAATAAGCGTTTTGCTTGGTTTTCATGCTCAATAGTACGAGCTGCATAAAACGACAATGAACATATGCATGTCTAAAGTTTTTGTCCCTATTCAGTCGTCTAACGCTTTTGAGTAGAATTTTTGCAGACTGCTTCTTTCATAAAATGGCTACGAAAAAAAATTACCTCTCAAGACTCCGAAATCGACGCATGCCAATATCTTAAAACATAAACCAAAGTTTCCAAGTAATATCACATCTGTAACGTACGTAAAGATTCAGAGCCCACGAAAGGCTATATGTACATATAACTTAAGGGGTTACATCACAGTAGAAATTTCACAAAATCGATTACATTTTTATTGGCTTAAAAAATCCTTTGAACCCTCTAGAATAAGAAACAAACTATTTTCTCTAACTCGACCACTCTCGACTGCTCCGAAACGACTACTTGAGGTAAATAAGACACCCGCTCGTCGGGTACAGCATTATGTCTTTCCATTCGGTTTCTAATTTCTCTAATACACTAATAGATGTTGTTAGAAATATTTTCAAGCATGTTGAACACAAAGTACGTTAAATTTTTAAAATCATTTTTTTTATCATGTTCGAAACACGAGTCAAAAGCTTAAGCGCGTTTTTCTCGAAACACGTTTTTTCAAATCGGCACGCAGCATAACTCAAATTTTTATTTTATTTTTTCACTTCAAATTATTATCACATCTCTAAAACAACATTCCACATAGAAATATGTAGCCGATTTCCGTTTAGTTAATATATCTATCTATCTTTTAGATACAAAAAAGTGCCCGTTTTTGGTAGTAAAATGAATTTTTTTTCAAATGCCTTCCAATTTAACAATAATGAATATTTTCAAAATCCCCTACGCATTTCTTTAGCCATCCTAATTTAGTTTAAGAAAAAAAACATTTTGTTCCATTTTTGGCGCATTTCTACTGCGTGCCGCAGAGCCCCTCCAAAAAAACCCTCCCGCAGAAACAGCTGTTGGACAGCTATTTAAAAAAAATCTTTTCTTCAAACTTCAAAACATGCTTAACGAGGTCCTTAAAAAGAACTACCCTGTTACTTTTCCTTCCACTTGAAAAAAAAATCGCAAAAAAGCGTTAAATTTTCGCTCTCCACTGTGGTGTAACCCCTTAAACCAAGGCTTGCAGAATGGTTTGACAAAATGAGGAACAAGGTTTGTGAGTTCGGCAAAATGCGATACTACTACACAAGTGCAGCAAATTTGAGATGTGAGCACAAAATGAAATAGTAAATAATACGATATTGGCAACCTTTTTATCTCATGTTCAAAACTATAATATGCACATTCATCTGCACGAGTATCTATAGGGTGTTTTTTAAAGCACCGAACTTTTCAAAGAAATAAAACATAAACAAATTGTTTATATGGCCATTTGTTGGCTGTTTTACTTGAAACTTGCATGGCATAAATTATTTCCGGTATACTATGTTTGCGTCTTTGGAAGACCGCTCGACCAGAAATGAGCCTCATCGCAGAAAACGATTTGAGGGTAAGAAGGCGGTTCAACTTCCAACTCCTATTCACAAAATCTACAATGCAAACAATGATCCAATGGCTTCAATTGCTGCACTAGTAGGGCTTACCATTTTTCCTCAAAATTTGCCATGTAGGGAACGGACAAAGGTCCAGTTGATGTGAACCGCGTCGAATCGATAAATTTGAATTCTCAGTCTCCTGCAGCACTCGGTATGCACTGTACGAGCTCGTGTTGGACGAACATTGTCCAATAGAGTAAACATAGACGTACATCTTTCCATCGTATTGCGTATGAGCTGCTCAGATGGAAAGATTATACGTTTGGCGCACAGAACGCGAATTTCGGAAATAAACTTTCACTATTTTGTTTCGGTGTAAGTTTTTGTATGATAGATTCTATACTTCTAAAAAAACACCCCCTATAACTAATCGTCCGTGTTTTTCTTTTCTTTTTCATTTGTTCAAGCTGGAAGTTATTTGTGATAGCCAACTAAAATTCGACCAGATCGTTGATAATATTATGCCTAAATCATTTAAGCTTTGTGGTTTCGTTTCAAGAATTTCGACTGCCTTTTGTAGACCTGGAACTAGTATTACGTTGTTTAACTCTTTCGAACGCAATTTGACAAATACTGCCCCCTTATATGTTTCCCACATAGAATACGCTACTTAGCTTTGATTGAATCTATTCAGCGCATGTTACTCGTAGCCTGTTGTGTTAACTCAACATTCCATACGTTTCCTATAATGAACGCCTAATCTACTTTAATCTCATCATTTGTCAATGTCTCTTATGTAAGCTTTTCTTGAATCTCCTTGCAAAGAACCTCGCCTTCGTCACTAATTTCATTCCTGCAGAAATCTCACTTTTTTGATCCTGCTAATACACAACCTCCAACATGTATTTCCATTCACCTCTGATTCGCCTGCAGAGACACTATGCAGTCAGGTTCTTTCTTTGAATGTTTCGTCCCATATAATAATCATCTAAACATATTTTTCTAGATTCTAGTTAATATTTTTAGTCTAGTTTATATTGTACATTCATAAGTTTGTCTAATTCCTATTTCTATTCAGTAACTTTTGACAATAAACTGTTTATTGTCTCTACAATCTTAAAAATATAAAAATTGTACTTTGTTTCTATATTTTACATAATTCGAATTGAGTTGGTGAAATGTAATTAACTTTCGATGTTTAAATGTGTTAATAAATAAAATTTCATCTTAATATTACGGAAACCGTTGATTCAAAGATATAATTTTGATTTTCACTCTCAAAAAGCACCCTTGAAGAAAGTCCTAAACAGAAATCGGTCTTCTGATTTTAACTTAACATTCGAGGATGGTGTAAGCAGTTTTAATGGCAAAGTTCAGTCAAATGATGAACATTTAAGATGTGTAATTTTTATTCCAGAACAGAACCTCACCATCCCTTTTATAATTAAAGTTTAGTGGAATTTTAAGGCAATGGTTTACCAATGTGAATTGTTGCTAAAAACTCATATAACTTTTAAATTCAGATAATTTACAAAGCGGTTGACATTTTTCGGCCAAACAAATCGGGGTTCTTTCTGAAACAAGAGAATTTCATGCACATATTTGAAAATGTAAATGTTACTAGGTATTCAATTATTTCCCTATCGAAAAATCTATTGTCGTCTTTTAAGGATTCAGTGATTAATGGTTTGTATATTTATAAGTGGCATTTATCCATTTTTTGGTAATCTAGCTTCAAAGCAAAAACAAGATGTTGATTGGAAAGTTTAAATAACGCCGGATTTACTTCAAATCAAAAGAAGAGTTAGAGTTGGAGAATAGGGTAATGTTTTTGATTGTAACTCTAAGATTACCATAACTTAGTGACATATAATCGTTTCAAAAGAGACCAAGCCTTGATTTAAGCTGGTGTATAATAGATAATGCTATACATTGAGAGACATATCTCAAGAAGGCACGAAACTTCTATCCATTCTATATTTGTATACCATGTCTTGATAACAAATTGCTGCTCATGTCCCTCAATGTATACCATACTTAAAAAGACACATATTCCAAAAAAAGCAGCCTAAATCAGGAAGTTGTTGAATCATGGTATGCGAGGAAAACTGCCAGGAGACAGAAAAGAAATGAGAGCGATTTGAAAGTGAACGCTAGTTTCGGAAATATGATGGTGAACCACATGAAGCGCAGAGAAAGAAACCACAGTAAAGATTGAAACTTTTCGTTGGATTGCCTTTGGGAGAAGGTTCTCCATGTTTTTCTAACGCATCGGTGAAAACCCGAAGATTTTATTTTATGGATAAATAAAAATTCCACTGACATGTTCTAGAAACAATCGCAAAATCGTTTTTTTATTCCATCAGTCAAGCTATGATGTTTCAAAAAAAGAATTGAGTGGATGCCACAAAGTTTTTCTATAGCATAGCTCGGAAAACAGTCGTACCCAAATTGATGTAGTGTATACAAACTTCAGTAAGGCATTTGATACTGTCAACCTAAATGTCCTACTTCTGAAGCTAGCCCACTTTGGCCTGTTTGGACCAATATTCTCTTGGCTTGAGTCCTACATCAGTTCTCGTTCATGCCGTGTTAGTCTATGTGAAGCACATGTTTTTCTATTCCACTTAGTCTACGGCGTTCCTCAGGGGTCTATTCTAGGCCCTCTTCTTTTCTTACTCTACATGAATGGTCCTTCCTCTGTCGTACCGTCTCTTTGTCTTCTGTATGCTGATGACTTGAAAATTTACCACGTTATTCACTTGAAAGAGGATTGTATTGCTCTCCAAATAGATCTGGTCGCGATCGATTCTTGGAGTCAAACTAATATTCTCTCCTTTAATGTCCATAAACGTCACAAATTGTCCTTCTTCTTAAAGCCCAATCCAACTGATAATATATATCCGTCAACTTGTACACTAGCCTCGTTAGGCCCATCTTCGAATATTGCTCGCAAGTATGGTCACCACACTATCAATATTTGGATTCTATGATTGAATCAGTACAGCACAAATTCACTCGTTTCCTTATCTTTAAATTTGAAATTAGATACATATATGCCATATGAAGAGCGACTTTTCCTGCTACAACTTCCTACTTTGCAATCGCGCAGATTCCTCTTAGATGAGTGTTTTCTGTGTCGGTTTTAACTCCATCAAATCAACTCTAACCTCTCCGATTGGTTAGATTATCGTACTTCTGAACGCCCTGCCAGATCTGATATCATATTTACAGTTCCATATGATAGGACTGAGAGTTTTTACCATTCGCAAATGTTTCGACTTCCCTGAAACCACAATAGTCTGTCAGACCAAGTTCTGTTTCCTCACTCACTCTAAATTTATAAACAGAATGTAAAGTGTATATTATCTAATTAGTTTTACTATGCTATGTATTCCTTTTCTTCTTTTCTTGTCTTGTAATTGGACTATATTAGTCTGTAAGATGAATTCTAAATAAATGAACATTGATTGTGCCCTGATAGATTTAAGAAAATTCTGAGAAAGATTTCATGCTAAGTTAAAAGCCAATATAAGGACCTAAACAGAAATAGGAAACATCAGGCTCTAATAATGTCTGGCAACAATAATCAATAATGAATTAAAGTCGTCTAAGCAAATAATCACGCGTTATGCTAAATAACTACTAAATAACCATATGAACGATGAATTAAAGTTAGTTCACTTTTTGACCGCGCAATTACTGATTTAGATTCTAATTGTAATGGATAATTCTATAAATATTGTGTCATCGTGAGAATCTCTCTTTAAATGAAAGGAGTTATCATTGCTTCTTAAAATCTAGACCATCTTTGAATGGCTGACATTTAAAATTAATAATCTTTCGATTGATGCTTACCTTTCCTTTTATTAATGCCTGGACGATGATCACTTGGGCAGCACGATGCACCTCCTGTATTTCGCCAGGTATTGGATGTCCAAGACCTGGATCAAACCAAACCAGGTCCCCTTCTGACCAGTCCATTTTGTTCCGTTTTTACAGCTCAGTACCGTAAGTACAATTTATGGTCCTTTTATGTCTACATGTGTTCATAGAAGTGCGTCATTTGCAGATCATATCTAAAAGAGACCGAAGTAAATATAATTAGTTTATTTGAAGTATAAAACGAACAAAAATATTATATATAATCTATATAATATGTTCAAATTAAAATTGTTATAGATTTTTGGTAAATCAGTCATTGAAATAATTGGTGGAACATGTGTTGTTTTTTATCCTTGCGCAGAACTAAATTTTTACATTTTTCTTCCAAGCTCGATTAATTAGATACATGAGGAGGCTCATCATAAAACATAATAACTCCATTAGAAGTAATTATTAGATTTATTTGGGTGTTTTGAGCGTCTTTTGGTGATGTTTTAAGATTATTGAAAAAGTCGTGTTGTTGCTTTTTACCAAAATATTTTGTATTTCCGCAAATACGTATTTCGGTTGCTATTGAAGAAGGTTACAGTAGCAACCGAAATACGTATTTGAAAAAATTACAAAATATTTTGATAAAAAGCAACAACACGATTTTTTCAATAATCTTAGTTATTAGATACTTGAAAAAAATCGTTCACAAGCAAGGATAGTTTGTTTTCTGATAGAATTATTTCAAGCGGAATAGTCTTTTACCTACATATCATATTTAGGCACTGTATATTGTCATGTCTCAATTGTTCAGATGATAATCAATCAATTTCCATTCAGGAAATAAAAAATTAAAAGAATGGAAATATTGCGTTTTGCTATATACCTCTTCACTTGTGCTGATTTTTTTTCTCTTATAAAACTCCTTTCCGAGTTTTCGTTAATAGTTCGTCAGAAAACTTACCAATTAGCACATGTTTCTCGAGAGTAGTAAAAGAGAAAAACTCACTAACGTCACAAATCAACAAATAAGTTTGTGTTCCTGCAAGGCAAAGTGATACTACGCTTTCTACCTACAATCCAACTTACACAGGTGATTTTAAGACATAGGGTAGAATTTTAAAGAAACCATTCTATCGTTTGCGGATTTAATGAGAGCTGATATTTAGAAGAATACTATCAATGCTATCATGTATCGTAGCCATACATTTCAATCAAATTAATACATTTACAAAAGAATTTCGCTGGAAGATTTTTAAATCTGCAGTCAAAACAATTTTTTTGAGGATCTGCGTTAGCGATCATGTCTGATTAATGTTTTTTGTCTTATCTCACAATAAGTTGATCTGACCAAAAATTCATATATATAACGTTTTTGATTGAAACAAAATGTGGTTTCTTTGTAAAAGCTTGATTTTTTGAGCTGCGATGCCTTAAAGTTTGATTAAATTCTTTTTCATTATATAGGGTTTTCAGGTTTTCTTAGAGGCATTTAACTTTTCAAACAAATAAAACACAGGTTAATTAATGAAATTGCAACTTTCTTGGCTTTATTAGCTCGCAATTTCATGACATTTAGTGTTTCAAAATAATAGTTGGTATATGACTACCGCGAATGCGTCTTAAGACCATTCTTTCGGTCCAATTTTGCACCACTTTTTCTAGCAAACCTGATCTTATTTTGCCAAAAAATGTTGGCTTCCAAGTCATTAATAATACGTACTCTCCCAAAAAGTAGTCTAATGGAGTCAAATGACATGATCTGGGCAACCAGCTCTCAGTTAAATTTCTTGAGAGGATTCGTTCACCAAAGGTTCGGCCCAATAAAGTAATGGTTTCATGTGCTGAATGGCATGTTACTTCATCCTGTTGTAACCATTTGTCCCTCAGACGGTTGACGTTAAGGTTGGATATCAAAAAATTAAGAATCATTTGTCGGCAGCGATCGCCATTAACGGTAGCGTTGATTCAGATTTAAAAAAGAAAGGACTAATTTGCCGCCGGCATGCAAACTGCACCATACAGTGACTTTTTCGGGTTGTAATAAGGCTTTTAAAGTTTCTTGAGAATAATCCCCACATCTAAAACCGAACGGCAATTTTGATAACTTTCGAATCCATTAAGCCAGAACTGAGCCTAATCGCTGAAAATGATTTGACGTTAAAAATGCGGTTCAACGCCGAAATTACGACGCAAATGGCTTCAATTGCTGCATTAGTTGGATCTTAAAGGGCGCATGTCCAAGATCCTTCCTCAAAATTTGACAGAGGCCAAGTTGCTGAGAACCGCGTAGAATCAATAAATTTGGATTCTCAGTCATACAAGCCGTAGAGGCAGCGATAGCTGCCTCGGTACGCACTGTACGAGCTCGTATTGAATGAAAATTGTGGACATAAATCTTTCCATCATATTGGTTATGAGCTGCTCAGATGGACGATTGTGAACACCACAAATTGGACGAAGTTCTCTATAAGTTTGGCGCACCCAATGCGAATTTCGCAAATAAATTTCCACTACTGCGAGAAGTTGTTTGGATGTAATTTGCCAAAGCAAATTAAACATAATGTCAAAATAACAGCAAAATTTGACAGCGACAATGGCAGATATCTATATTGGATGTCTCTAAAAAACACCTTTAATTATGGAATCGTGGTGTACTTTCCTAATCTTTAAAAAGAAGAAACAACAAAGCTCAGATATTTCAAATATTATTAGCAACAACTCGGATATGTTCTTGTTAAAATAAAAGGTGAAAGGTTCAAGTACTTCTGAAATATGTGCAAATCTTGACGGAAAATCACAAACGATTTTATTTAAACTTAATAGGTGAATAAACAATAAGTCTCTTTAATAAATAAACTTTGTTGAAGTTAAGTGAAATATTTTTAATTCTGTTTTGATTTATAAGTTTTAACTATTGTTACGTATAACTGTCCTTAATATTCAAAAAAAGATGTCTAACGTTTGACTTTAAATTTTTCATGATTTGCAGCTCATGAAAAATATTTTTTTCTTTTTATATTTTCACAAATACATATAAAACCGATCTATAAACCAAGAAGGTATAGGAAAAAACAATAGTAAAACGTTGAAACCATATAAAAATTGATGCTTAAGCTGCGGGGAATAACGTTATTTATCGGCTAATTACAACACATTTCCTTAATTTTTTTTTGAAAGCCCATAAGTATTTACCGATTTTATTTTCAAATATATGGTTTATTTTCGAGTGAATCAATATAAATTAAACACAATGTAAATTGAACAGAAATCTAAAGTAAATACTTAGACCTCAGAAGCGTTTTTTTCATCTACTGAAAACTCACGTTTTTGTCTGCATTAGATTCTTTTAAAAATTAACTTAAAAATGCATTTTTCTTTTCTTAATTTTTTTTTATTTTAAGTTCAAAGCAATAAACAATACAAGTTAGAGGAATAATGTGAATATAAACAAGAATAGATGCGCTCCATGGAACACGATCTTTATTTCAAAAAATCAAAATAGAGCATGAAGAGATTAAATCTGAATGGTTTTGCTTGCCCCGATAGCCCTTACTTTTGTTAATTGGGGAAATTATTTGATGGTAGTGCCGAATATGCACCAAGTTTTTCATTTAGACAACTGAAAACTGCCTAATGATTACATTTAAAAGTAGTATTGGAAATATCAAATGTAGGAGCCTTTGTCTGATATAGTTAAAAACCTATATTAATTTTTAATTTGGGAACATCTCCAAGACATTAGCACAACATTGTTTGAACTTTATTAGCCTTTTGTTATTCCCATTCCCCACAACCTTCATTCAAAATGAAGATGATATTTTCATTAGTACTCAAACCTCAACTCTCGATTGTATGTATGTTTCATTGAAAGATGGCAAATGGCATTATTCAAAGTGCAAATTAAGTAGGTTGTTGAACTTCGATTAATTATCAAAAGCCACCTACGCTTTCACAATGTATTCAGTCAAGTTTATTACATCACTTGTATTCTTTGTTTGGAAAAACGATGGATATTAGTCTTCTAAGCAACCACCAACGTAATAAGTATCGTGTGCAAGATCTACATCATACCTGAAGTCAATCTTCCACAACTCAATAAACATTTCGTTTTGCAGAATTGATTTGACTCGCTCGGTCTTTTGGAATTACAACAAGAAACTGTTACAAAACGATTCTTTACTGCCTTGGAATGGTAATTAAGCACGACAATTGCGCGGAGGTGGCGGCTTCATCGTGTCTCGGTCAAATTGAATAAAACTTTATGTGTCTCCTACATGCTATGCTTATTTCATCACACATTTCTGTGTAAGTACTTGCAAAACGACACACCTTTCGCTCAAGAGAAACTTCGTTGTCGCAGTTTTAGTTTCCATTTCGAAATCCTCGAATGTAACAACATTGTGTGCTGCGGGCGTAGAAATCCATTTCATTGGTATGGAAGTAAATGCCGAACCAAAGAAATACGCACCGCAACAAGACTTATTCAGAAATAATCAACTGCGGTCCATAAAACGCAATCTACCTTTTTCATTAAGATACATATTCGTACGGTTCAATTTTTCAACAATCTTCATTCACGTGAAATATGCAAACTCAATTCCGAATACTTGTACCTACGAGTGCATACATTATTATGTAGGTATCAGACGTACCTACATCAACTTCAAACGAGCCACTTAATTTCCATATCGTTTTCATAGCATGATTTATGAGCGTTTTTAAACAATATCTGCAGCATGAGTCGACACAATTGCTTCACACAATAGAACGCCGAACGGGAAAAGTTTAAACATGAGTGACAACACATATCGGTCGCGTTAACTACATCCAGCCTATTTACCTTGGCCGAAGGAATGTGGTCAATTCACACCGCATTCCGCAAAACTGGTTTCCTTCCAAGCCGTTTAATTGCAAGTTTTAACGTTTCATTCAAATCAAATTAGCGGAATAGACAAAATAGATACTCCGCAACATAGACACAAATGTGCCAACTATAATTTCATTCAAAAACATCTTAAGGTAGTAAACCTTGCATTGGCTCGATAAATCGTTGGTTACACATCATTAAATTGAAAAATTTCAGTTAATAGGTCGCTTTCGCCAAATATTTTGAACAGGTGTAACATCATTTATTAACAGCGGCGGATTAAGTGTAGCCCAAAGCAAAGACGCGAAATGTTAGGTTCTAGTGTACCTCCTGAAAGATTGTTTTATATATTCGTGTTAAAAGTCTTATCCGTGAATTCCATACTAACAAGCCGTGAGGTGCGACCCTTGAGGTCCACACGGTCAACTTCCCAGTAATATCTACATAGATATGAAAAATATCAAACACAATAATAATTATGGAAATAATACTACTTTTAATAATAAAAATGTACCTCTCATAAAAGTTATTGGAATGACTTAATATTAATCGTAACAGCTACGCGAGCGTCAATTGATTACGTAAGGATTTTCGTGGATTGGTTTGATTTAATATTCACGTGGATCAATCGGAGGCGGGACAGGTTTTCATATCGATGCTTGAAGGACAAAACAGCGCTAGCAAAAATGAATGCAGTTTTTGTTATTACAATAACTGAAAAGATTTTGTCGCGTGATGGCCATTTTGAATAGTTGCGGTCAAAACCGCTAGCACTTCGGCATAATCACTGAGTTTGTATTTTGTCACGATTTTACATCAATGAAACTAATAATTATTTCTTTTTTTCTGTTGATTTTGAGAAACATTGATTATGCAGTCGAAAATAGGTTCAATTGCATGTAAAAAGTAAAATATATGTATTATGATGAAGGAAACAATTGAAATCTTACGAATACTAAAGAAAAAAACTCCTAAAAACTACAATTTTTTATTTGATGAAAGCTTTTTAAAGCATATGATCTTAAAAAGTGTTGACTACAAAACATTTTACCATTAAAAACGTTGATTACCACAATTGCAAATTTGATTTGATTTGTATTGGTTTTCAAAATTTAAGCATTTTTTTTTATTAAATTTAAAACACGGTTTTGTGAAGACTATTAAAAATCTCCGCAAATTATGCAAATACTAATAAACTTTGATTGGCTTTACAACAATGTCTTTAGAATAAGAGATTTAAGGTATACGAATTCGTATGAACCCTTTTTACATGGTGACTTTGAATGATTTTTAACTTCCCAGTTCCCTATGGGAAGTTATTGTAATGGGGTCGATTTTGCGAATCCCAAATTTTGACATATCTCCACGTTTTAAGGTCTCTAGAATCCAAATCCATCGTTTTTAGAGAGATGTCTGTGAGTGTGTATGTACGTATGTGCGTATGTGCGGATGTGCGTATGTGCGTATGTGCGGATGTGCGGATGTGCGTATGTGCGGATGTGCGTATGTACGTATGTGCGTTCGGAGTAATTTTTCGTCTCGATTATCTCAAGAACCAAAGATCGGATTGACGTGGGACCGGTTTTAAACGACGCGTAATTACGTAACTTAGAACTGAATGACTTTTCAGCAAAATCGGTTGGGCCGTTTTTTATTTAGGATGAAAAAGCTGAAAAAACGACTAAAAATTGCTTATTTTTAAACTGTTGATACGCACTATTAATTCTTGCAGATACCAAATACCTTCATAGTAATGTTGTTATTATTGTGCGTTTTAGCAAAATTGTGATCAAATTTGTAAAAAATGTTATTTAAAAAAAAGATTAATTTATAAAATTGCAAACTTTTATTATCAGGTTTGGGTGAATGGGAGTAGAGACGCTAATGCAGTTAATAATTGGATATTGTTATAAATAATTTAATATTGTTAATAACAATCAAATAATATTAGTTATAATCTGATATTGTATATATAAATTCAATTATAATTATTCAGTAACGGTCAAACATTCTTAATAACGAATGATTATTTTAAACAATAATTAAATACCCTCAATAATAGTTGTGGATTCCGAGGCCGAGATGGAGGACAAGAAGGGTGATGTGGACGAAGAGGACAAGGTTGCCAAGGCTTTGGTAGAGGATGACCAGATGGTGGAGACGTCTTCCTCTACCAAAGCTTTTATGGTTAGATAAAAAATTGATAAAAATAGTAACAGTAATTATATTAATTTAGAATAATAATGTTTAATAATAATTATTATTAATAATAGTAATTAATAATAAAAGCAAATTATAGCTTTTTATTCACTCCACTGGGAAGTTAGTCGTGTGGGCCTCAAGGGTCGCACTTAGACCACATTTTTTATTATTTTTAATTCAATTTGTTTTGAAATCATGAGAAAATATTTTGCTGGTCTCTACAGAAATCGATAAAAGTTTATAAATTTTATAAACATTTATTATTACGATGTTAATTTTATTAATTATTAATTAATTTTTTTATGAAAAAAACACTAATTTTCAATATTTTTTTATTAAATTAAAAAATGGCTTTAAAGATTTTTTTAAAATTTAAAAACATCATTAAAATGTTAATACGCGTCGATTGACTTCTTAATGATGCAAAGATTATATTTGGTTCTCGAGATATAATGAATGACATAAATGACCATGAAGGACATGATGACTTTTAATGATTTTTTATTTTTTATTTAATTTTTTTTTGGAATCATGAAAAAAAATTTTGGTTGAGTTTTACAACAACTGTTTGGAGTATATAAATTTTATAAATATTGATTACTGAAACTTGAAAATTAAAAATTTGATGTTTTTGAAAAAAACTCCAACTTTTTGCACTTTTTTTCAAAAAATTACAAAACTGCTTCAACAATTTTTTGAAAAATTTGATAGAATCACAAAAATATAAATACGCGTCGATTGACACCTTAAGCAAGCAAATCGTATGTTTGGTTCGTGAGATATAGCGCATGACAGGGTTGACCTTCAAGGGGTGAAAAAAGCAAACCCCCCCGACCGAAGTATCCCAAAAACTAATCAGCTCTTAAAATTGCAAAGACGCTTCGAATGACACCTTAACGAAGTCAATATGACTTTTTTTACGTGAGTTATGCTCTTAGAAAAACTGTCCGCGAACGCACGTACGTACGTACACACACACACACACATACATACTTCTTTCTAAAGACACTTAAAATATACTCGTAAGACCTCAAAACGTAAAGATATGTTGAAAATTTCAATTTCGATTTTCGAGGCGAAAACAAGAACTTCCCATATACTGGGAAGTTAAAAAGTTACATAGATATGCATTTAAAAATTGTTACACTGAGCACAACTAAGAGCGCTTGCAAACATTCTTATCGCTTTCTTTTCTTACCGACACGACCCGATCTGAATGGCGCATTTTCTGTCTTGCTCTTAAGAGTTTTACATCAGCGTTACTTGACATACGGTAATTACCTCAGTTTCAACGTAATGTCATGGAAAATCTCACCTACGGTTAATGTTAATTAACTTGCATGACGCTTGATATAATTATCATAATGTAATTACACATTTAAAATAAGAAATCATTCTTAACTCCCCGCTCAAACTTAGGCTGAAACATCGTCATCTATGGTATAAATCAATCTCTAGAATATATGCGTTTTATTTTACAAAACCATTACTGAAATATGAACTATTTATGGGATTTTTTCGAAAGGATAATGTTTTGAAATTTCGATATTGTCTTTGGCTTTACTTGGTTTTAAGTTGACTGTAAGCAAACGTTTTGAAAAGTGTGTGATGGAGAGTATTCATCGACCAATTGAAATTTGAGTGGAATATTTTAATTGTAGGTTTTTTAATTGAACAAACATATTTTCACAACGATCAGTCTTATTCGTTGTATTTAAAACATCGAAAATTAATTTTCTCGAAAGAATGCACCTTCCCCTGAAATTTAAAAAAAAAATCAGGAAATCGCAGCTCAACGCAAAAAATGCTCTTCAATGAAAACATAAGAATCTAGTTACTGCTGGACATAAAGTGTTTTTTTTTTCAAAAACCATCCTTAAAATTGCCTTCGTGAAAATATTTTAGGACCCTGGAGTGCGTCCGAGCGATTGTAGCAGCAGAATAGAAGTTGTGTATAGATACAGTACTTTGGCTTTAAAATATAATAAGTTGCTTATTAGTATTTTATTTATTTATTCATCATTTAAGTGTTTGCTAAAGAATGTATCCATTGAAGATCAAACAGAAAATAGTACCTAATTATCCGCGTGTATGCTTTTTTTACACGAAGAAGTCAATTCAAAAGCATTTTTCCACAAAAATGTGGTATTTTAGGGATATTTTACTAGGAGTAAATGAATTTTATGACTTCAAAAAATGTGAAAATTTTCAATTTTTCACACTGTATGTGCTCGTTAGAAAGGCAACAGAACCTAAATTACTTTTTTGGCAAAATTAATATAAAAAATAATTAAGTGCAGTTTTTCTGCATCGAATGAATGAACATTTTCCTAGTGATTAAGTCAACCATACGGTGAAGCATCTGCTTCACCGTATGGTTGACTTCAGCATCTGCCTCACCATATGGGTGTTTTTAAAAGTATAGAACTTTCGATAGTTATATCTGTCATTGTGGCTGTTAAATTATGCTGTCACAATGACAAATTTACTTTGCCAAATTACCATGCAAAGACTTACACCCCAACAACGTCTCGAAATTATGGAAATTTATTTCCGGAATTCGCGTTCTGTGCACCAAACTTATAGAGCAGTTCGTTCAATTTATGATGCTGATAGTCGTTCACCAGAGCAGCTCATACGATAGAAAGATCTATGTCCACGTATATTCTATTGGACAATGTTCATCTAACACGAGCTCATACAGCGTATACCGAAGCAGCTATCGACGCTGTAGAGGGTAGTGTGACTAAGAATCCAAATTTATCGATTCGATGCCGTTCTCAACAACCTGGCCTATGTCCGTCCACTATATGGAACATTTTGAGAATAGATCTTCGACAAAGGCCCTATAAGATCCAACTAGTGCAGCAATTGAAGATATTGGACCATCGTTTGCGTCGTGAACATTACCTGTAAGTTGAACCGAATTTTTACTGTCAAATCATTTTCAGCGATGAACCTCGTTTCTAGTTTACTGACTTAATAATTTCGTAAATAAGCAAAATCGTCATTTTTGTTGTAAGGATAATCCTCAAGGGACTTGTTTCACATTAAATCTCGAAAAGCCACTTTATTTCTTATTTTCTTCTTTATTTCTTTTTCAAATCTGAAGACAGAAGCAACGTTTCGTAATTTTTTGATTACAATATCAATTTTTATTGTCTGCGAGACAAATGGCTCATTGGACCGATCCTTTGGTGAACAGATCATCTCAAGAAATGAACCTGTGAACTAGCCGCCTAGATCATGTAAATTGATTCCATTTGATTACTTTTTGTGGGTAACGTCAAATCACTTTTGTTTGCTGTTAAAGCAGCAACAATTGATGACTTGGAAGCCAACATTCGGCTCGTTATTGGCGAACTAAGATCGGCTATGTTGGAAACAGTGATGCAAAATTGGACCGACAAGATAGCCTTCCGTAGATATTTATAAACACTTAAAGCTATAAATTTGCAAGCTAACAAAAAGGTCACTTCAATAATTTATGTGTGTTTTATATGTTTGAAGAGTTCTTATTCTAAAAACAAGCATCGTATACATTATAGTGCGTTTGTCAAGTTTGGAACATTACTGTAAAGTTTGCAGAATGTCGTGTGTATGAAATAATTTTTGTACGAAAAACTAAAGCAACGGTTCCTTACCGACTGATAAATCTATAGAATACAACAAATTGATTTCGTCGCTTCCTTAAGAGTCGGCCATCTACATTAAAAATTCCACCTGAAAATTGATTTCGAGCTGATTCGAAAATCCGTAAGTATGTCATCTACTATTTGCATAACCGTTTTGCTCATATCCAGCTAGGTATCGAATTAGCATTTGGTATGTAGTGGCCTTGATTCCGCGAATGGATAACTAACAGCTTACATCTTTGAGTTACTTAATGATTTTCTGCGCTCATCAAGGCTGTCATTCAATAAATTAACTTCACCTTTGCGCAGAAAATGCACCACGCGCCAAACCACATTGGACGGTGCTTTAATTGAAGCTTCAGCTTGAGACGAGCTAATTAGGCCCAAGCTGCACCCAATTAGGTAGCGACTATACATTCAAAGTTCAAAGTTAGTATAATGATAAAAAGTCCATCCGGTAACTGGTTCAACTGCGAGCGACTAAAAATGCATGGGCTGATAGCAAAGAAATCACGAATGAATCATTCCAGCAACCTTGACCACGTCACGATATTTTTGGTAGGCAGCTTTGCGTGGAAAAATTTAAAAAAAAATGTTTGCATAAATAAGACCAGTTTATCTATGTATTTTGCATAATGAAGAGGGGCGAAACTTGTTTGCGGACTGAATAAGATAATGAAAAGATTTAATTTTGATTGAGGGCAGAACAATTTAAGAGGCCAATAAACTCATATTTCATGTGGGTTTTCCAGAGCAGAGCAGTTACATTTATTGAAGAATATATGTATACTGAATAGCACTGTAATTTTCTTTGAAAATAACACAATAACATTTTTGTTTGTTTACAAGCAATGTTGAAAAACAAATTTACCATTAACTTTTCAAAAGTAAGAATTTTTTGAAAATAGAGAAATTATCGCAGTTTATGATTAAAAGTTATTTGTATAGAATTAATAATAACAAACACAGTTGCAGATACGCTGAAGAAAGATATACTAAATGTTTAAGGTTTCAAATTTACCGTGAGTGGATTCAAGTATTATTTCATCGTAAATCAAATAAATTTTTAGGAAGATTGACTCGTTTTTTATGCTCGATTCTGCTAAACTTATGAGGTATTACAATCAAATCGAATTGGTGATGTTGATATTTTATAAGCGTTTGCTTGAATATTAAATTAAAGAAGATCAAATTATACTTTTTATTTAGAAATATCTTAAGGTAATGTATAGGTGCAAATTATTGGAATTCTTATTGTTGTTGCGACTACCCATATCCAGGTAGAGCCTTCATGGATGCGCCTTGAAGTCGTCACACTCCCGGGTATGAGGACTTCTTCAGCATCTTTGAAGGCTCGGCGTGGAGTTGCGATTTGGAACCCGGTGCCGAGACCTTACGATTGACAGAGGTATAGATAGACCTCGCTTCCGTCAGTAGGTCACTAAGTCTGCACTCACTAGGAGAGGTTCCGACTTTGTAGTCTCAGATTTGGATGAAATTTGGCACACAAGTAGAAGACGTCAAGGATATTCGATCCTTAAAATACTAGACCACAACACTCTCCTCTTTTTGAGAAAAACGCCTTTAAAATTGTTAGCGTCGCTTATGGATTAGTGAGTTTTAACGTCTGATAGAAGCGGTGCAGCGTAGGTAGCAGTGCTACCAGCTTGAGATCAAGGGGTCGTGTGTTCGATCCCCGCTCGGGGTATTGTTTTTCTTTTTGAATTATTGTCGTCGTCGTGTGTTCGATTACCAGGGTGAGTATTGTTTTTTCGAATAATTGTGAATGTAATTATTTTAAGGTGAATCAGCAATGTTCAACTTCAAATACATTTATTTTTACAAACCAGCAAATTATTCGATTATTTAGATATGTAAATTATACTGCAAACTCATTGTTGAACGGTTGGATAATGAAAAACGGTTGTAATCGAGCAATATCATAGCTAACAATAGGATCTTCCCTTATTCCTAGAATCAATCCTGCGTCCTCTTCGTATCTCATAGCCAACTTGCCAAAAAGCAATAAACCAGGGTGACGCCCAACGTGGCTAGCTATGAATGCTATGATGTAGAGTGATTGTGGCATAAAGTAATTATTTTGTTTAATTCGGATTGCTGTGCTTCAAGTGAAATTTTTGCCGGATGGTCATATATTTCTTTGTTCCTAGAATCCTGTCATTGTTGGGTCCTTGCCTCAGTGCCAAATTGGGTAATAGGGTAGCAATAAGAAAAATAAAAAACGGTGACAACCATCGTTATTAAATTACAATTTAAAGGTACTAGGAAGTTACTATATTTTGAGAAAAGGATGCATGTGCGAATATATACAAGAGCTAGTCTTAAGTGTGGTTTCCTGGTTCGTTAGATAACTGTTAAACAATAACGTCCCTAGTATCTACTAGCTAGCCACGTTGGGCGTCACCCTGGTTTATTGCTTTTTGGCAAGTTGGCTATGAGATACGAAGAGGACGCAGGATTGATTCTAGGAACAAGGGAAGATCCTATCATTAGCTATGATATTGCTCGATTACAACCGTTTTTCATTATCCAACCGTTTAACAATGAGTTTGCAATATAATTTACATATCTAAATAATCAAATAATTTGCTGGTTTGTAAAAATAAATGTATTTGTAGTTGAACATTGCTGATTTACCTTAAAATAATTACATTCACAATTATTCGAAAAAACAATACTCACCCTGGTAATCGTACACACGACGACGACAATAATTCAAAAAGAAAAACAATACCCCGAGCGGGGATCGAACACACGACCCCTTGATCTCAAGCTGGTAGCACTGCTACCTACGCTGCACCGCTTCTATCAGACGTTAAAACTCACTAATCCATAAGCGACGCTAACAACTTTAAAGGCGTTTTTTCCAAAAAGGGGGGAGTTTTGTGGTCTAGTATTTTAAGGATCGAATATCCTTGACATCTTCTACTTGTGTGCCAAATTTCATCCAAATCTGAGACTACAAAGTCGGAGCCACTCCTAGTCAGTAGACAAACTGGTATTTCGATGTCCGTGTGGGAGGGCGCTAGCAAGCCGAATCGTTGCTGCCTGTTGTCCAATCGTGGGCCGTGGAGTTAAACTCCTTCTTTGTAGGTAATTTCTGTTCTTCCGGCTACAAATTCCTTTCTCTTTTTGACTTCAACAGCAATGGCTGCTCGTAACTCTGTTTCTAAATTAGTTCATTTTTTTACACTAGTAACCGCTAGAATTCATCTATTAAATGCTTGAAGAATCATAATAGCAAGACGAAAACTGAAAAGTATCAACTGTAAGGCTGGTATCCAACCAGCACTTATGTCCTGGAAATAGTCCCACTTGAAATATTTTCTGAAAGGTGCCATAAACCAAATCTGTTGATAATATCAATAAAAACAAGGATTAAGATGAATTATATTTTTAAAAAAATCAACCTTTTTGCCATGTATAGGGGAGACTATGGCTAAAGTTGCAAAAAAAGTTACTGCTAATAATTCCATTGAAGACGGTTCGCGACAGTAGAGTCAAAAAAAGGGAAATGTTATGTTCACGGTGCCAATACCGCCACGATTGCACTTTATGTGTCGAACGAGGAACTTGGATGTTCGGGATCAAAATATACACATGCAAGTTTGTAACGTTTTTTGGGAATTTTGAACTATGCTCGCTATTGATTGAATTGTGTAATACTCTGTTTTGTTTTTATGCCAAAATGAATATTGTATTAGTAAGTAAAATACGAACATTGAACTCGAATAATAAATCATCATAGTGGGGCTCAAATTAACAAACCTTCGGGGTAGGTACTGACATGTCATTCTCAGTCGCGCATAGTTCGATTGATTATGCTAATTTTCTGCTTTTTTCACAAGGGATCGATTAATTTATTCAAGAAAAACTGATTGTGAAACAAAATTTTAATAAATTTACAAATAAGCTGCAGTGATTTTGATTTTGGCCGAAGATAAAACCAAAAAAACTTTAAACTTTGTTACATGTCTTTACCGAGATATTTCAAAAAGAAAGAAGCAGTCATAGGCAAATATAGGCGGGTCTTTGAAAGCTATTACAGTTGAGTGTGAAAGAGCAAAAAAAAATTTTCAACGATAACCAGGAAATCACCTTATGGAATTATTTGATTAAAAGCTGCCAAATTTTCAATAGCCTGAAACTAAAAGGTGTCCAAAAACTTGTAGCCTAGTTTTTGGACACTATGCGTCTGCGAACAGCATAAAAATGATCCAGTCATGGCATTACCAATCAACAGGTGATAGCTTTCATGACACGTATTGGGTCTTAAATGTTTGTAAGGTGTCCGTAGGCGACAAGCTTAAATCCAGGAACGAAAGAGAAGAAACGTTGACAAAACAGGCGTGAGCATAGTACAAAAATCAAGAAAAGGACTTAAGCAAATCGGATCTATGACATCAGCTGAAAAAGGAACTCTAATTGCTCTTTGTGTAGCTGAAAATTCGTCGGGAAATTCAGTTCCGTGTAGATTCATCTTTCCACGGATTAAATACAAGGACTACTTCATTCGAAATGGACTTACAAATTGGATAGGTGTTGAAAATTCATGAGGATGGATGTTATCAATTGGATTTAGAGTTTTGTGGACCACTTTATACAATTCGCCAAGCCCTCTATGGCTGATCCAGTACTTTTTTTTGCTAGATAACCATATTTCAAATTTGAACATTCATGTCATGAATGTTTGATAAATTAAAAAAAAAACGATCAAACTTACACAGTTTAAAAAATCACTGGTGAAGCCACGAAAGCTGATGTAAATGTTGCAGATAGCTTTCCAAATCTTTCCCTCAGAAAGTCTTCAAACCTGTCTGCAAGTTAGCGCCGAAAAGGCCCTACTTTTCCAAAGAAGAAAAGTCAACACCAGGGTTCAACGTGGCGAAGGAAAGAATCACAATACTACTTATGACTTCAATTCATTTTCATTTCACTCTCAAGCATTTACAGGACTTAACATACTGTCTGGAGCACAGGGTATATTTTCCAGGATTGGATTTCATTTAGTGCCATTTCTGTTCAGAAGCAGAATTCCTCTAAAAAAAATTGGGCTTTAAAATTTTATTTTTGATCGACAATTTTTGTTAACATCAGCGGGTATTATCAATGAAAATATTGAAATAGTTTTTTCTTTCGTCGAACACGATACCCTTGATACAACACAAGATTATGTTGCTTTTCAAAGATAAAAAAGTCTCAAAAAAACATATTTTGAACGCAGTGAAAACTATTCCCAATTCATGGAATGAAATAACACCCGAGCGTGGTAAGGTGTTGTGTTGTGTTAAAGACAATACAAAAACTGGAGACTATAAAGAAACATTTAACTTACGAACCGATATTGTTGGAATTATTAAAAAATTTGGATTTACTGATGAGCAAAAAATTATTGAAGTTTGAGAGTCATAATTTAAGAAAACCTAGAAATGATGAAAAACATTCAATAACTTTTGGAACATCATCGAGTGAAAGTGATGAAGAAAAGGATACAGAAGTGTCAGAGAAGTCGACTACCGAACATTTACATCAAGCTTTTGGATAGATAGATAAATGTCTTAAAATTTTCGAAGGGAATGATCCAGATGAAGTTGAATTGTAAAGTCAAAAATGGCATAGTTTTACTGATGCTTTTAGAAGCTTTACAATTGAATGAAACAAAGAGCTTCTCAAAATGTCTAGACATCAATTTTTCAAACCAAAGTTATAAAAAAAATGTACATATACTCATCATATTATATACCTAAGAACTAATTTTCATTAAAAACATTTTACACATATGTGTTGTAATTTTCGCTATTCATTCAACGCCGTTTCACTTTAAAATGCATTTTTCAGGGACAGATCAGAGTCATTGAATGGAAATTTACTGTAATGAACATGGATAACACACTGCGAACTATGTTCAGTTTATTAGAGTACAATACCGAAGTTCATGTATCTCGTGGAATTAGGGACTGGTCTATCTAAAAACTGCCATATTCTTGGCTCAGTAACAACATTTTTCAATATCTAAATCAAATCAGTTCATAGTTTGCACCTTGACCTCATATAAAAGCTGAAGAGACCCCATCCAAATCACGAGCTTTTGGAACCTTATCCAAATAATTAAAGACTTCATAATATATTGAATTATTTTTATACGTTGAATAATTTAATAGGGTTCTGGTTCTTAAGTTTGATTACTTGTATTTTGCAAGCTGATTTTTTCATGAAACTCAGTTAGGAAAGCAAATAACCTCTTAGGTTTACTCATCGTTAAATATTTGGAAAAGCTTCTCGCATTACAAATTAGCATTCACCGAATACTTAGCTAACATGTTCCACGAAAGAAATTCACTTCACCATTCACTGAGCGATTCTCTAATCCATCTATTTCGATTATGCAGATAAACAGTGCTTCATGTGAGAGATGAAATAGCGCCGCCAGACATTCCTCAAGCGCTAGAGTGGAGAGTATCATGAAAACACCTTCGAACGTGCTATCAGGTTTCTATTGCGGATCAAGTGCTTTCCAGTTATCGAATGATAGGGGTGAGTCAGTATCAATAAGTTTAATTTACATGTAGATATCGATACATTCAACTTATTCGTTAAGAACGACTTGTATCGAATAATGCAACAAGCAATAGTAAAATATTTTGATATCACCGCACACAAACCCGTAAACTAACAAATCATTTTAAACATTTTTGGAAATTGTTTTGAAAAATCGAATTGTGGGCATCACAAATTCAAAAATCAAGGATTATGTATGGTATACCAGAATTTCTTTTCTTTTTTTTTGGTTTTCTGCAATAGAGGCAAAATGATTAGATGCCTATATAGATGGAAAGCAAAGTTATCTTCGGTTTGCCTCAAGGACATATTATGCTTTTGTGCTGATTGTCAGAAAATATCTACTTCTGCAATAAAAAATGCATTACTCGTTTCATTTTCTCTCTCATCGGTCAATATTGATCACAGAATTTTTATTTACTAAACTAGCAGGCTAAAATGCTGCTTAAAATATGCATTAAAACTATCAGGCAAACAAACCAGGTTTTCGTTTTGAAGAAAATACTAAATTAATGTTAAGTTTTTTTTATAAAGTTGTATTTTCGCCTACATCTCGGAAGTTTTTTGCTTTTATTTCGTAGATTATTGACTACCAGCAGTTTCATTATTTCGTGTATAGTGTTAAATATAATAACATTTCACATAAATTGTTTTCAAAAAACTAAGCAAGATTATGAAAATCAAAAAGTAACCACAGTGTGCTTACCTCACCTAAAATATTTCAAACAATTCAGCAATTAAGACATAGTCACCAACTTCTCAACAAGTGAAGTAGATAAACATTTTTTCTCGTATTCTACGTTTTCTTGTCAGTACCATCTATCAAATATGCATCTCATTTTAACTTTATCCCATTGAACGTGACATTCAGATAATGCAAATATGAGACTCAGTTCCTGACGCACACAATGAGGTTCATTTTCCAAATTTATTCATGAAACACATTCAGAGAATTTTTTTAGAAAAGCGATCAAATAATCATCGCATCGATAATTTTCACTCATACACACATGTATTTCATATGCTGAGTAGAGAAAAATCGAATTGATTTATCGTTATCTCTGAAAACTTGCAGGGTCTAACCAAAAAGATGAATATCCCGGTGAAATGATAGTTTGGCGGGAGCAAAAAACACAGAGGTCTTTTTATCTACTGTTCCTACATTTTTGGACTGTTGAATCCGATTTTTTACTTTGGCACCGTGTAATAATGATCCGGTTTAGAAAAAAACTGTGAGAAAATGCTATATTTTTATTGTTTCACTTAGTAATTTGAAAACTACGCACCTCCACAGAAAAATACGAAATAACAAACGACACTTAATTTCCTACGAATTGTATTTCACTAGTTTTTTTCATCAGACGATCGATTTCGCGCGTTAAATTTTGGTGTTTATCGGGCATAGATACTAAGCCACGAGTAACTTTCTCATCCTCGTGGTGTGAGATACATTCACTATATCTTTATTTTAAACAATTCAAATAGTTAATATAACTTATAACACGCAACAGGAGAAGGTTTTGGCTAAATCTTTGATAGTTGCAAGCGAAGCATGATTCTTTAGAATGAATAGTTGAATTTTTGTCTGGAAAATACCTTATGTTGTAGCAACTACTGCTTGCGGCTGTGGTTAATGGCCATTATGAACGATGTGGTACGTGGACCGTCATGAGGTGGATCAGCTCGAGCTTGAGGTGTCAAAAAAAGCATTCTGTTCAGATTGCCCTAAGTTACATAAGGTTAAGAAGGTGGTAAGTCAGCGATTTTCCGATTTACTTAAACAGATTTAATCCATTGTAACCTGTAGACGACATTCCGTGAAACATCGCAATAACTTAAGAAAATCGAAGAATTAACCCATTAGATCCATGTAATACTCGAGGTATAAAGGTACATCATTAGCCTGTTTATTTGAAGAAAAAAAAAACACGTATTTCAACTTAAAAAACTCTTCCAAAAGTCCCTTCACGGTGCTGTAGACAACATTCAATAGCCTTCAAATTTAACCCTTAAAGTTATGTGTATACGAAATTTACGAGAATGTATGCAAAAAAAAGCATGTAAAAACGGAAAAATATTGATATTTCAGGATCATATTCAAACTAAGTTTAAGACTAGTTTCCATACTTTTTGGAAAGGCCATTGTGATTTCTGGTACACTGATAAGGCAAAATTACAACGTAATCAAATCTGCACTATCCACTTAAACCATAAAGATAATGTTAGCATTGAAAGAAAAGAAAACAAACAGAAAGAGTCCATTTTTCAACAACTCTTGAAGCTGTACAATATTGTCTCGGTTTACGTGGCAAAAATTTATTTTATAAAAGTAGTAGACAGACAGTCTAGAATATAACGGCGAATTTAAATATTTTCTTAAAAAGACAAAAAAGAGAATTATAATCATTAAACGATTTTTTTGCACGACACATTAGAAGTGGGTGTTACCACTTCTACTGCATCTGGAAAATTAAATGAAGGTTTTATTTATGCAATTATAGTTTAATAAAGAAACATGACATATATTCCTTCAGAAACTTCATTGAATCCAGACAACCAACGGGACCAATCCAAAAAATGGACGGTGTTTGAAATAAATAAACTGTTTTAAAGAAATAAATATGTTTAAAAAAAACTACTGCAATCAGAAAAAACTATATTTATGTTCTTCGGATAAATTTAATGTTACTTGATACTTGATCTAAAAATTGGGATGACATTGAGATAATCAATAAATGTTATTAAGTTTTAACTCTTCTGTGAATTTTCCGAAATGGCAGGTTACTTTGATTCTTGCCCGTTAAATTGTTTTAATGAATAAGGGTTCAAGGTGGCTTTTTTTGAAAATATAAGTGATGAGACCACTGATGATTTTTTGATCGGTAAATAACATTAGCACGCTTCAAAACAAATTCAACTGCCATTCTGATAGAAAGTTATTAGTA
Source organism: Oxycera nigricornis (assembly GCA_963942545.1). Lineage (NCBI taxonomy): Eukaryota > Metazoa > Arthropoda > Insecta > Diptera > Stratiomyidae > Oxycera > Oxycera nigricornis. The sequence goes on from OZ012662.1 coordinate 83,253,275, forward strand.
ACTGCTTCATAATTTACTGATTACTCTCATATTAAAGTTTGAAGAAAAAAATTTACCGTGAGGATCAAAGGAATGTATTTCGGTTTATGTTTTGCCACTGAACTTTCTATTTGAATGAAAAAAAATTTAAGATTCCAAAGTGCTTCTATACTTGGATGAAGCACCAGATGATCCAATTGGGTTGAATTCTGTTCATCTAAATATCCTGGTGTCAAAGAAGAATGTAAAAGAAGATTAGTTCCATTGGTGCAAAATTGAAGGTAATAGAGAACTTTTCATAGTTGCAAGTGTTATAGATGTAATTTTTAGCTTCAAACAGACAGATAAAATAGGAAGAAAAGAATAGGAAGAAAATTGGTTGTGCATTCATATAGTGAAGCAAAATCGTTATGAGAAACACGTAAAATAGAACTGGGAAATTGCAGTTTATTGATGGTATTATGGATTCTACAAAATATATATGGTACATATTTTGGAAAACAATTTACACGCTAGTGCTGAACAGTTGAGAATTAAACAGGATTTTATTTTCTACCAGGATAACGATCCTGAGCACACAAGTACAAATTCAAACCTGTGGCTCCTAGACAACTGCCCAATGATTCTCAAAAAAGTTATTCAAACCCTAAAGAAACTGCTGGACGAAACGGCAAAGATGGTTTTCGTACATTTGGAAGAGCAAATATTGCTGACTTTATGTAGAACAACGCAATGAACTTGCTGAGCAACATGTGTCCAGTCCTCTTTAGAAGGCAAAAAAATACCATTTTTCAAGCATTTGTTTCTCAGATACTTTATTATATTTTGACATGAATGTTTTTTATAGTCTTATTAACTTCCCAGTATATGGGAAGTTCTTGTAATCGCCTCGAAAATCGAAATTGAAATTTTCAACATTTCTTTAAGTTTTAAGGTCTATAGAGTATATATAAAGTGTTTTAAGAAAGAAGTCTATATATGTGTGTGTGTGTGTGTACGTACGTATGTACGTACGTGCGTTCGTGGACAGTTTTTTCTACGAGCATAACTCACGTAAATAAAGTCGTATCGACTTTGTTAAGGTGTCAATCGAAGCGTCTCTGCAATCTTAAGAGCTGATTAGTTTTTACGAAACTTCGGTCGGGGGGGTTTGCTGTTTTGCCTGTTTGAAGGTCATTTCTGTCATGCGTTATATCTCGCGAACCAAACATACGATTTCCTTCATCAAGGTGTCAATCGACGCGTATTAACATTTATGTGATTCTTTCAAGTTTTTAGAAAAATTCTTGGAGCCGTTTTTTAATTTGTTAAAAAAGTGCAAAAAATTAAGGTTTTTTTCAAAAACAATAAATTTTTAACCTTATTTTCAGGCCCAAGTAATCAATGTTTATATAATTTATATACTTCAAACAGTTTTTGTAAAAACAACATCAAGCCATTTTTTAATTTTAAAAAAAAATGCAAAAAAATTTTTTTTTTTCAAACGCAATAAATTTTTAACCTTATTTTCAAGTCGATATAATCAATGTTTGTATAATTTATATACTCCAAACAATTATTGTAAAAATATCATCATTTTTTTTTACATGGTTACAAAAAAAATTAAATAAAAAATAAAAAATCATTAACAGTCATCATGATCTTCAAGGTCATATTTGTCATGCGTTATATCTCGCGAATCAAACTTACGATTTGCATCATTAAGCTGTCAATTGATACATATTAGCATTTTTGTTGTGAATAAAAAAAAGTGCAACAAATAGGTTTTTTTCATAAACAAAAAATTTTAATCTGATTTACGGAACACAGTAATAAATTTTTATAAAATTTATATACTCCAAGCAGTGCTTGTAAAATCATCTTCAAATTTTTTTTCTCATGATTGCAAAAAACATGAAATAAAAAATAAAAAGTCATTAACAGTCATCATGATCTTCAAGGTCATTTCTGTCATTCACTACGATTCACTCACGAACTAGATATAATATTTGCATCATTAAGTTTTAATCGACGTGTATTAACATCTTTGTGATTTTTTTAACATTATAAAAATTCGTTCAGCCGTTTTTTTAATTTAATAGAAGAAAATGCCAAAAATTACGGTTTTTTTCATAAAAAATATTTTTTTAACCTAATTTGCACAATACAGTAATTAATGTTTATAAAATTTATACATTCCTATCAGTTTTTGAAGAGAGATGATATGATTAATATCAACTCATTCCTGTTACTGCTATGAATACCTCTCATTATTAGTATTTAAAGTAGTACTATTTTCAAAATTATTATTGTGTTTTATATTTTTAATGTTTATCTGGATATTACTGGGAAGTTGACCGTGTGGTCCTCAAGGGTCGCACTTTGCGGCTTGTTTCATATTTGAGTAATACCAAAAAATATAATTTTTAATTTTTTATTTATTACTCTCTTTTATAGTGGGCGCTGAAATTAAGCTCTGAAAAAATCGGCAGGGAGATAATCTATGGATTGATAGATCTAAAACAAAAAAAATTAATGGCATTTCAAAAAGCAAAATTACTTCCACCGTTTTCAAAAAAATCACTTAAACAAACAAATGGAGGACTTGTGGAAAAAATGTCAAAAATTGATTGTTTTTCGTAGTTTTTAACGCCAAATTTTTTTTAAGCACAGATAAAAAAGCCGCAAATAGATATAGGAGAAACCGGGATTTTAGAGAGGGCAAATCAAAAAGACGCTTCGTGGCCGACAGCTGATCAAACACCTGAAAAGAGCCGAAAACGCGCACACGCTCAAAGTCGCTATTTATACAATATAAAATATTTAACTTTTGAATTTCGAAAAGATTTTTCTGGAGATCATTTTTGAAGTTTTTACGAGTTGAAAAATGCAAAAAAAAATCATTTTCTTGAAATTTATAAAGTGGACTAGTATCTTAAACATAAAAACCATGTTGTTCTTCAGACATCCTTTTGCTTTGAACCTATAGATCAAAGACCCGTGCCATCATAAGGAAAGGTCTGAAAACGCTATTTCATTGAGCCGGTAAAGCTTAATCAATAAATCGAAGATTATCATTAATTAATATCGCAATGACGTGAATAAAAACAACCAATCTGTAACGGTTCTAACTATCAATTATGTTCATATACAGATACTTTCATTTATTATCTTAGACCTCAATGACCAGATTCCCAGCATGTCCGTAGTCTTCAAGATCGATACTAGCCGATGGCATACAGCCCCTGTATATCGGATCATATTTGCGGAAATTCATTATTGCTGAGCCAGCGAAACTCTACACCTTCACCTGCACGTCTGCGTGATTTCAGAGATCAACCTAGTGCACACTAGCGTTGTCTACAAATCTGTCACCTAGCCAAAGCTATCTATGCTCGAAGCAAGCAACGGTTCAACTTCGCATGGATCTTAGGGAAAGTCAAAGACACGATTCCAGGCCACCGATGCCTCAGGTAGCTGACGTAAGATCGTAACTCGATACCGCTTTATTGGGTCGATATTAACATGTTGGTTGCGGTGAGAGATTTTCGGAAAGAAATTTAGCGGCCCCATTGGCTGGCTAGTCAATGAACTTGGACTTGAACGATCTTCGAGCCAGTCTTTTCTTCGGCTATCAATGGCCAGAAAGCCAAGAGAAACGTGCTGCGTGCCAGTAAAGAGGGGTTTGCATATTTGCGCTGGACAACTCATAGTTAGCATAGTTTGTCGTAGCAAATGGCATTTCAATCATTCATTCAACCCCTTCGTCTGCCTTCCTTCCTCAAGTCTGTATGTATCGATATTTCGCACTAGATTTGATTACTGTCGTAAAAATATTTTCAGTGAGACTCAATTTGGAAAATCGATGTTGTAAAAGGCCTGCAAATTCAGACCAATATAAGTGATAATTCAATTGGAATGTTCAATGCAGATTCTTGTACTTTGGGTACTCGTAATGCTTTCAATTGACTTTGTTTTTTGATAAATGATTTTTTTAACATTTATTCTGACCCTGATCCTTGGCAATCCTATATTTTCTTAAAGTCATAATTATTTTCTTAAGTTTTTTGAATAATTATATCCAGCTGTTTAACATACAGATGAGAAGTAGACAAAATTTTTGTGCATTTAATCGAACAAGTTCAGATTCTAGTCCATTCGAGACAATTTATGTACATATATTGAGGAACCAAGCTAAATATTCATCAACTCCACTTGATACTCTCAATAAAAAGTGGTCCATTATCAGCTACTGCTCCCTCAACACAAAACATAGTCAGGTCACCTGTCGCGTCTTAGAAAACAAGTGATATCTTACTCAACTTGTTGTGATGATAAAATAGCTCAGCTCTCAGGGTCATAAAACACAATCCTTTTATCGCCCGACAAAATGGCCTTCTGTATACAACGCTCAAACCTTGAGCTCGCTCTTTTGAATAAGTAATTTCAATCATTAATAGCAGCGATCAGGTTTTTTTAAACTTCTTTTGTCCCACACAGTTGCTTAAAGGTTTGTTTCTGCACGACTGGATTTTAAGCTGAAATTGCAAAATGCCGTTGATTTTTTCAATGATTTCACTCACATTCAAGTAACAAACATGTCTCAATTGGTAAAGGTCCGATTTGTTTAATTTTAGTTCCATATGGATCTTATCTTGGTGTTTTGGTGATTGATGAGGAGTCAAAATTCCAGAGAAATTCCTTGCAATGTTCAAATTTAAAGCAGAGTAACGACACAATGTGTTTCAAAATTTGTATGATATAAAGTGGTTTGTTACTTTCTTATTGAAATTGCGATTTAAACTACACTATTGAATTATTTCAAATAATTGTTGTTTTATTCAAGAGAATATACGCTCTTGATAACATCTTTCCAAAGTTTTTGATGGTGTAGTTTTAATTATAATTTGGACTATTCAAAAATGTAAAAACAAAATGTTTGTAACGTATTTCATTTTTCGTAATGCTGTTTAAAAGAAATATGCGCGAAATATATCCTTCCCAAACCTAAACAAACCAATCACTTTTTAGGATACATTAGCTATATGTCAAGTGCATCACTGTTGTCAATGTCGAAATAACATGCACTTCAAAAACAAGCCAATTAACTCAATATATCTTTGAAACATGAAACAAGAAATCATGTGTGATAACATGTTCTGCTCAAATGAGTTATTCTAGTTTCGCTTGCAAGTAAAAGTGTTTCCATTGTGTAGAAATCATCTGTGAACAGGTTTATTCGTAGATAGTTGATTTAAAACTATATATTAAACACATTTATAGTAATAGGTCATTGCTTTGAAATTTGATTAGTCGTAAATATTTTGGTTATTTATTAATATCGGTGACACAAAAATTTTCGATAGATTATCATATTGTATACAGTCAAGGCTTTTTTCAGTTTATATGGAAATATTCAGTGATTCACTGAAATTTTCAGTGCAGATTATATTTAATAAGTTCTGAATGCCACCCATTGCAAAATAAAGTTTCTCATACCAAAATCAGCTCTATTATTTCGGCAGACACTCTGTTACTCTAACTTTGATGTCTAACAAAAATTTCTAATGGCTAGAAAGGTTCCAACTATTTTGCATTTTATAGAATTGTATGATCATGCAGCAAGTTTGACTCAAACCGGGAAATAGTGCGAATGTGTTTTTTTGGGTGTACATTCTGTTGAATTGATATTTAAGTAAGTATGATTCTCCCTATCATGTATTTATCATTAATGTTTATCTAATTTGAATTGTTGATTCCTTCGAAAAAGATACATTTTTTGACTCATATTAAAACATACAAGAGGTAAGTACTAGTACTTAATTGCTATATTACCACCTCTTAATTTCAGAGTAATTAAAAAAATACTTCGTCGTCTTGTTGATTTAAAATGATTCAATTTTGCCGCAGATTACCAATTAAAATTTATCGTTTTCACGGAAAAACACTGTGGTAATAACCCCTGCTGGAAAACAAACACATTATAAAGTAAAAAAAGGAGCCAAAATCCGTAGACGGCAGCTAAATCTGGATAGAAAGACTAAGAAAGATATTGCGCGAATAAGAAACTTGTAAGCGACATGACACCAGAGCACAGATGCGCTAAAAGCAACTGGAAAATCGCTACTAAGCGGAAGAGGGGTCGTCAAAAAGCATTGTGTATTATCATTGCTGATATATAGGGTGATTTTTAGAAACAAATAACTTTTCAAACAAACAAATAACAGAAAAATCATTAAAATTGCCTTTTTTTGTTTTATTAGCTTCAAATTTCATGGCATTTAGTGTTTCAAAAAAATTTCTGGCATGTGATTACCGCGACTGCGTCTTAGGTAGGTCGTGATTGGGCAAATTTTGCACCACATTTTCCGTCAAAGTCGGTCTTTTTTCACCAATAACGCGTTGAATGTTGACTTTGAAGTCATCAACAGTTGCTGGTTTAATGCCATAGACAACTTACTTGAGGTCCTCCTTAAAAAGTATTCCAATGAATGACTACAATGATCTGGGCAGCCAATTCACAGGTCCATTTATTAACTTCCCAGTATATGGGAAGTTCTTGTAATCGCCTCGAAAATCGAAATTGAAATTTTCAACATTTCTTTACATTTTGAGGTCTATAGAGTATATATAAAGTGTTTTTAGAAAGGGAGATGTATGTGTGTGTGTGTATGTACGTACGTACGTTCGTGGACACTTTTTTCTACGACGATAACTCACGTAAACAAAGTCGTATCGACTTCGTTGAGGTGTCAATCGAAGCGTCTTTGCCATCTTAAGAACTGATTAGTTTTTGGGAAACTTCGGTCGGGGGGGTCTGCTGTTTTGCCCGTTTGAAGGTCATTTCTGTCATGCGTTATATCTCGCGAACCTAAAGTACGATTTTCTTGAATAAGGTGTCAATCGACGCGTATTTACATTTATGTGATTCTATCAAGTTTTTAAAAAGTTTCTTGGAGCCGTTTTTTAATTTTTTTAAAAAAAGTGCAAAAAATAACGGTTTTTTTTAAAAACAATAAATTTTTAACCTTATTTCCAAGTCGCAGTAACCAATGTTTATAAAATTGATATATTCCAAAAAGTCCTATTGAAAATGACATCAAAGTTTTTTACTCATGATCACAAAAAAAAAATCAAATAAAAAATAAAAAATCATTAACAGTCATCATGTTCTTCAAGGCCATTTCTGTCATGCTTTATATCTGACGAACTAAACATACGATTTGCATTGTTAAGGTGCCAATCGACGCGTATTAACATTTGCGTGAATCTATCAAATTTTTATAAAAACTGTTGGAGCCGCTTTTTTAATTTAAGAGAATAAAGTGCAAAAAATTAGATTTTTTTTCATAAACAATAAATTTATAACCTGATTTGCGAAATATAGTAATCAGTGTTTATAAAATTTATATGCTCCAAACAATATTTGTAGAAACAATTTCAAAACTTTTTCTCATGATTACGTAAAAGATTAAATTACAAATAAAAAATAATTAAAAGTCATCATAATTTCCAAGGTCATTTTTATCATTCACTATATCTCACGAACCAGATATAATATTTGCATCATTAAGGTGTCAATAGACGTTTATTAACATTGCTGCAATTTTTTTAAACATTACATAAAAAAAAAATTCAGCAGCTTTTTAATTTAATAAAAGAAATGCAAAAAATGAGGCTTTTAGGGTTTTAAGGTTTTTTCATAAAAAATAATTTTTCAACTTGATTTGCACAGCACAGTAATAAATTTTTATAAAATTTATACATTCTTATCAGTTTTTGAAGAGAAACCAGCAAAACCATAATCCATGATTATAAAAAAAAAACTAAATAAAAAATAAAAAATCATTCAAAGTTATTATGTATAGAGGGTTCATACGAATGACATTAATTTATATCTTTTATTCTAAGGAATTTGTTGTAAATTCAATCGAAGTTTTATAATATTTGCATAATTTGAGCAGATTTTTAATAGTTTTTACAGTGTTTTAGTGTTAATGAAAAAACTGCTCAAATGATAGAAGTCCAAAAAACCCTTCCGTAGATGATATGATTAATATTAACTCATTCCTGTTGCTGCTATGAATACCTCTCATTATTATTATTTAAAGTAGTAATATTTTTAAAATTATTATTTTGTTTAATATTTTTAATGTTTATCTAGATATTACTGGGAAGTTGACCGTGTGGACCTCAAGGGTCGCACTTCGCGGCTTGTTGAGATGATGCATTCACTATTGGAACCATTTGCCCTTTAGACGATCAGACGATTAGCATTGATGTTGAGAATCAAAATTACGAATCATTGGTAGGTAGTGATCGCCATTAACGGTAGCGCTGGTCCCGTCTTCAGATTTGAAAAAGAAAGGACCAATTATGCTGTCGGCATGCAAATCGCACCATACAATGACTTTTTCGAGATATAATGGGGCTTCAAAATCTCTTGAAGATTAGCGTCACACCAAAAATGGCAATTTTGCTTATTTACAAACCCATCAAACCAAAAATCAGCCTCATGGCTGAAAATAATTTTTCGGTTAAAAAGCAGTTCAATTTTCACCCCATTCTCAGCCCATTCACCGAACGTGTGAAGCAAACGATGATTTAATGGCTTCAATTGCTGCATGAATCCAATTTAGTGAACGGGCAGGAGCCAAGCTGTTGAAAACGGCGTAGAATCGATAAATTTGGACCCTCAGTCACACTACCCTCTACAGAAGTGATAGTTGCCTCGGTGTGCGCTGTACGAGCTTGTGTTGGATGGGAATTGTCCAATATAAAAACGTGGACATAAATCTTTCCATCGTTTCACGAGTGAGCTGCTCGGATGTACGATTATAAGCGCCATGAATAAGACAAAGTGCTTTGTAAGTTTGATGCACAGAACGTGAATTTCAAAAATAACTTTCCATTAGTTCGAGACGTTGTTCGGATGTAGGTCTTTGCATGGTAATTCGCCAAAGTAAATTAAACATAATATTAAAATGGCAGCAAAATTTGATGGTTTCAATGTCAGATATTCCTAGCGAAAGCTACCTCTAAAAATAAACCGCTAGTTTAGTCAAGTTTGAATAAAAAAAAATATGTTCCTGGTTTGTACAAGTATTTTTTTAAATGATTTATAGTATAGAAAAGTAAGTCGTATCACCTTGCATTAGCCTATGCATTTGAAGCAAGCCAACACAAAAGCACAGATAGGATAGATTTGCTTGCTTTTTGATTGTCGATTACAGAATATCTTTTTCTTGGAACGCTACTGGAACTAAAGAAAGCAAACGGTAACAGAGAGTCTGATTCTAAACGAGCTGTTACCACCCACCACTTCGTTCAAATGAATAATTAAAATAGTGTTTCAATGACCAGCTTATAATTTATTGTAAAGATGTAACAAAAGCAATTAGGTGCATCTGTAGCTAAATTATTAAAAGAGTTACTAAATACCTTGCGAATTTAATGACCATGATTCATGCATAAAATTGAAAATTTATTACGAGTAAGTCTCTATCAAACCAATTTTATGACACCAATTCCAACATTTACGGATTTTTTTTTGGGAAAAAACAACACAACGCCGAATCAACATCAATTGGTAGCTGTACATTTTTACAAGACTTTTATTGATATAACTTTCCCTCGCTTACAACACTTCCCAATTAATATCGATTGCTTTTGATAGAAAGGTACATAATCAATTCCTACGAACTATTGATGACTGCGCCACTGAAGAGTGTTATGGATGAGTGTATCAATAATTTCTCCGTTCCGCAAATATTAGCTGGCACATCATTTGTACAACACTACAATCAGGAAGACCCCATGGTAGCGCTTGCCGAACAACATGCAAATAACTGCTTACGGGCATTTTTTTAATGGTATGGTATGAGCGAATAGTTTGTGGGAATGAAATATGTACACACAACAGTCAGCATCCATCTGCCACACTATTTTCTTTCAAACACGCACGTATCAGTATCAGAGCGCTACATGGATTACATACGTAGTTACTCAACAAGAAGCTACCAGTTGAACCGGATGATTTCGGGGTTAACTATTTTCAAACTAGTTTCACAAGGAAGAACTGTTCTCCGAGACATTGGCAGACGTGCATCAGCTCGAGTTACGATAGAAACGCATACGCAATTTTATCGCAACCATAAAATTGGTCTTGTTTACTACTATGCAATTCAACGGCTCTATGTATCTTTTTATCTGATTTGTGGAAACAAACTGGACCTAGATTACGAAGTCAATAACCTGGGATTTGCTTTTGAAAAGCTTGGATGATTTGCATTGAAATTGATGGTTAGATTCAAGCGGTATGTTGAAAATAAAGGACGATAGCTACGAAATGGGTATTCCATGAAAAAGTGAATATTTGATGATTTTGTCAATGACTGCCAAATTGTTTGAAAATAAAGAAATTACATTTGCATTGGTTTCCGTAAATTTAAAGTTAATCAAAAATGATAGAATCCGCATTACGGTTGTAACGAAGAAAGGTCGGTAAATCAATGTTGCATCTCGTTTTTGAATTGAAAGTAGAATTATACGAATGTTACCACCATCTAATTTTATACTACAGACACATTACAACCGATAATGAGCTCGAAGCTTATAATCATCTCAATCTGGCTGATAATGATCTCGCGATAAGTAAGCCAAAGCTATGTCATTGGAAGTTTAATCAAGGAAAAAAACTTACTGCTGCAAGTGCCATCTATGGGCAGAGCAAGTGAACTACAGTATGTAAAATTCGTATTCGTACGGTCGATTTTTTATGGGTACCGTAGCGTTGTATCCTTAAAACAATGAAAATTACCATTCAGAATTCTTTATCTTCCTTCAAAATACTTAAATTTTAGCAAACCATGCAGAATTAACTATAATCTTCTTGCCATTCGATGAAAAAAACTTACAAAAACAAGCAAAATCCGTATTCGTAGCCTTGATAATTTCATCATCGCGGCTATAATGCACGTGCTGTTGTTATGTAAACCGTTAGAATTGACAGCTGAGTTTTATGACAGTAGTTTAGATTTAGTTTCATACATTTCATAATGGGACGAAAGACAAGTGAAGTGCCAAGCGATTTAAGAAAACTAATAGTAGATTTGCATAAAAATGACAAATCATTGAAGCAAATCGGTGAAATTGAGAAGTAAGTCAACTGTGCAATACATCGTAAATAACTACAAGAAGTGTGGCCAAATCACTCAAAAATGCCGAAATCACAACCGTCAATACCGTCAAAATACTTGTCAATTCGACATATAGCAGCGGCTTTCGAAGAATTTGAGAGTAATTACCATAGAGATGCATTTTATACGCAATATAAGTGTGTACTCGGTGTTTGTGGCACAAACGTGAATCATTTTGGAATTTTTTCACCTTTTAAAAGCTTTACTGACAGTCCAGTTGTCAATCACAATGATCTACACGTAGCGTGTCACTATCTCATTAAATTCAAGTTGATAATGAGCTGTGAGCTCATTATCAGCCCTAGTGTGTCGTAGGTATTACATCTAAAATAATGTGAAATCATATTCAAATCTTCTAAAAAGCAAAGAAATCTGCCGACCTACTAGCAATTTTTAGAGCTGATAACCAAGCAACAATTTCTATGGAAAGGACTATTTATTTCTTGTATGAAAACCTGAATAGATAGTATGAATTCCAATAGTAAGCTACACACGTTTAGCTCCACGTTAAGTTCAAAAAATTTACGTGTAATTGATCTTCCTTGCAGTCATCGACCGCATTACTTACAAACGGTAATCTATTCATGCACTTCACAACTATAGATTGGCTGTTCTCTTCCCCGAAATTTGCATACAAACAATATTTTTCTTATAACTTAATGATTTGCAAAATAAGCGACAAATCATTTCCTTCCTGTTATACACTCTCTGAAATCAACTACAATCGCAGTGCTGTAAGCATTTCAATTGAATGTTACTTTCTGCATACATAATACATATTCCGGGGAACTGTTTAGCGGAGTATCTAGATACGAACATCTGCATGATGATGGTCGTAGATACGAAGACACCGTTGCAACTGTCGATGTTAGAGTCGCAGCCATAGTCGTAGTCAATATCTGTTAACCTGGGGTCGTTTTCTTCAAGTGCTTGTTCGGACCGCCTTTGAAATGAGGCATGAATCTCAAAATTGAAAAAAAAAAATTATTGATACCTATTTATTGTTAATGAATGGCGAATGCTAAGACGTTGCCAAGATTTGGTATTGCATAAAATATACGATTTGGTGGGATCGCGTAGTGATTTGCGAATCGAATTTCTTTCATCCTATATACCATTTCAAATTAATCTACGATAGTAATGCAGTCTAACTGCTGCAACTGCAGCTATTGATTTCTTCAGATGATTGAAACTAAATGAGATATGCAATCTAAATTATAGGTTTAGCTATTCAGGCATGCAACCGAAAGATTTCTGAGCATTTTTAAAGACCAATAAACCTCAATTATTCCCTCATATGTTTTGAAATATTTGCTTGAAATATTTTGGTGGTTTCACATTTTGATAAAATTACGAAAGATTCATAACACGAAAAGAAAACATCTCGGAGCGAACTGCCATTTGTCTCAAGCAACACCTATCAACGTTGAGGATATCGACTTCCTAGTACCAACTATTAAATGTCCCAAGGAAGTTTCGAAAAATGAAGCCTAGTTTGTGCCAACGCTAATAGTTGGTGTATCTAGAAATTCGCTAAACGGAGCCAATGAGGAGAAAATAACATCATAGGATTTTTTGGAACATTTTTGTTCGTAAGTTGCTGAACCATTTCATCGATGAATAAGTTTTTCAATATTATTTCAGATTTTTGAAATACAAATCAAACTATTCATTCGAGCTGATCACACTGCTCTCGCTTCACTTAGACCGTCTATTAGCCAATGTGCCCTGTAGACGTGAAAACTTTCTGATTTATTCAATGAATCATCATAATTTCTTAAGGAAATCCAGGAGTCGCTGCATTCTAATCGTCCCCAGCTCACTCAGCTTCTCAAAAAAGAATTTCCCTAAGTGCTCATGACTCCTAGCATCTAGAGACAGACATTTGAACAAAATGTGCCCTACTGACTCTGTCTCCTCTTCGTCGCTGCAGCTCCGACATATAGTAGATCACTAGCTGGGAGCCTGGTTCTTCTTGCGTGTTTACCGAAAGCCACATGACCCGACAGTAAGCCCACAAAATTCCTCGTTGAAGCGGTTTCCAGAGCTGACAGACTAAGAGTACGTTTCGAGTCATATTTAGGCCACATAACTCTAACAGTGCAGCATGTGCCCAAATTTCTCCATAGCCTCAAAGCTAGTTCGTTGGCTGATTCCTTTATATCCTGCCTTAATTGAGACTCTTATACTCAGCGCCTCGTACGAGTATATGCCACGGAATCCTTCCTTAGCCAGCTCATCTGTTTTGACATTTTCTACACCTCACTGTGCCGAGGAACCCAACACAGGGCTAGTTTGTTCTTTAGAGAAATCCTCTTCAGTTCAGCCCTACAGGTCTTCACCAATTTTGAGGACATATGGAATAGAATTCGAATTGAACTCATTGTGTTTTAACTTTTATTGCATTCCGGTACAAAAACTAACTAAAAAGGACCAACAAATTCAGTGCAAATTTTTTTAAAGAAAATTTGGCTTAAATATATGATATGTATTCATAATTTGCATTTATAGCAATTCCGCCTGAAGTTCACTAATTTCCAAATCAAATATCAAGTTTACTGATTTCCAAATCATATCCATAAATCAATGTCCAAATCAAATAAACAAATGTTCTAGTCGCATTGATAAACTTCCAAATCAAATAAACGAATTTCCCATGTCATTCGAACATTTGTTTGTTGGATCCGGAATGTTATATATTTTCGACCACAAGTATTAAGTAGTTAAGTGAGCTGTTTAGAAATATACTACACACACGAGTTTGATCGTGTTAAAGGGAACTGTAGAGAATTTTGAAACACATTAAACAAAATTGTGAGAAATACATAAGGGTTGCAATACTCAGATTTCAAAACTTCTGGATGGTGCAGATGAAATTACAAACGCTAATAAACACTTTACTTCAGTTGGGGAAGTTGTAAGTAAATGCTTTTATACGCTTAAGAGCCTAAGCCTGACTGGATCAAACGAAAAATCTAAACAACTGAGCGATATTCTAGAAGATTTCATATCAGATATGTATACAAAAGAACTGTGGAAAATGAAAATTAAAAGTAAGTGACATTCAAGAAATAAAAATCACCTGCCATCCAATTCAACATATTCAAAGGGCATCAACATGATAAAATGAAATAAGAAACAATTTTTCTTTCATGACAAAATCGTCGCACTAGAAACTTTGACTCTACTCTGAACTACCCTTATTTATCTTGCATTTCTCAGATAATGAAATTATCATTCTACGGGACCAATTTGGACAAATACAGTCACTGATTGATGTTCTCCAGTGAAAATTTGAAAAAGTCCTTTTTGATGGAGACGGTAGTGTTTTTACCGAAACTTTTGGCTTTGCTAATTTATCCAGTCAGTAAGGGTGGTATGAAATTTCGCGAGCGATAAAATTGCGCTCATATCACATCAGGACAAGATAATTGAAATTTAAAAAGAAGTTGATTACTACTTTCAGTTGCGTTTTGTTTGGCGACTTATGCTTTGAGGAAAGCATTGCAATATAGTTGAAAATGAAAAGTTTAGGAAAAATTAGAGTTTTTTTCATTTTTGATCTTATTTTCTGGCAAAACGAAACTATGACTCTTCACAAACATTTACAGAATTTTGCTGTTCGTTCCAACCCGCGGCATTATTCTAGATTCTACATCCCAATAACGGATGAAAAAGTTTCACTATTTTCTATAAAATTCGAGTAATTTCGCGATATTTACGTTGATATCGAGTTGCCGAACCCGCTGTCTTACATATTGTTTTATATGAAATTAACTCAGGTATAGTCGTTGCCTGTTCTGGATGTCTTTTGAAATTAATAGTAGATTTCGCTCTCAAATTATAGGAGTGCCATATCTGCAGGGCTTAAAACATCACCTTTAATGCTTTCTATAGGAGATAAACATACTATTTAAAATATTCAGGACAGAACGAGGCATAGTTATTGTATTTTCAATACAGTCCCTATTGCTGGCTATTTTATCGTTTTGTCTTTTGTATATGAAAGAAATAGGATGATGATCTATCGGAGTAGTTTGGACATCGAGTTATATTTTCATAGATTGTCGGTCTAGTTTCCAAGGTCCTGCCAAACTTACTAAAGATCAGGTATTGTTTTTGATATTATACCAACACTTTCCTCGTTGAGAGCCTCAAATTCAGTTACATACACTCCTAAAGTTCAGAGTGTTATAAAATGCTCTACACAGAACCAGAGAACATTTTGAATATAGACTATTACAACGAGTGCCATCTAAAATATCGGAAAGATCTATGCATTTTCTGACAGTCCATTCATGAATAAAACCTAGTAAAGTATCTCCTCCAAGAGCTGTTTCGGGGCAAAATTCTGGAACTCAAATAAGAAGCTTCACTACCCAAATCAAAACAGGAATAAGAGAACAAACAGAACAATAAACAAGAAATTGGGCCAGCGATTCAAAAACTAAGAAAATACTTGAGAAATGTTGTGATGTCGTGAAATATTCAACAAACCTATCGAAGATGACTAGATCATTCAATGGTGACACGATTTTTTTTAACTGCATTGGTTTTGAATCATTTAAATGTGATATGCGCAATAATCTTAGTCCACAGCTTTACACACTAGAGCATGTAAAATTGAGCAGTTGCTTTTTTGTAATTTATGACGATTTACTTTAAATCTTATAGCACTATTTGATTATAGAGTGTAATAGCTTCTCCGTAGTCTAGGGAGAAAAAAGACTCATATCAATGAATGATAAAATATCCCGAACAAATCTGCGAAATTTTTGCTGCTTTCTTTTCCTCAATTTATCCTCCCTTCTCTCTCCAACATTCTGCTACTTATATTCCTTTTCACTTTCCACCTTTTCTCAATTTTATTTCTACAAACCCTACTGAAATTCAAACGTTGATTGATTCGTTGGACTCCAGCGTAGGACCTGGGCCTGACGTGCTTCCTAATATTTTCTTCAAATCTTTATTCTCTTCATTATGCCTTCCAATTTCTTACATTTTTAACGCTAGTTTATCCTTGGGTGTCTTCCCTAATTTTTGGAAGCTTGCTAACATTTTCCCTGTACATAAGTCTGGTTCCCCATCCAATTCTTGCAATTACCGTCCTATTTCGTTACTCTCATGGCTTCCCAAACTTCTTGAACGCATTGTCTTTGATAAAATCTACCAAGCTCTTTATTGTAGATTATCCCCGTTTCAACATGGTTTTCTTCCAAGCCGATCAACTAGCACAAACCTTCTTGAACGTACCCGCAAAGGCTCTCGACAATCGTCTCTAAGTGGACGTAGTCTACACTGACTTCAGTAAAGCATTTGATACTGTCAACCACAATGTTTTACTTCAAAAATTAGAACACTTTGGCCTGTTTGGTCCAGTACTCTCTTGGCTTGAGTCATACATTAGTTTTCGTCCATGCCGTGTTAGTCTATCTGGTGCACTTTCCTCTCTTTTCTTTCCAACCACCGGTGTCCCTCAGAGATCTATCCTTGGCCCTTTTCTCTTCCTCCTATACATTAATGATCTCCCCTCTGTCCTAGGATCTCAGTGTCTTCTGTATGCTGATGACTTATAAAATTTCAAAGTTGTCCGCTCAGAAGAAGATTGTATTGCTCTCCAGATGGATCTGGACGCAGTCGATTCTTGGATTTTAATTTTCTCTTTCTTAATGTCCAAAAATGTCACAAAATGTCCTTCACCTGAAAACCCTATCCAATTGATCATATTTATATGTTACATGATCTTCCACTCGTGGCTGTTTGTCAAATTAAAGACCTGGGAGTGGTTTTCGACCCGAGACTTAAATTTGAGCTTCACATTGCGGCAATCTCCGCTCGCGCTTCTCGTGTCTCCGGGTTCGTATCAAGAAACTCCCATTTGTTTACTGACATTTCCTCCTCAGTTAACCTATATACTAGTCTCATTAGACCCATCCTCGAATATTGTTCGCAAGTATGGTCTCCACATTTCTATTATTTAGACTCTCTCCTTGAATCCGTACAGCACAATTCACTTCTGTTTTATTTTCTTTTTCTTTTGCCTTGTAATTGGACTTCTAGTCTGTAAGATGAAATAAATAAATACGAAATAGAAATTTAAAAAGTGTACCAACTATGAGATCAAGCTTTTCAAAGTATATTTCTTTGAAGAAAATTCCTAGTAAAGTAAAATTCATTGAGGTAAATCCGTAAGAGAAAACATCATGGGTAGCAGCAAATTTGTCTGAAGAAGTATGAATAGGTCTTTTTAATAACGGAAGATTGCTATATCTAGCTTACTTGTACTCTAGTGATAACCAAATGGAGTCTTTTCTTTGCAAAAAATATCATGTAGTCAGTATGGTAAGACATTGTCAAAAGCGAGAGAAAATGAGAATAGTTTCTCCACTTAGATGGAAGAAACTTTACAAATAATCTCCGTGGTTGAAAATTTGGTTGACGCTTCTACGGAGAAAAAAAAACAAATATTAACATTAAGTTGGCAAAAAAACTCGAAATGTAAAATTCCAAACAAGGGAAGAGCACGACTTGCACATAGGTAGTAGAAGTCTAGTGCATTCACCTCCTGAAGTAAAAAAACATTCTAGTCAGCAGCTAATTTCAAACGTGGTTTTCTCAAAACTACTTTTTCGTGATCATCCTAGCTAGATAGCTCTTAAACTATTAAAACAACCATTTTGAAATTTGGAACAGTTTTAGATAACATAATCACTCTCATTTTTCGAAAATTGTTAAAGATAACAATTAGTTTTATTGCAACTACTTACTTTCAATTGCAATTTAACACTCAAAAATTATTGTTTGATGTGTTAATACATTATGGATTGTATTTACAGAGAAAAACGTATGATGCCTATCTAAAGAGTGTGAATATAAACAATTCATAATTGTAACATACTTTGCATTATCCAACCTACAATGACGATCAGTGTAATCCCGATGATGCGCTCTGTTCCAATTTTACAAGCCTATCCTTAATTTACTGTTCTACAATTTTTTTTCCCAATGATAAGTAATAAAGCAAGCATAAAATTTTAGCTTAATGAAACCGAATCAAATATTAACTGATTTTCGCTCTAAAAATATTTACAATATCACGAAGAAAGTTGAACGATTGGTTAACATATTTTAATTTTAATTGATTCCATCTTAAGATTGGGTCGAAACATTACGAGAGTTTCGTACGGTTCGACGATTTAACAAACTTAATGTTTGGAAGCAATTAATTTTGAAGTCAATTAGCATTGGAACTATAGATAAAAATATATCTGATGAAGATGTGATACTACGTATAGATTTACTTTCTCAGAGTAACGCTGACTTATTACCGTTTCAGCTGCCTGTTTGTGTGTGTTTAGAATTATAACGAATTATGTTAATTAGTTGGCCATAAACACAAATAATTTTCCAAAAGTATCAAACAAAATTAATAAATAATGTGGGCATTGAAAATATTTGTTTGAACTTATTTGAATTGCATGCGCTGATACTAATAAGAAAAGAAAACAATCTATTTCTGGTATCTTCGAATGTCGTCGGAATGATTATATTTTCCTTGTAAATTTTTACTGAATCCATGCTGACATTTTTGAGTCAGATGATCTTGCTATTGTTAACTGTACAGATTGATCTATTCTTAAATTTAGATATTTTAAGCAGTCAATTAAAATTTGCTCTGCTTTCCATGTTCTAATAGTTTCTGTACTTCATTTAGTTTTACATCACATCTTTTTGCCTTAATTCCAAGCAAGCTCCATACATATTCTTGTTCGCCGAGGAGAAATTTTGTGTAAATCAACATCAAACAATCATAAATAAAAAACCAATAATACTAAATAAATAAAAATAATAACCAATTTATGAATAGTCGATGGTCAATTTACTGGAAGTACTTGAATTGTTTGCTTTATTTTACAAACAAATGAAACCCCACCTATAGTTAGTAAAATAATAATTTTAATATGAATTTTAAACACTTGATATGAAACGGTACACGTTTCTTTAATATTTGTTGCACTTCATATTTTAAAAACACGGTTGTCAATGCTTCCAGTACAAGATGTTTATGTTTTCAATAAAACTATCTTTTGTAGAATTCTATCGTTTATATACTTTTGCATTCAGATAGCTGCCGGGGTTTTCAACTGAATGTAAGCAAGGCAATTTTTTGAAGCACAATCCAAATGTTGATTTTTTTGTTTGAAATAATTTTCTGACTGCCTTAGACTTAGGATTGCCAAGCATATATATTATTGCAGGTTTCAGCTTTCATTTTGGCTTAATGTATGACATCAAATCTTTCATTTTTTCAATTCCTTCGTTCAATCACCAGCCAAGGGCATAAACTAAAAAAAATTTTTTTTTAATTTTTGATTTGAGTTGAACCTGCACCGAAATATTCTGCCTACCGCAAAAGAAGGTTGGACGAAGAAAACTGCAGGAAAATTGGCAATTTTAAATGTTTTTAGCTGAAACAACTTACAACTTCTTGAAATGCTAAACTTTTATGTGTGTAAATTTTAAATAAAATAGATTTTTGGGTTTTAAACTACAATTTTTTGAAAAGTCGTTTTTTTCCTTCAATACCTATGTAACCTCTTTAAATTAATCATTTGCCGAAGACGTTTTATACATACAAAAAGAGGTCACAACTTGTTAACATGATGACACTTGGCACATCGGTGGTAAACGTTAGGGCGTTTCCCTCCGAAAAGTCACACTAGCCAGCCAATTCCGAGAAAAAAGGCTTCTAAAGTTTTGAGCTCTGATTCTTCGCACCAAAATTTACATAATTTTATAGAGTGGAGCAGCGTTTAGTACAAGCGCACCTCCATCGTTCTCTCGAGGGTTCGGTTCTACGCAATACCGTTTTTCGATTTTTTTCATTACGTTTAGTATCAATAATTTCTTCATCCAAAAATTGTCAATGCCAATTAACCAGCAACTATTGATGACTAATAAGAATGGGAAAAGTGGTGCAAAACTGGACCGACACATCCATCCTTCCTAAGACGCAGTCATGGTAGTCACATTCCAGAAATCATTTTTAAACATTAAATTCTATGCAATTTGCAAGCTAATATAGATAAAGAAAATTCGCCATTTCAATAATTGAACTGTTTTATGCCACCCTATACACTGGTGGTCAAAATAATAAATACACCCCAAAGTTTCTTGTCAAACATCTATTTTTTCAGCTGGCAATGATTTTAAAATAACGCAATCAGCAGCAATGAATAATTAGATTGGGAGGACAGTTTTGTATGTAGCAAGCCTGTTAATATGGTTTTTTCGCACATGTCAAATTGAATTTGATAGTCGAAGGATCATTTTCACATTGGACAAAACAATGAATACAGTGTTTTTAAATAAGTACTTTCGGGCTACTTTTTATTTTTTTATTTCAAATTTATTTTCTTTCGAGTAAGTTTAGTGAAAACCATTAAGTTCAAATTATTTGATTTCGTAATAATTCTTTAGTTCAAACATGAGCCGAAAGAAGAACTGTTCCTCAGAAAAGAGGATCGAAATTCAACGCCTAAAGGACGACGGCTACTACCTTCGAGAGATTGCACAAATTTCTCACTACTCTTTGGGAACCGTCCAGAATGCCATGAAGGAGAAGAATGATAAAGAAAATCGCGGCCGGCCACGGGAAACTGCTCCATCATTGAATCGAAAAATTGTGCGCGTCTCTAAAAGGAACCCTTTCACGTCTTTGGTCGTGATTTTGCGGGAGACAAATGCTAACGTGAGTGCTAGAACAATTTGTAGAAGATTATTGGCGCAGACTTACCACCCCGATCACCAAGAAAAGTGCCTCTCCTGATTGAAAAAAACATACAAAACCGACTAAATTTTACAAGGGCCCATTTTTATTGGAGTGGAAAAGAAAGCATGAGAAATGGCGAAATATTCTCTGGAGTGACGAATGCAAGTTCAACATCTTCGGATCGGACGGAAAAGAATATGTTAGGCGTCCTTCCAAGAAACCATTTGATCACAATATACCGCCGTGCTTAACGGAAAGCGGAGATAACATAATGGTGTGGGCAGTATTTTCTTGGTATGGTGTAGGCCCAATATAGTTGATTGACGGGATTATGACCAAAGAAAGTTATTTGGACATACTTAAAAACATAATGCTGCTATTGCAGAAGAAGACATGCCGTTTCAATGGACATTGCAACATGCTAATGATCCGAAGCACTCTGCAAAAATAGTGAAGAATTGGTTGCGGTGCAAAAAAATCGGTTCTCGATTGGCTGGCGCAGTCACCGGACTGTAATCCTATTGAGAACTTGTGGAAGCAAATCAAGGATATGGTTTATGTACACAAACCCAGAAATAAGTTCGAATTGTGGACTGCAGTAAAAAGAGAGTGACACCTGATTTCAAGAGAGAACTGTGAACGTTTAGTGGATTCTATGCCGGCTCGTTGCAAACAAATTTTTACAAATAAGGGTCACGCAAAAAATACTAAGTTGATATTATAAAAAAACTGAAAACTTCTCTTGAAAAGAATTAAATTTTTCAATATAATTTCTCATACTGTATTTATTTTTTCGTCCACTATATAATTAGGATAATGAATCCAAATCGGAGTATATTAAAACCCCTAATAGGTAAGACGCTTTTTTTCTACTAATATGTTCTACACATTTCAACATATCGTTTCAATAGACTGGCGTAACTTACAAGGTATTGAAAGCTGAAAAAATGGATATTTTCCAAAAAACGCAGGCATGTATTTATTATCTTTACCACCAGTCTATGTATTAAGAAAACAATACAAAATTAGTCTTTATTTACTGTATGATACATTATCTCGTTAAAGGCAAACGATATTGGCAGTCGATTTGGTTTTCTTAGTTGATTTTATCGAATTCGCACTAAATATGTACGAAACCCTTGAAGCCACATCCAATAAACGATATTAACTTGATAGTAACCTGAACACGGTCGCACAACTGGCCCAGTGCTAAGCCATTGCTGGCTGAGCACCACATTACGCTGGCTGAGTCTCGTTCGCCAGTGCTGGCCCAGTAACATATCAGTGCTGGATGATAACTACGGGCGGACGTTGTATGCCAGTACTGGGCCAAGATCCACAAGCAGCATTGGCCCAGTACTGGCATACAACGAATTTGTTACTCCGCCAGCACTCAAATGCCAAAATGAATCGGCGGCGGCAAGAGCCACGTAAATTTGTATGAAAATATCATTCTCGCATGATATTCGTCGTCCGGCATGTGAAGAAGACGCCGGCTTCCAAATGATGAGTTAGTGATGTATCGCCTTTGCCACCCAGGTTTGAACCCACGACGTCCATCGCATGAAGCAAGCGATGTAGCGTCGAAGCCATAGAGACAGTTAAGAATTTTCATCCACACATTCGAACACATTAGAAAGCAAGCCGTCAGCCGAGCATCGATGAGAGAGTGAGCGGGCCGCCGTCGGCGACTCTCCGTCGCTGTGCGACGAGTGAGCGTCGGCTGAGTATTGTAACGTGGCAACTTGTCAGCATTGGGGGAGCGCTACGAAATAGCACTGAGCGTTGTAACGTGATAAATTTCCAGGATTGAGGGAGCGCTGGAAAAAGGCACTACTCGTTGTGTGTTCGCTGAGCGTTGTAACGTTACATTCGCATTGCAAATAGTCGTGTATGTTGCTTTTTCGAGACACGGAATGTGCCCGTCATCCGTATAGTGGCGGATATGAATGCAATTTGGAAAAGAAGACATTTTTATCAATATCTCGAAAAGCACGACTCGCACGAAGATGTTTTGTCCGGCAAACATGACCAAAATGCAGTTTTATAAAATTCTGGATCATCAATCTAAATTTATTTTATTTATGTTTAATGATGGCGCCAAGGACAAAATCAATAAAACTGCCGCCGCACTGTTGCAATGGGACGTCTATCAGTTGAACTTCTATCAAAAAAATAAAGATAGGATTCAAAATTCCAAGAAGAAAACAAAAAGTCTCTTCTTCAAAGTTGACTGCGTTGCAATTAAATGCATTGTATGATGAACAACTGCTCAAGTGCAAATGAAAAAAGCTTCTGCATTCAGAATTGTTTTTTGCCAGTCTCTCGTAGCTCATTCGTATTTCTACATCAACAAAAAGTTATGATTGTTCACAGATCTAGTAGTTCAAAAAATCTTCAAATATTATCAGGAAAATTAATTTGGTCGAAAAATGGTCAATTAGTATTCAATAAATATTCCTATCAGAGAAAAATATGGTTAACTTCTTCAATTGACGAAATTTGATTTAATCGAACAAAACTTTTTATGTCAGAAGACGCTGTATTTACGCTTCAAAAAGATTTTAAAATCATCTTAAACGTTTTCTGGTTTTGTTAAAAACTATTCAATTTAGTTTGGTAGAAAAACTTGCTACGACATCCAAAATTTATTACTACGTCTAAAAAGTATTAAAACACCCTTGAAAACATACTCGTTTGTTTTCAAGGGACACTTCTAATTCTTGTAAAAAGCAATTCGGGTGTAAAAATGAATAATGAAAAATTTTATATTAGTGTGTTCGTTCTAAGAACAAAGAATATTGTGGCCAACGTGCCATTTACCTTCGCCTGTAACACATTTCTTTGAAATATCGACGACTACGAAAGGGAATACTGTTCAGCCTACACCCTCAAAATGAACGTTTATGCATCCAATCAATATGAACTATGAGTTCTTCAAATAATGCAACGATTTCTGACATGTTTTTTTGCCATTTACTTTACACTTCAATATTAATGCAATACTATAAATTCGCGCATTATAACTAAGTAATACTTATTAATATAACGAACTTGCAATGGAGCTCACTAGTGAACTTCCTCTAAATCGTTTAACATTCTGCTTGTATCATAAATTGTTATATTTCAGTAATGGCTTCATGCATTGGGCTAGTGCCGATCGCCAGTGCTGGCGCAGTGCCAACCCCCAGCACTCGAATGCACTACTGGGTCAGTAGTCAGCCAGCACTGGCAGCTGACCGTTCGTTGTACGCCAATGCTTGGCCGACGCTTGGCGTTGTTTCCTCTGCCATCAAACCCTGCTAGGGAAGCAAAACAGTGATTTTTGAAGAAAATGGATTTTTTGTGAGCTGTAAAAAGTCTCTTATTCGATGTTTATTTTTATTCTTCATAAGTTCACCTTAAATGATTTCCTGAATGAAACGCATATGAAAAACACCAGAATAGTCTTTTTAAAACATCAAGGCTCGCAAAAATTTTAATGTCAAATTTCTGGCAAAACGTTTATCTTCAATGTTTGAACATTTTTCCAAAGGTTAATATTGGATCATATAGCAAAGCACTTTTGCTTTCATACGCAAAAACAGCTAATGGATTAAAATTATTTAAGACTTAACAACGTTTGCGTTCTCCAACAATTGAATATCAGGGAGTTGTTTTTGAAGATACCGCATGAGGGATAAAATCATTTCTGACGAGACATTTAGATATCGCAAAAAAATTGCGTTTAGTTGAATTTCCTACACCATAACAATGAAAGTAGTGATATCAAAGGTAGATAACTACATTCTTCAATTAGCTTACCAGATAAATTGCATAACCATAAGCTCCAATCATTGCCAGATTAAAATAGACTAATGATAGATTTTTAGGAACAAACTGATTGCTTGAATTATGTAGTTTACTTTCTTAACCTAATCGGTTGAAACATTTCATATTTTCATAAAAATCTAAAGCTTTTTCTGCATTAGAAATGCGAATAAAAGTATGTCAGTGAGAACACCGCGGCAAAGAACATCCACAAAGTATTGTGCGAGTTTCTTCTGATAACTATTTGCACCACAAATTACATATCGTTCTGTCCAATTTGTTGAATTTTGAAATATTTGTAGGCTGAGATCATATCAAAGATTTCACATGTATCTAGCATCTACAGATAGTTGATTTGAACACATACATGCAAGGTTGGTTCGGGTGAACCAAAAATTATGATTCGTACAAGCTCATTAATTAATCTCTTAACAAAACGTCATCGTTATTTGCGTTATTCGAAAATTGGGTTGCGACCATCCACGATCAAGTCGCCATTAACACACACCAAACTATAATCTGAAAGCAAGTTACTGCAGATTATCGGTCATCCAAGTCTTTCGTTTTTTCTGTTCTCCATTCCACGGACACTTTGATTTTGTGCATGGTCCGCACTGAATGGTACCTATAAAAACCGGTAATTGCCGAAGCAATTTGTTACTAACCTGAAGATGTGTAATATGCAACAAATATATCCGTTATTTACAATAAGCGTGTTAGTTTCGCCGTTCAGTTGTTTCTTATTATTCGCGGCTGCTGTTGCGGCCAACGCTGCTTGCCGAAACGTTCTCGCTGTTCACTTAAGACGTTGGAGAATCTATTTTTCACCTGTTGTGCAGAGCACAGCGCCAACACGAGCACCAAAGAAAATCCGAAAAGCACGCAATGAACTGGGAGTGCCCGCTATGCGCGATGGAATCGGAATTCCAAATAGTTGGCCGTTCTTGCCTTGTTACTTTTATTGTAATCTTAGATCCGTGTTGCTAATATATGCGCACTCAAATGCGTTCTGCGGCTACCGTGGATGCAAAGTTTGTGGACACAAGGCGAGAGTAGCGATGTCACACTTATCAACTCGGTTTACTGCAAACATGAGCAAATATTTGCGAAAATCGTTTTAATGAGCCACTTGAGTGCCTAATAAGACTGGAACGTACACTGTGGCGACGAGCTAAAGAATTCGCACACACACTAGCGTGGTGAACACACCTCGCAGAGAACGGCGATAGTACGAGGTTCCATTCGAGCGGAAACAGGAGGGGGCACTAAGCGGTACTACTGCCGTAGATTTATCTTTTCTTGTGTACACCTCACAGACACTCAACACCAATACATTGCAAGGAGCGACACGTAACACTTTTTTCCTCGATCGAATAGCGCAGTCCCGGCTAGATTAGATCATTACTCCTGAAATACTGAATGAAACTCCGATTTTAAAGCTTCTTTGGTTCGTAGAAACACTTTATTTACCACGCAATCTAGATACAACGAAAACTATGTTTACACGGAAATTTGCACATATATAATTCAAGATGGCTGACTTGCCGACTCAAGACATGGTGCCACTAATCACTGACTTGGAATTAGGACTACTTCAATAAAAATACCCAACCATTGAGCGGCCTAACAACTGAGAATCCTTGCGCGAGCTGCACGGTTCGAGTTTCTTTCACTGCACTATCCCAAATTCGTCGGTCCAATTGCACAGTTGCTAGTCCCCCTGAAGACCTCTGGGCTGCTCGAACGTCTTAAGCCAACTAATCAAATTAACTGTTGGAGTCGAGCTCGCCAGACCCTCATCGCTCGCACACCTGAGCACAGGTAATACCAGACTTGTTGCTCGTGTTGGAGTATCTGATGGCATGGCAGATACCTCGGCATCTAATGAGGTGCGCCACCACATCGACAGACACCTGATTTCTGTTTTTGTTTACCTACCTCACTTGGCGGTCTGTCCGTGGATGTGAGTGCTTGCAGCCGTGTTTTAGGGTCAATTGACAAACCTGAGTCGTCACTGCATTACCTCCGATTGAGGTTTCGGAGGTGTCCGAGAATATTGTACTGGCGAAACTTTAGATTGAACCGCATTCTTGGCATTCTCTAAAGCGCCTTTGCATCTGAGTTGCGTAACACATTCGTGTATCTCAGCGCCTTAACTACCGTTTTCTCAGCAATTCGCCGATACCTTGCCTCATTTGCTGATCAGCCGCAAGTACATATATTGACCATGGATCGTTTGGACTTTCTTTTTTGTTTCCAGCCAGATACGATGAGGTGCAGGTGAATTATTGAACGAAATCAAAAACAATCAACATTCGTTTGAATAGAACAAGCGCAATTATTGGCAGAATTGAAAATACCAGAATTGGCTAAGTGGCCACGCGGGAAGCCCCCAAAACACGGGTGCTCGGCTACAATTACTGAAGCGCGGCTGAATATTAATGCACTGTCCTTGATTTCTCTTACTTTCCCTGTAACCGATTTGTATAAATGGTGCGCCATAAAGTACACTAAAGCATCGCTTGCAACATTTGAATAAGAATACGGGCGTCTAAAACTTGCATTGATTTTAGTAATGTAGAAAGGAAATTTATAGAAAAATAACAATTTTCTTCATAAAAGGAAGATTTCTTCAGGTCCCGTGAAATTTCACACAAAAACATTGTTCCCATTGAACACGTTAAGTGCCCACTTACGCCACCGGCGGGTTCATTTAATTTTCCTCTTGGGTCACGCTCCCAGTCGGCAGGATTAAAATTTACAATTTTGCAACGCAATTTATAACAAGCTGCAAAGTACGAGCTGATCAACTTCCTATTAAAATCTACGTAAATATTAAAAATAATAATAAAAAGCCGTAAGGTGCGACCCTTGAGGTCCACACGGTCAACTTCCCGGTAATATTTACATATATGTATATTCAATATAATATAAACAATAATAATAATGAAAAAATGCTACTTTAAATAATAATAATGCGAGGTACTCATAACAGTAATTGGAATGAGTTAATATTAATCGTATCATCTACGGAAGCGTCTATTGATTACGTGAAGATTTTGGTGGATGGGATGGTTGATTGAATATTCACGCGGATCAATCAGAGGGGTGACAGGTTCCAAAGCCTTCTCTACGTTATTTGTTTTTTGCATATCGATGCTTGAAGGACAAAAAAACGCTAGCGAAAATGAATGCAGTTTTTGTTATTACGCCCACTGAAGAGCTTTTGTCGCATGCTAGCCATTTTGAATAGTTGCGTTTAAAGTTACCATCACTTCGGCATAAACACTGAATTTGTATTTTTTACGATTTTACATCGATCAGACTAATCTTAATTTCAGTTGGTCTTGAAAAAACATTAACAATAATCGGTTTAATTGCATGTAAAAAGCAAAATGTATTACAAATGATGATGGAGGAAGTAATTGAAATCTTACGAACACTAAAAAACAAAACTACTAAAAACTATAATTCTTATTTGATGAAAGGTTGTTAAAGCATATCGCACATCCTCTGAAAAACTGTCATAACACAAAAAAACGAAATGATTCTTATTCTTGGATTTGAACCTCCGTTTCTAGTCGAGACAAATCGCCCACTAGTGTGCTTTTGTTGGTTAGCCACTTGCTAACACTATTTTTGCACATTAATGGAGGTTCTTTTGTTCCAGATTAATGGTTGGTGCCATAATTAGATAGGGAGCGTGGTTTCGGGATAACGAATGGCTTCCTCTTCAGGTGCTGTCATATGCCATTCGTTGTCAGACAACACGACCACGGGTTAGGCTTGTTGATGGGTTAAGCTCGTTATATTTCAACTATTTTTAATATTTGCATCTGCGAAGTATAACGACTGTCAATTTTTTCGTTCGTATATTGTGCATACGTTGCAATTTGAAATGATTATTATTCTTGGATTTGAACCTCCGTTTCTAGTCGAGACAAATCGCCCACTAGTGTGCTTTTTTTGGTTAGCCACTTGCTAACACTATTTTTGCACATTAATGGAGGTTCTTTTGTTCCAGATTAATGGTTGGTGCCATAATTAGATAGGGAGCGTTTTTTCGGGATAACGAATGGCTTCCTCTTCAGGTGCTGTCATATGCCATTCGTTGTCAGACGTTCAGAGGTTCAAATCCAAGAATAAGAATCATTTCAAATTGCAACGTATGCACAATATACGAACGAAAAAATTGACAGTCGTTATACTTCGCAGATGCAAATATTAAAAATAGTAGAAATATAACGAGTTTAACCCATTAACAAGCCTAACCCGTGGTCGTGTTGTCTGATAACGAATGGCATATGACAGCACCTGAAGAGGAAGCCATTCGTTATCCCGAAACCACGCTCCCTATCTACAAAAAAAACGAGTTTTGAGAAAAAAAATTTGTTACTCAATCAATGTAACTGCTTACTTATTAATGCTGATGTAGAATTTAATAAACTTGTTTCCAGAATGTAAAAAAAATAGATAAATGTTTATTTATAAAAAGAAAACAATCAAATCTGTCACATAATGCGACTCTTTCTCACACACAGCTGTGAAAAATACCGGCATAAACTATGATATGACATTTTTTCGACTAAACTGAGTAAAAATAACGTCATAACCTATAATGTGGCACTTTTTTAGATTGGCATGAAAATATTTTTAAAGGTATCCGTGTAAAAAACAGTCCTATAACATTATACGTCTCTTTTTTACTCTTAAATGTACAATTACAACAAAAAATCTTACGTTAAATAAAGTCCTAACACAGTTTATGACTATTTTCACGAGCACTGGTGCACGCTTACCTTTCGCAAGTAGTATTGTGTCACTGTCATCGAGCGGGGGGCTCGCGTTCTCGCTCGGTAAAAAACTGTCACTAGCGCCATTTTTTTTTTACTACTCACACTAAAGTTGTGTCGGTTTTTTTCATCGATAGTAAAGAAAAAACCGAATCAAACTGGATGTTTATCTGAAGACGAGGTTTTCTTGTGTTATGACAAAAATATTCAAAATCTGCTAAAATTATGCAAATAATAATAAATTTTGATTGACTTTACAACAATGTCTTTAGAATGAAAGTGATCAGGTAATATCATTCGTATGAACCCTATTTACATGGTAACTTTGAATGATTTTTTATTTTTAATTTAGTTTTTTTATAGTCATTGGAGACAGTTTTACTG
Organism: Oxycera nigricornis; assembly: GCA_963942545.1. Classification (NCBI taxonomy): domain Eukaryota; kingdom Metazoa; phylum Arthropoda; class Insecta; order Diptera; family Stratiomyidae; genus Oxycera; species Oxycera nigricornis. The sequence goes on from OZ012662.1 coordinate 83,283,190, forward strand.
GTTTCTCTACTAAAACTAATAAGAATTTATAAATTTTATAAACATTTATTACTGTGCTGTGCAAATCAGGTTAAAAAATTATTGTTTATGAAAATAACCTTAATGTTTTGCACTTTTTAGTAAATTAAAAAAACGGCTCCAGTAATTTATTTAAAGAATTAATAGAATTACACCAGTGTTAATACGCGTCGATTGTTACCTTAATGATGCAAATCCTATATTTGGTTCGTGAGATATAGCGCATGAAAAAAATGACCTTCAACGGGTCAAAACAAACCGCCCCGACCGGAATTTTTCAAAAACTAATTAGCTTTTAGGTTGCAAAGACGCTTCGATTGACATTTAACGAAGTCGATACGACTTTGTTTACGTGAGTTATGCTCGTAGAAAAACTGTCCGCGAGCGACGTAGATACATACATACACACACATACATACTTCTTCTTAAAAAGGCTTTAAATATACTCTCTAAAGGCATTTCGAGGTGATTACCAAAACTTCCCATATACTGGGAAGTTAACAAGCCGCGAAGTGCGACCCAAACGGTCAACTTCCCATTAAAATCTACGTAAATATTAAAAATAATAATAATGCAAAAGATAATACTCTGAATAAAAATAATCGATAAGAATTAATAAGCGTAAGTAGAATAAATAATATTAATCGCATAGTTTCTGAGAGCGTCCTTCCTTTAAGTCGGTAAGCCATTTGGTAGGTGGGGTGGGTGTCTTTCATCTTGTTAAAGTCCTTAAACATGGTAGGTCTTGTTTTCAAGAAATTATACGTAAAATGCCTGGATTGAGTGATGAAAAACTGAACGCTAGCATTTGTGACGACCCTGAGATACGCAAGCACATAAATGACTACAATTTTCTTAACTTGGTGCATGATGTTGAATTCAGTGCGTGCCCTTCAAAAATCTTGGCTGCAATATGTGTACAAAGTGCATTACTTGCATTCTCATGAAAATCACGTTAATATAAGCTAGGAACAGAGTGAAACATTTCATCGGGACTTTATGGAACATCAAGAGAAGATAGGACACCCACGTGACCGCAGATTATTGCTGCAGCCTGCAGAGAAATCTTGAGGTAAAGTCTCAGGCTCGGAAATTTTAAAAACAAAGCTTTCAGGGCCTTCCAGGTTCTTGAATACTTATTGATTGAAAAGAATCATAAATTATTCTGATTTCAAAACTAGTCCATTTTTCTGTTCCTACAATAAAACTGTTGTGCAAATATTTTGGTTTTTATTATAAGCCGTTACCACTTACTTTAAGAGACTCATTAATGGTAGTAGTTAGTTGGTGTCACTATCTCCGAATGGTTAGCTGATCGAGCAAAACGGACATCAATTTTGGATTTAGCAACATCAAAATTATGAAAAAACAGGTCCAAACTCCTCGAACATAAAATATATGTCGGCTAGTGTAATGCTTAAAATAACTAATATAAGAATTATTAACGATTTTTTATTGTTTTCTACAAGAGTATGTTTTCTGTGCTTAGTAATCCAGATGTATATTAAAAGTTTAACCGAGATTCTCTTCAAACTAAATGCTACACATTTTTGTTCAAAATATATCCAAAAGAATGTCATACCGTACAAATAAATCAGCTTAAAGTAGATTTGAATGTATGAGCTAGTTTGCCGGAACTTTAAGCTGCTTTTCAACGTCCTTAATGAATTTATCTGGCATATTGGCATTTCGCATTGCTTCAAGTTTGGTTTTGATAACCATTTGGATATTCTTTTCACGGAGTTTATCTTCCTCTTGGCTTGCCAAATATTCATTCTTTGCACGTCGCTGTAATTCTTCGCGTTCTAGTTCTTTCTCGCGAATTTGGCGGGAAATTTCCTCACGATACTTAGCTTTATTCCGTATTCGTGACTGTTGGCTTAGCTTATCCTTCGCCTCCTCTTCCTTGAGTTTTTCGCAAATACGCTTAAAGTCGGATTCATCGCGTTCCAATTGCAACGCCCGTCGACGGTTCTGAAATTTAGAAAGAAATGTAGAGTTGCAACCAATTTGATTTGCATCCTGTATATTTCTGTTAACATTGCGCATATGCACCATATATGCAGAACTTTATCTTACTTACCATTTCATTCAATTGCGCTAATCGAGCTTCTTCTAGTTCTTTTTCTATTTGCTTCCTCTTCAAAGCTGCTTCCTTTTCCTTTCGCCGAAATTCGCGCTCCTTCGCTTCCTGCTCCCGTCGGATGGTCATCTCATCAAGTTCCTGCTTGTTCGATAACATTTTCTGCTGCAAATTTATCAGTCGCTCCTGCTTTCGTTCCAGGGCTTCTTTCGCCAGCTTTCTCTCCAAAGCCAATTTCTTTGCGCGTTCTTCTTTCGTTTTCGTGTACTCTTGGACTTTCATCTCGGCCTCCCGTTCCTGATCGAATTCCATCTTTTTGAAAAGTGCACTTAATTCCGAGACGCGTTGCAGGTCAGCGCGAAGCTTCGTAGTTTTCGCACGTCGCGCGTTCGCTTGCGCTTCCTCGTCACGTACAATGGCCGCTTTGGCCTGCGCGATCAGTTTGGCCTCTGCTTCGATTTCTTCGGCTTCAATTAGTTTTTGTCGTTCGCGTTCCTCCAGTTGCCGCTAAAATTAATTATTAATGAACCAATATTGATAACGGGGCCAATAGCCTATTTACACTGCCACGAAACTGCATAGTTTTGGAACCATTCGTGATTTTGACTAATGCTCGGGTTCAAAAGCACGTATTTTTACATCTATTCCCGAATTATCTCTGGAATGTAATTTGGACAAAATCATGGATCAAAACAATATAGTGATCGATGTTGACATATGCAATAGATGTCGCTAGTTGACATTTTCGAATTCACCACTTAATTTGACTCAATATAGCAAGGAAATGCAATGTTCCCAACAAGAGTTTGTCCACTGCACGAAAAATTCGAAAAAAAATTCGACTTCGAACGAGTGCAAAGATCTGTTTCAAGTGTAATTTCATCGACTTTTCATTTGGATTTCAAACAAAATAATGACATTTCTGAGACTATCTTCATCCATAAGCACGTTTATAAATTATAAGAAATCCGTATTTGGAGACCGCAACTGTTTAACATATGTATCTGACAAACAAAACCTTCTCAACGCATTGTAAACGGCCCGAAACATTTTGAAATGAGTCAACCATAGATACGTGCTTTCGCGACAATGTAAATGGAATATTACGAATGTAAAAAGTGTAATCATTTCACTAATGTACCTTGATTAGTTGTGCGTGCTTCATGTTCTGTTCTTTGGTTTGAATCACCTTTTCATCATCCCCTTTGAACGATTTCGAGCGCTCTTCTTCCATCATCTTTTCTAAGCGAAGCTCTTCCTCCTTTTGCTCTCGAATCATTTCCTGCAATTAGATACCGTATTGAGATGCCATCTTATATGTATAATAGGTTAACAGCAATGTTACTAATTTCTCCTGGATTTGTGCATGTCGGATCATATGGCATTTGGCCGCAAGAATTATTCTGTTGGCCTCTTTGATCTCCTCTTCTTGCTCGTGCTTCATAAGAAAGGCTCGGTCTAACACTTTGGACTTTTCTTCCTGATCGAAATTTTCTTCTTTGGTTAACTTCTGTGTCAATCGCTGCTTTTCGTCATCGATTTGTCTGAGTTGGCGCTTGCGATTCTCACACTCCTGCTCAATCCTGATCTTCTCCGCCTCTGTTTTTTCCATTTCTTCCATGGTTTCCTCGAGACTTACAACTCGTGAAGCCTCCTGCAAACGTTTCAACTCCTGTTTTGGCATCAAGGTGGGATGAAACTGCGGCTTTCCCGTTCGCGGTCTAATTTTATTGATACTACCACCTGTACCTGGTTGAGCACCTTGTAATTCAGGCGTAAATGACCTTAATATTTTAACACGGTCGATTGTATTGCATTCATCCATTATTCTGTAAGGAAATTACCAACGAATACTTAATTTCATCTACCTAGTTTTATGCATTAATAAAACATAAATCAAACATTGTTCACAATTTTTTTTATAATTTCCCAGTATTCTGGTTCTTGTAATCGCTTCGAAAATCGAAAGTGAAATCGGCATATCTTTACACTTTGAAGTCTTATCGACTTCGGTGTAAATCGAAGCGTCTTTGTAATTTTAGGGGGAAGTACTCAGTTGAAACGGTGAAAATGATTTTTTTAAATGTATGTAAAAAAAAAACTATTAAAGATATCGACTTGAAATTTGAAATGTATATATATATATATATATAAATATATATATATATATATATATTATATATTATATATTGAGATTGAAAGTTCAGCTTCACAATATTAAAAAAAACGACCAAACGCTTGAGTAGTGCCAAACAAAAAATGAAAAGCTTGTGAAAAATATCCATGTGTGACCATATACAGGGTAGATCGCCTCCTCGTGTTTCATCCTGGATAACGCTAAATGATCTAGCACCATTTCGAATGTTTTCTGGACAATTCTCTCGTCTTAACGATTATTTTTGATGCTTTGGGCTGGCAGCTGTGGTATTCTGTCACCTGAGTACGCAAGAATGACTCTTCCGAGAATGGCTTTGAGGCTAATGCCACTGTTGCCTCCGCCCCGGTAAAACCCTGGCAGGCCTCGCGGTACGTTCAACACTCGTCACCACTAGTTTGGCCGTGCAGGTTCAGTTGAGTCCAGACTCCTGATTAGTCCCTGGCCCGGCTCTGAGCACATATCCTCATAAGGGAATGTGCCAACTTTTGCATGGCCTCCCTGCTTCAGCATAGATAACAATGGGATCTCAGGGGAACTGCACAACGAGTGGAGATATCGGCTGCGAGAGGGGACCCAATCGCAATGAGTACAAATAGTAGCAATGAGGATACACTCAGCCCGGAATGGAAGTGGAAGAGAGTGACGCGCCCATCTGTACGGAAGAAGACCGTTATGTCCAATCGGACGACAACCAGCCTAACCCCCACTTCTTCAAGGGCTGTATGCAATAAGGCAGCTATGCCAGGAGCAAGGACCCCTCAGTTAAGCCTATTGGCACTAGCGGCAACACCAGGCCCTAATAATCCTGAACGAAGAGTCGCTAGCTCCGTTGGAGTCGAAGAGCGGGGTGATCAGCTACGGTTTCTCGGCTATCACCCTGCGAGTATATCGCAAGGACCGTACTGAGAAGGCAGTACGGGAACCGAGTAAGGAGAGCTGGCACTGAGCTCCAGGATTATACACTCACACCCCAAGTCGACCAATCTCTAGCTTCCATAAAGCTGGGATTTAGGCAGCATTACATGAAGACTGCGAATAGGGCCTGGTTGCTGGAGGAAACCTGCAGGAAAACCAGCCAAACTTGACGCGCACTGAGTCCCAGACGCTCCAAGCAGCTTCTAAACACGAGTCGTGAAACCTTGAGTTCTATCGTGTCCATACTGACGGGCCACTGTCTAATTAACAGACACGCAGAAAGGTTGGGCGTTCTCTTCAACGATTTCTGTCGGAGTTGCAGATCGAAAGAAGAGGAAGAGACAATCCAACATTTTCTGTGTGAATGCCTGGCACTGTCCAGGAAACGCGAAATACGCGAAATACGAAAATTATCTCGTCCGTTTCGACTTGAAAGCATTTTCAATCAGAATTTTTGATATTTACACTAGGACATTTCGAATATTCACTAACTTAGACTATATAACACAACTTTTATGCATTGCATTAGAGAGTATAATAGTCGACGAGTTACATAGAGGCAGATGTTCGGGCACTTCAAAGCCGCCTGCGCTTCAAGAAGAATAGTAGGACGGAGGGAATTATGAGCGCTCTAGAATGAAAACCAGTTTAGATATCGAAATAAAATTGTGTACAGGTATTTTTAAGGTATTTTCCCAACAAAATGTCTAGAAAAAATTTCGTTTTTTTACCAGTGTACCCCCTTCCTTAAGAGCTGATTAGTTTTTGGAAAACTTCGGTCCGGGGAGTTTTTTGTTTTGACCCCTTGAAAGTCATTTGTCATGCACTTTATCTTGCGAGCAAAACAAAGGATTTGCATTTTTAAGATGCCAATCAACGCGTATTAACATTTGCGTGTTTCTTTCAAATTATTAGAAAAAAATGTTTTGGGCCGTCTATCAAGTTAATAAAAAAAAGTTGTGACCAGATTTGCATAGCACAGCAACCAATTTTAATTAAATTTATATACTCTAAACAATTTTTATAAAAAACCTGTAAAACTTTTGTTCATGATTACAAAAATGAAAAAATGTGGTCTAAGTGCGACCCTCGAGGCCCACACGACTAACTTCCCAGTGGTTGAATAAAAAGCTATACTTTGCTTTTATTATTAATTACTATTATTAATAATAATTATTATTGAACATTATTATTCTAAATTAATATAATTACTGTTACTATTTTTATCAATTTTTTATCTAACCATAAAAGCTTTGGTAGAGGAAGACGTCTCCACCACCTGGTCATCCTCTACCAAAGCCTTGGCAACCTCGTCCTCTTCGTCCTCATCACCCTTCTTGTCCTCCATCTCGGCCTCGGAATCCACAACTATTATTGAGGGTATTTAATTATTGTTTAAAATAATCATTCGTTATTAAGAATGTTTGACCGTTACTGAATAATTATAATTGAATTTATATATACAATATCAGATTATAACTAATATTATTTGATTGTTATTAACAATATTAAATTATTTATAACAATATCCAATTATTAACTGCATTAGCGTCTCTACTCCCATTCACCCAAACCTGATAATAAAAGTTTGCAATTTTATAAATTAATCTTTTTTTTAAATAACATTTTTTACAAATTTGATCACAATTTTGCTAAAACGCACAATAATAACAACATTACTATGAAGGTATTTGGTATCTGCAAGAATTAATAGTGCGTATCAACAGTTTAAAAATAAGCAATTTTTAGTCGTTTTTTCAGCTTTTTCATCCTAAATAAAAAACGGCCCAACCGATTTTGCTGAAAAGTCATTCAGTTCTAAGTTACGTAATTACGCGTCGTTTAAAACCAGTCCCACGTCAATCCGATGTTTGGTTCTTGAGATAATCGAGACGAAAAATTACTCCGAACGCACATACGTACATACGCACATACGCACATACGCACATCCGCACATACGCACATACGCACATACGCACATCCGCACATACGCACATACGTACATACACACTCACAGACATCTCTCTAAAAACGATGGATTTGGATTCTAGAGACCTTAAAACGTGGAGATATGTCAAAATTTGGGATTCGCAAAATCGACCCCATTACAATAACTTCCCATAGGGAACTGGGAAGTTAATAAAAATCATTAAGTCACTGTGGAAGAAGGGTTCATACGAATAACATTACCAGATGTTTCTTAATCTAAAGACATTGTTGCTTTGTCAATCAAAGGTTATCAATATTTGCAAAATTTGAGCAAATTTTCAATAATTTGCAGTGCCATTTATTCGTGAAAAAACTGCTTAAAATTTAAAAAAAAAATATTTTATTTTTAATCAAATTTGCATTTATGGTAATCGACGTTTTTATGGTAAAATGTTTTGAAGATGAAGATATCTTCTTAAAGAGAAAACAACATTTTTCATCTTTGCAAAACATATTCATACAAAACCAATACAGCATTCATATTTATAATGGAAAAAGGTTGATATCAATAACTTCATTTACTCTAATGACGTGGTTTCGAAAAAAGTTTCTCATATCTAATTTAAGCTTCTGCCAATCATTGCTTTTCGAAATCAGATGTTTTAAGTTCTCATGAAATAAATTTTCGTAGTTTTATTAATTACTTTTCGAAATGGAGAAATGGAGCGATTCAGTTTCATCCACGAAAATTGCAGCAACGTAGTGATACTTATCCAAATACTCATTTATAAATCTTGTTACCTTTGCCCGCCTGGAATCCATATTGGTTTCTATCCAAGATGTCGTTTTGCAACAAGAAGTTTTTGATTTGGGAATCTACAATTTTTTCAAAGATTTTACTTAAAGAATTCAAAAGTGAACGAAGTATGTGTTTATAGAGAATCAATACTTTCGATTCATTCTTCTTTATTGGTTCTTCTTAATTGAGAAGAAAAAATTGGGGATGTGTTAACAGATAACGATGACAGTATCGGCAATATGGTGGTTAAGGCAGTTGACGGTTTCCTCCGCGGTTATCTTGTTCGAGAAGAATAGTTTTTCGATATTGAGTTTCATAGTTTTTTCACCGTTTCTAGAACATCGTCTACTAAATTCCAGAGTTGACAGGAATTTTTTGAGCTTTGCTCAATTTACATAAAAAACTACAACACTATGAAAGAAAAAAAGGATGTTCGTGTGGATCTCAATGATCGCAACTTGCAGCTTGTTTAATTGTAGTTTGAAGTTGAAATAGAAAATACCGTGAGCCATACAATATTAATACACAATATCTGTATGTATACTAACAGCGATAGTGCTACTCACTATTTCACAGAAAACGTATTAAAAAATGTATAAGAAAAAGATATCGATGATAATTTCATAACTGTAATTGGCTGACCTATGTTCAAAATGGAAGATGTTAGTTACAAAACACACTTCGGGAGATAATTGTATCTTCAGATTTCATTGTTGGTTTTATTGCAAAGAAAATCTTATCAACTTAAAACTGAAGCTAGTATTTAGAAATTCAAACATTTGGAGCATGGCAATGATCAATAATGTATTCAATTGTCTCTTTAAAAAAAAAAAAGTTCCATACCTTTTGTAGTCATCTTGAGTTGGCTGACTTCGTTTTTGGACTGGAACAGATGCACGCTTCCTTCCTTTTGCTGTAGCTGAAGGAGAAGGCATTTTGCTAGTCCTAAACTTGAAATTTTGTTTTCTGTTGGTGAATTAGGAAATTCCACACCCGAAAATACGACTCAAATGCTTTTCATCGATTATCGATCAAACAAAATGTTTCTAAGGAGCTGATTATAAACTTCACTTATCTGTTTGTTAGTATATTTGAACTGTATCCCTGGACAACAGTTTTTGACGGTTAAAAGTAGTTTGGAAAAGCTTACATTGAATCGAAATCAAAATCGAAAATATGACACTTAAAAGAAGGTTTACTATGAATGTAAAAAATCGTATCATAGTTTTTATTGTAACACAAGTGTTGATGACTTTAACTGATTATTTATGACATCGTTAAAAGAAGTCAACCAAAATATTTAAACAAAGGTATCTTACTTACGTGAATAATCATGGACACAAGCCAACTTGTGCTGATTTTATCCAGCATGAGAACGAATTTTAGTTTCTGTACTGCTGTGTTTGACTACAGGAACGCTACTGGGCCATGTGGCAACAGTCAGACAATTAAAAACAATACCACCCATACATTTGAAGACTGGCCGCGTCTGGACCATCAACTGGTAAAAGTAATTGTAACAAAAAAAATTAAACGAATAACCAAAAAATATTAAATATTAAATTCATAGACGTAACAAACAAATGATTGGAAAAAAAAAACAGAAAATTTCTAAGAGCTAGCAGAGCTAATTTCGCAACCAAATTTTTTAACCACAATAATTAGACATGTAAGAACGAGAAATGTCACATAGATAGCTGGAAAAGTTATCAATGTCTCCAGAATAAAAAAAGATCCAGTAAATATTTTCAAACAGAAGAACTATCGAATTATAAAAAACGAATGCAACAATACGATTAAAAACGCAAAGAAAAATTATTACTTGAAAAAACTTGAGGAAAGTACTAACAGCCAGTGTCAAATGTCACAAAATTGTTTAAACTTTATTACCACGCATTTCGATCCTTAGATCATCTTCAGGTTCAATACAATTTACAAATATATCCTGGTTTTATTATTAAATAATTATTGGCCTGTATCTAAATTGTGGTAGTCTATCCCTGAATTTGTATTTACCTAGCTGCTTACGTTGATGTGCTCATTGTACCTAATTTCAAAGCTCTTACGTATTTGTCTTATATAAGCTGCATCGCAATTATCGGGGGAAGCACAATACACTCCTGAATGGGAAAGGGGATCATTTTTAACTTCCATGTATATGGGAAGTTCTTGTAATCACCTCGAAAAACGAAATTGAATTTTTTTTACGTTTTGAGGTCTATAGAGTATATTTAAAATGTTTTTAGAAAGAAGTTTGTGTGTGTGTGTACGTACGTACGTTCATGGACAGCTTTTTTCACGAGCATAACTCACGTAAAAAAAGTTGTATCGACTATGATTCGCTGATTAGTTTTTGGGACACTTCGGTCGGGGGCGTACGTTGTTTTGACCCTTCGAAGGTCATTTCTGTCATGCGCTATATCTCGCGAACCAAACATAGTATTTGCATCGTTAAGGCGTCAATTGACGCGTCTTAATATTTGTGTGATTTTATCAAATTTTAAGAAAATTGTTAGAGCCGCTTTTTAATTTATTGAAAAAAATGCAAAAAAATAATTAAAGAATAAATTTCCAACCTGATTTGCGAGACACAGTAATCAATGTTTATAAAATTTATATACTTCAAATTGGTTTTTGCAAAAAAATCAGCAAAGCTTTTTCTCATGGCTCCAAAAAAAATTAAATAAAAAATAAAAAATCATCATGACCTTCAAGGCCATTTTTGTCATTCACTATATCTCACGAACCAAATATAAGATTTGTATCATTAAGGTGTCAATCGACGCGTATTAACATTTTTGTGATGTTTTTGAATTTTAAAAAAAATCGTTTAGCTGTTTTTTTAATTTAATAAAAGAAAATGCGAAAAATTAGGGTTTTTTTTCATAAAAAATAAATGTTTAACCAGATTTGCACAACACAGTAATAAATGTTTATAAAATTTATAAATTCGTATCAGTTCTTGTAAAGAAACTAGCAAAACGTTTTTCCATGATTATAAAAACAAACAAATAAAAAATAAAAAATCATTCAAAGTCACTATGATACGATTAATATTAACTCATTGCAATGACTGTCATAAGAGGTACATTATTATTATTTAAAGTAGTTTTATTTTCATAATTATTATTGTGTTTAATGTTTTTAATATTTATATAGATATTACTAGGAAGTTGACTGTGTGGACCTCAAGGGTAATTTTTTAAAATTAATTCTAGTCGAATGAATGAAGGATACATCAGAGTCGTATCTTTGATATTTGGACAATTTATTATTGATGGGGTCTACGTACTTTAACTTTCTCCATGATTGCGCAATATCATCTTTTTGAACTGGATATATTTCTTTGATAATTTTTAATGTGCGTTTTTTTGTTTATAAGGCCTAAAATGAGTTGCTTAGATTATACATTATTTTTGGCTATATTTTCAATAGCTATATTTTCAATGGCTCCAAATTTTCTTTGGAAAGTGAAATATATTAAGCACGGTTTATCATGGAATGGAAGGTAGCTAGCTTAACATTTAATAGGTGGAACGAGTTACAAGGAATGAGTACAGGCCATAATTTTATTGTTAGCAATTTTAAAATCCTCCATAAAATAAGCAAGGGGGAAAAGTTGGACTACCTCTAATGCCTTGAGATTGGGCGTCCTACAAAGAATAACGAAAACCCGCTGAATGAAATTACCCTTCCCTTTCATTCACCACTCCTTGAACCATTAATTATTTACAAATAAAACCAGAAAATATTTGTAAATTGTATTTAACCTGAAGATGATCCAAGGACCGAAATGCGTCGTACTAGAATTTCAAAAAAAATTGTGAGGCAAAAAAATGAAGTGTTTAATTTTAATAAGATTTTTTTACATTATGGCTCATCAAGGGTACACACAATTTTCTATAACTGATATGCCAATTGTGGAACTTACTAGATAAAGTTTTTAGAAAGGAAAACACTAACACTAGTGGAAGCCATAATGTACAGAAAATAAATTTCATGGACGAAAAATCTATGATCCAGTAAAAATTTCATATATTTTATACGATCATTTCACATTTCACAGTAGGTAAGAAAATTATATTGGAGCTTTCTAGGTACGACACAGTGTCATCTATCTGCCTTTCAATTATGACTGTCTACTAGAAAAGAAGTCATTGATATCATTGATTCTCTAAAAAAACTACAACGCACTGGGTCCTGATGGTATCTGCGTTGATGGTATCAAAATAATCAAAGAGAATATGGCAGATATCTGATTACTCTAGTTTGAGAACTGACCCGAATACTTTTCGACCAAGAACTTTGTTGAACTCATTGAGTAAAATTATGGAGAAAATATGAGCTTCTCGAATTAAAGAATACTTGATGCAGAATAGGGTTTTAGATAGAAATCAATTCTGCGATCAAGAAGGAACAACAGATGCGATTGTAGACGTAATGAGACATATCAATACATTACTAGGCCAGGATAATAACGTTGCTTTTATTGACCTAAAAAAGGCTTTTAATACAGTGGTGCTTGATATACTAATAAGTAAATTCGGAAATTCGGGAATTGTTGATAAGCTTAGAGAGCTTATACGTACAGAAAAAGTTCAAAATACAGAAATTGAAAACGTTTACAGGAAAACGGCGCAAATCAGTATTGGCGTACCGCAAGGATCAATACTAGAGCCTATTCTATTTCTGTTGTATATAAATTACTTTGTTACTGCAGGAATTGATTGGAAAGTTGAACTAATTCCACTAGTTCAAACAAAAAAGATCGACATTAAATACGGACAGAGCCAAACACATTATTTTTAAATAAAAAAATAAAACTGATTTTAAGCCACTGACAAAAATAAAAAAATCAACACTACAGAAAGTTGTACAAATGATGTACTTAGAACTTACAATAGATGAAAAACTTACATGGAGGCCACATGAAAATGACCTGAGAAAAAATAGCAGCTATCGGTGGTCTGCTCCATCGTTCATTTAAAAATATAATACAAACTAGAAATGCATATAAACTTTCGAAAATTACACAGGATCATAATTTGGAGTCAAACATCGAAAAATAATCTCATGAGCATTTCACGACTACAAACCTAAGTATACAAGACCATAAATAATTTGCAAAGAATGATCGCTACATCATATCAGTGTATAAAATAGTAAAAAACTTAACGTACTCGTATCAGTCCGTGTGTATGGAAAAAGAAAAATCCATTTATAAAATTTACACAATGAAGAAATGAAAAAAAATATAAAAACGACTATATTACGAGAAATGCGAAAGATATTTGGATAAACTTTGCTACGTCAGCTACCTCAGACAACAAAAGAAGTGTGTACCATAAAATCCTTCAAGATCATGCTACGCAAAAATTTACTAAAAACACAAATTAATAATTATTATGCATAGAAAAAACAAAATTGGATTTATTGAACACTATTGGTACTATTCCTTATACGGATTTTCATCTTCAGGGAAGAACCAAGTAAATAAACTAACATTCAGGGAATATATATTGCACACGGACAGTGCGCGCAATAAGCGATGGAATGGGAGGATAGTAGGAAATGGAGGTGATTTGGCTGGGAAGTAATAGCGAATAGGTATATTTTAGAGATTTTCGCCTCCCTCCGTCTCGCCATCTAACAATTTGGCAACATATCGCTGGCCACTCACTTCTCAGTATAAAACATTTATTAATATTGATTTCATTAAAAATTAACATGTTCCGGTTTCCCGCCAAACATAGATTTGAAATCGTGAATTTCGCTTCAACTTAAATCGGCAGCAGCCTTAACACAGCATTGAGTAATTTCGCCGCTGTCAAATGCGGCTATCGGGCAGCACCAACCAAAGTGGCCATTTTTGATAAGATCTGATTAAACAGAAGCTAACTTTGCAAATATTCTAAACGCGTGCGGTTCTAGCTGCAGCCTCCGGCGGAGCGTAGTGTTTTCAGTGGAAGGTAATTTTGTAGTAAATTATAAGTAGACATAAGGCGTCATGGTGGACACGGCGCGACAATTGCTCGACGAGTTGATGGGCCGCAACCGCAACTTGGATCCGTCGGTGAAGGTGAAAAAAGTAAACTGGGACGACCCGGAGGTAGGTTGCTTTGTAAATTGACGCATCTAATAAATCGATACAATGCACTGCACAGTTTTGTCAATACTACTTGGTGAAATTCTGTCCGCACGATCTGTTTGTGAACACGAGGGCCGACTTGGGGCAGTGTCCCAAGCTTCACGATGACGAAGCGAAACGAATGTACGAAAACGCGCGTCCCGGGGCGCGGAAGCGCCAATACGAGGACGACTTTTTGCGTTTCTGCAATAACATGATCAACGAAGTGGATCGCAAAATACAGAAGGGCAGACAACGGTTGCTGCTGATGAATAAAGGAGAAGGTGGGCCGGTCTACGTTTCTAAATTTCAGGAACAGTTGAACAATCTTAACGCTAGGATCAAGAAGCTCCTGAATGAAGCCGAGGAAGCTGGTCACAGGGGGGACGTCGACCAAGCACAGGTAAGTTTAGTGTTTAAATTCAGTTGCACATGAACATCGAGGATGGCGTCAATATTGACAGAATGCGCGATTCTTTGTGTTCGAAATACATTCTGGAACATAACCTAATTCACTTATCTTTTACGATTCGATAAGATGGTTTCCAAGCCTTTGGATTGGCTTTGTTAGTGTACGAAAATGTGTCAAGATATTAGCATTCAGTGGTCTATTTTTTTGAACGTTGGGAGGCGAGAATCTTCAAAGAAATACCGATTAGTTCCTGCCTCGACATGCTGGGTTTCTACACAAGTTGCATAGAAAAGTCTGGTCTACATACATTTCTACAGACTAAAACCACTTCCGTCTTCGCCAAATCACTCTCCATCAATTTTTATTAGTTGAACATTTGTAGGTTTCAGTACATTGTACTTCCCAGACGATAAGAATCGGTATCAGGGATAGTATTCAAATTGTTGGATCAATATTGACTCAATCTTTAGCTTAGATTTTTGTGCAGCTAATTGTAAATTACTTGTTGATGATGTTGACAATTTTTAATAATATCATTTCAAAAGAATTTGGGTTAGTAGTGATTTTTATCTTGCCCGGTGATGTATTTAAAAGGCTAGCTGCTTTGTTTGAAAGATAAGTTTTTCAAAAATTTGAAAATATGCCTTATTCTGAATAGTTGGGACCTATTTCATTCAATTCTGACCATTAGAAATGTCTTAAATATCACCACGAAATTAAAATTCAACAGGAAAATCTCCGATAAATTAATTTCGTTCAAGTTATTATTCCTGTCCAATATAAAATCAATACAAATTGAAACAACAAACATACTATTTTAATGTGTTCCTGCACCATACGCTAGAATATCTTTTTCATCAAACATCGATTGTCTGCTGGTTGATCACGCATGAGAGGAATGTGACAAATAAGTTACCACAAGAGTAGGTTAAAGGACTGCACTAAAAATGGTTGAGTTTGAAATTTGAGAACCATTTTGATTCCCTTGTGAAGCAGGTAATACTACCATTATTAACGTCAGATGTTTGTGTGAGCCGTTGCAGGAAGAAGCAGCCTAAAATTTGCATTCTTCTCATGCAAAGTGTTGGATGAAAAATTATGAATCGTTTCACACCCTTCTTCAAACATGCAACTGCGACAAACGTCGTGAAAGGCGACGCTCAATATTTTTTGCTTGTCTGCTTTATTAGGCAGCCGTATGTCAATAATGAGGTTTTAGGTATGGCAACCCATTAAGTAGTTGTTTGATGCATTTGGAGCTTGGTGTTGCTACGAATTTTTCAAGTAGCAAAGCTCAAATTGCGGCATCTATGTAATGGTGTTTCATATTTTGCGTAATGGAAATTAGAGGGCAACCAACATGAGGATTCTGTAGTGTAAGGTTTCTGGATCGCCATGTAATGGTCCTTTGATGAGAAGTTCTTTTCCATCGAAACTACAGATTTCCATAGTGAAGAAATCCGGAAAAGAAAAGTAAAAAAAGGGAAAGTAGACTCTAAGATTTACGTGGTTACCTGACATGTTTGTCTTAACACCACGAGCTTCGTAAGCTACGGGTACGATATGTTCGCACCAGACCCCCCATAATCGTACTCGTTAAGTACCCATACCGAAGTATGAGCCACTTAACTTTCGGAAAATGGGTACCAACTTTATTTCAGAGCTTGACAAGGCTCCTGCTAACCCTTGGTCAAGATTGGACCTATCAATCATCCATGCCGCTTTTTGGGCAACGGCACCCCTGTCGTAAGCGCAACAGCACGCCAATACATCGCAATACAGAAGGATCCGGTAATCGTGCATTAACCGTTTCCAAGCTGTATTAACAATGAAAGTACCCGCTAATGGGTGTACAACCACAACCCCTAAGTTGCAGCCAACAGGCTCCTCACCGACACCGGCAGGGACTAGGTCCCTGGGGCCCCGAATCCCTTAGTACCAGTATACCCCTGGTAAGGTTTCGAGGAAGCACAGACACAACCTCTTCAATTGAGCCCCTGCAAAGCTCCGGATTGATCGCCGTATTTAGGCTATTCATCATCATTTCAGAGTGTCACCTATTTATTCGTCATACCTTTAACTCAGCCGTCTATGTTTAACCTGAGAATCGGTCAGAATCCCTCCTCCTTTACACTGGCTGGGGACAGTTCCCCTTTCGGGAAGCGGAAAAAATGGAAATTATAATTGAGGAAAGGCCGGCACAATTTTGATGCCACTGGCCAAGGTAAATTTACATGCCGATTGTAGGGATTACCTGCAGTGCCGAATGATAGGCACAATTCAGGGATAGTCTAAGAAGCTGTGCCGAGTAAGAAAGGCACAAGTAAAACTAGCTCGATAGTTCTCCAAAGACTATATTTTCTTCAACGCTTACTTGCTATTTATACAATTTCCTAACACTAAATCAAACACTTATGACCTAATAAACTATCCTAAATTATGCATTTCAATAACCTATCTCTAATAGTTCCACATGGCACTCAACCAAAAGGCGATGTCCATGCACGCAAGGAAAGATCACGAGGTGATAAGCGCTATCGGTACATTCATGAAGCGATGTATTTATTGGTGATAAATACATCACTTTAATGTTTCAAAGATGTTCTTAAAGGACACCACAGTAGTTATCTTGCCTTATATTCAGTTTATTAAAAATTGAAGTAACAAAATTTATACATAATACGAGAGAGTGCGCAGATTCAATTATGTTCCTGTGCTGCCACAATTCGATGTGTAGTTCTGGAGCGAAGTGCCGGCTATCGCTAGCTTAACCTATATCGCTAGCTTAACCTATATCGCTCACTTCAAAGTGCCAGGACATCTCATTTAGTCGTGTTCGACATTCTAAATCTATTTTAGAGAAAGAAATTTTCAACAAATCTTTACATTTTAAGGTGAGTATTTTCAAAGTTTATTTTCGTCGTTCTTCGTCTTTTTTTCTGGCTTGCTGAAACATCTACGATGACCTCTTTTCTGGTTGTCGGATTATTTCTTTTTCAAATTTTTTCATCGTTGCAAAATCAACCCGGATCTTGAATGGAGGGGAGGATCTTAAATGCTAGGGATACTTTCTTATTGCAAAGAACTTACGGGTTATATTTGGGATCTCTGATCCACTCACGATATTTCAGCTGTGCATCGATCGTGGTTGAACATACAGGTCAACTCCACTATTTTTGCATGATACATAAGACTAAGATGATTGGCATCCTTTGGTTTATCTAAAGTATAGTGGTTGAATGCTGGACGCAAAATGAATTTCATAAAAGCCTAAAAAAATACGTTGTTTAAGTTCAAACAAAGACACGCTTAGTTGCTTCAAATAATTACCCTGAAGGATTCATACGCTGGCTCACGATTCATCATATTATTGATGTAGAACAAACCATTGTAGCCAGCATCCCAAAGTAGGTGGTCCTCAACATTTCCACGCATCTGTAGCAGGAATGTTATTGGTAAGTGGTATGTTAAGTACTCGGCCCTAGCTAGATGCAACGCATCATCTAGTAATTGAGTTCTGGTAGTGATTTGAAATTCTTTTTTAGTCCAATCCACAGTTAATAGTCATAGTTAACACGGTTGTATCCATTGCGGATTTTGATCAGTTTTTTTTTTAAATCTTCAGCTTCGTACAATATTTCCTTCATTGAATGTTGCCAACGCATCGTACGATCCGAATTTCAACGATGGAAGGGAGGGTACACATGTTGTCGTTGGTATTCTAGACCAAATGATATTGTTTAAACGTTTGTTTGGATCCTGAGTGCTACTGTCTAAACACTTTCTCAATAGTTCAGGGTGAGCCAGATCTCTGAAGATGGGCTTTATAAACTTCACATGTTTACTGTGGTCATATGGATTCTGCTGTTCTTGGCATTGTCTATATTTGCACCATTCAGGTTTACATAATCCATGGTAGAAAATTTCTTTGGAAGAGTTGATATGGAAAAATTCAGCCCAGCAGGCGTTTTTCATTTCTTTGACGAAAGAACTATTATTCCTAATCGCCTGGCCATAATGGGCTTGAATTTTATCAATTGCTACATTCGTCAATCGATTTTTTCCTCCAAGTGGTTTTCCATCGTCTAACTTCAATTTAGCACTTCTTGATTTCAGATATTGTTGCGTGCCCCGCATTCACTCACCTCCCTCCCAGCCAATCATCCTCCATGTGCAGCGCCACTACGGACGCAACATGGAAGATGACCGGAGGCATCCGTGCGGAGCACCCACCAACTGAGGCCGCATGGTGGCGACCGTAGATTAATATTTTTTTTTAAACCGGCTAGCTCACCGGGTCGTGGGCTAATAAAAAATCACATAGAAAACATCAAGAACCGGACTAAACCGAATCACGCACACGCTGAGGAGGGGAGAAACCATGAAAACTCACTTCATCTTATTTACACTTTATTCTTAGTTATATTGAATTCTTTATGCATTTTTGCCAATTACAAATTACTTATACATTCCACTGTTTTTATACTTTACACTCTAATAAATCTGTTACTTGATATGCTCCACTCTTTGCTTTCCAACACCAATATATATACAACAAAAATCGGCGTCTGTGATCTGACCAAACTGCATCCAATGAAGTCACTTTTTTGGGGCGTCCGCTGAGGATCCCGAGTCCGCCAAAAGCGACCCACAGAAGTCGGATCAACGACCGGAAACTGCACTTGCCCAATAAAACTGCACGTGAACCTGAAAATGCACGTGAACATCAAACTTAGCGAGGCTTGTTCGCTAGACTTGAAGACGGCGTTTTTCGGTGGACGCCAAAACGTCAGCGGCGGAATTCCAATCCGACTCGTAATCCACTTTTTCGAAAAACGGGCCCAAGTCAGGTGCCGTCAATTCGACGCAAAACCAATAGACGATCACTCCTCGATTAATCGTCACAAACACCAAGTCAGACTGTTGAGCCCAGGAAACAGGTGGTGGTACTCCAACGTATGGCGACAGCGGGTTGTTTTGCAAAGAAAAACTCCCAATTACTTCACGTTGAACGAGTCGTACTTTTTCATCGAGATTTGTTTTACGCCACAAAATTTTCTTTTTCTCCCGCGCGGAGCCGAATCCGTGACCGTCCTCTGTTAGCACTTTTATCCAACTCCACTCAACTCTCCCCTCTCACACTCACTTCACCGCGATCACGAGTCGAAGCATTTTTGCTTCATTTATTACCATATATGGTAATTCGCAAGATGTTTTCGGCCAATCAGAGGGCGACAACATGCAAAGAGAACCGATTCGCGCTCGATCACCCGAACTCACCTCTTGAGAGAGACCGCGCGTGTGGTGGATTACCAATTTGGGATTTAGTACTGCCAATGCCGACTATTTGGGCAGGGTACTGAGGGAAATTTAAATAGGTTACAAATTTGGAAGAATTGAAAAATGGGAACAAAAAATGAAAATTGATCCGCAACAATATAACACACGACGTAGGCTTGAAAAAATCTGATTTGGCAGCGAATAAGTAGGTTTCTAAGAGTTTTACCCATTCTAAACAATGCTACCACATTAAAGAATCGATTATAGTGTTATTTCGATAAAATTTCGAAACAACTAGAGTACCCAACACACTGGGTGTCGTTGGTTTTCAAACAATGACCTCGCCTGAAAAATCATATTTTAATATATGACCCACTTTCTCCTAAACTATTGAAGTGAATCGTTTGAATTTTTTTTGTGATATTAACATAGTATTAGAACATATTGAGTAAATTATAAATAGCTTGGGATTTTTTTATATGGGAAATTTTGGTTGCGTGTCCCCTAAAGAGATCTTCTGAGTCGTTCAGTTTCGGCAAATGCGATAACTATATTATTCATGTTTCTCATTGTAAATGTTTTTTCCTTGGAAATTCTATTTAATTTCACAGTGCTATATTCATTACGGTGTAAATTAGGACTTATTTGCAGCAAGTACCCTACACAAAATCCTTTAAATGTGATAATATTGCAGGATAATTTAGCATTTCATTTCATCAAATCCATGCTAGGCACGCTCATCTTCTTTCCAGAACTTTCTACGAATTCGTGAGTCCGAGTGAAACTTCAAAAAGTAACCTCATGGTTATCTCCAGACTAGTAACCAAGGCGTACAACACGATTTACAATCGCACTATGCTAGTCCCAACATTCACAAAATAGCACAATAATTAAAGTTGCAAGGTGTGATTTCCATGGAAAGAACTAGATTGCATTTCTCGCTTTGAAATATTAATGTTTCGTCTAGTATCAATTTAAAGAACCCCATTAACATCAAAAATGTCATCACCTGTAAATTTCACGCGCAAATTAGATCATACCTTTGCTTGCCAGTCACTCACATCACTTCGTTGGACTGATAAAGACTTCCCCGCAATCTTACCGCTGACAATATTGTGCCTTCTCTTGAATCGAGTAATCCAGCTTGCCGAGCAATTTAAATCAGTAGTGTTTAGCTAATTTGCGAAAACTTTGCTTTTGCATGAAGCATAGACCCACATATACGCATTCCCCGACTACGCTATAGCTTAAAACACTGTAAAAGTGCTTCATCAAAGTCGCTCATTATTCGAAGCCCTTAATCGTTTATGTTTGAAAATATTAGAAAAACAGAGATCCTTTTTTGTTTATATTTAATAGTGGAGATAGTTGAGTGAGAAGCACTAAATTCCTTGATGAGAGTTGCATTTTTCTCACCAGCTTTCTAAACGCTGTATTATCAAACTTTTTTCTTCAATTAAAAGAGATTTTCTTTTAACAAAACTCATTATTGTAGGCGTGTTATTCTTTCAATACTAAACAAAACACTACGTCACAATTGTGTGTCAGCAATTCGTGTACATATACACGGCGCGACCGAATTAGTGCGCGAATAATATGTGCAAATTATAATCCTATCACGCGAGCCAAAGATGATAACTCTGATGGTGGCGGCCTACATGAGTGCCACAATTGAAAAGAAATTCTTAATCGGGAAATCTTAAGGCTCGAGGTGTTTCAAAAATGTGCGCTCGTTGCCAGTAGACTATAAGTGCAATCGCAAGGCTTCGATGGCATATGAAATTTAGCCCTGGTTTTTCGGCATCCTAATACGACTTCGGTATTGCAATCAATGGATCAGGAGATATTCCGAGCTCTGAAATCATATTTTCACAAAACCCACGTTCTGAAAATTATAGACTCTTTCGATACAAATGATGAGCTTAGCACCACCGTCAAGCATCCAAAGATTACCATGCTCGATGCCATTCTCATGATTTACGATGCATGAACTAAAATTAAGCAAAGAACCATTTTAACTGCTGCAATTGTTTGAAATGAAGAAACCCTTCTAGTATTGGAAAACTATCAGCAGATTTCGGAATAAAATCAAAAGAACAAAATTGTTCAAAAAAACACAAAATCTCTCAAATGAAAAAGAATCATAATTTATTTTACGGCTTAATAAATAACTCTACTTAAATGCTATACAAATAAATTGTACTTCTTCAGTTAAGCTTACTTCAAAACACAATAAAATTGAAAAATTGCAAAATGCATTGGACAATAGAATAGAGACACCGAAAAAAATCAAATAATTCATATGTTTGGGCATTTGATTATAAAAATTAATAGAAAGTTCTTCAATATTTAGTTGCGTGAACATTATTCCTAAGTACATCCGCGCATCTATTTGGCATTGAATCAATTAGTTGGTGGCATCGCTCAACAGGAATTTAAGACCATTCTCTTTGCATTATTTCCCATAACTCTGTTTTATTTTTTAACCGGTGCCCACCAACAGCCTTTTTCCGGGCCCCCCATAGTTCTATGGGGTTCAAATCGGGCGATTGCGATGGTCATTCTATTAGGTGGATTTTTTGATCTTGAATGAATTTGTTTGCGTATTTGGATGTATGGTTAGGGTCATTGTCTTGTTGCAGGACCCATTTAAGAGGCATATGCTCTTCTGCATAAGGTAGCATTGTATCCCTAAATATTGACATAATGAATTTTGTCCATATTGCCATGAATCAATCGAATCGGATCAATCTCGTACCAGGAAAATGATTCCCATAATTTAATACTCCCTCCTCTATGCTTCACTGTTTTTTTTGTGTTGGGGCCTGAATTGTTGCATGGGTGGTCTTCGGACAGTTTGCCTGCCATCACTTCCAAATAAATTTATTTTAGTTTCATCAGTCCACAAAACGTTTCTCCACTTCTTGATTCCTATCGACCCACTCCAATCTCGATGGTCTTCCGAAAATTTTATTCGTTGTTTTATGTTGCGTTTCGTTAATAATGGCACTTTTCTTGCAATTCTACCATACAAATTACTTTCTACAAGCCTTCTACGAATGGTTCTTGAAGAAACATTCAATCCTAATTCTAATTTAATATCTATTGAAGATTTGAAAGGATCAAATTTTGAAGCACGCACAATTTTTCGATCTTCGTGAGCACTTGTTTTTCTAGGTTGACCGCGCCTTTTTTAATCTTTGATGTTTTAAAGGCATTTTCAACCAACTTCTTCGAACGTTTGACAATTGCAGCAATTTCCCGTAGTGATCTTCCCAAAGTTAAAATAACTGCTCTCTTCTGTGGTGCAGTATTTTCCTCGACCCATTTTTATCTTCGAATGAATACCTTCTATCAACTAAATACATACACTTAGCAGAAAAAGTATGCGTACATGAAGTAAAATTTTTATTTTGTTATGAAAAACCAAATACAAAAGTTTTTTTTTATTTATATCTATTTTTTATTGATACAATATTGTTTTCACTATCTTGATAGATACACTTCATGAATATAAGTTTAACCCAATAATTATAAAAATTAAATTTCCGAAAAATCAACGCTGAGTATGGCAGAAAAAGTCTGCGTACAGAATATAAAAAGGGGAATTCCCGATGTTTTGACACCAAACCTTTGCTTTGTTTACTACTTTGAAGTTTCAGTAGCGCATTGTATTCAAGCAAGCGTGCTGACAAGGAGGTGTCACGTGTTAAAAGTTGTTAGTTTCATCATGGCAACCAAAAGAAGCGAGATTAATACTAGCGAGCGAAAAATAATAGTTGACCTATGACGAAAAGGGAAAACATATCGCGAAATAGGCCAAATCGTCGAAAGAACATATTCCTCTATCCAAAGAGTTGTCAACAACTACAAAGAAATAAGAGTATTAGCATCAAAGCCCAGATCAGGACGGCCACCAAAGCTATCAACAAGAGAAACACGCAGTATTATCCAATCTGTGAAAGGTAATCCTCGTGTAACTGCATCGGCACTGCGAAATGATATTGCGCAAAAGTTTCACAAACATGTTTGCGTCAATACTGTTCGCAAAATATTGAAAAAATATGACTTCCACGGCCGTGTTGCACGCAAGAAGTCACTTGTATCCAGAGTGAACAGAATTAAGCGACTGGCATGTGCAAAGGAATACGTGAACAAGCCGCCAGCGTTTTGCAAGCAGGTGATTTTTTCGGACGAAAGCAAGTTCTGCATTTTTGGCATCAAAGGGCGGAAGATTGTTGGCGAAAGCCGGGAACTGCTTTCAACAATGAGAATTTATACCCAACTGTCAAGCATGGTGGTGGTGAAGTAATGGTGTGGGGGTGTATGGCTTGCAATGGAGTGGGCAGAATGGAGTTAATTGAGTATATAATGAATAAAATAGGATATATGAACGTTTTAAAGCGTAATTTAAAGAAAAGTGCCGAAAAATTGGGACTCCAGAACAATTTTTTATTCCAGCAGGACAACGACCCCAAACATACGGCGGAAGTAGTTAAACTCTGGCTGCTTTATAATGTGCCCAATCAGCTTAAAACGCCTCCACTATCCCCCGACTTAAATCCCATTGAACATTTGTGGGATTTGTTGGAGCGGAAAATCCGGGAATACACCATAACTTCCAACCAAAATTTGAAAAAAGTTATCGCCGAAGAATGGGAGAAAATTAGCAGTAATGAGACTGCTAAACTTGTTAATTCAATGCAAAAACGGCTTATGGAAGTTATAATCAATTTGCAATCAAGTAAATATTTTTGTACGCAGACTTTTTCGTTATTATAAAACTTTCCTTCTTATGTTTTTTAATTTTTATAATTTGTATAATAAGTTTATAGCAACACACTTTATATTCAGACTGATAAAACGAATTATTGTTTCAATGCAAAATACATGTTCATTAAGAAATTTATTTATTTCTTGATTTTTTATGAAAAGAACAAAATTTTCGTTTGTGTACGCAGACTTTTTCTGCTAAGTGTTTGTATGTATATCAAAATTAATAAAATCTTATTTCAGAAACACTCACCAATATAAAAAATTCAAATTTCTCAATAGTAGCACTACTAATTCGAGCTGTCTCTATTTTAATGAACAACATAAAACTTACTTTCACAAAATGTGGGGATTCCCCTAAAGACAGGAAACGCAAATGGAGTACAGCAACGTGTTTTGACAGCAAATCGCACACCTAGATCTAAACTGCGACAACTCCAAAAAGTTGATTTTCCGTGAGACGAAAAAAACGTATTGCTGCATTTTTTGTTAGGGAAGTTATGTAACTCAATTTTATTTTAGATCATAAATAGGTTGGGAAATGTGACTGTATATAAAATGAAGCTAAGAATCAATCCTATTTGCCGATAATCAATATATTTTGAGTTGTTACAGTGTAGGGTGCTGAGTTTGTATAAAAAATAAATCACATTTAGCCTTGACACAGTTTTATTGAACCATTTTGAGTTAATCTTATATTATAACAACAATTAAATAAATAATTCTTCAAACAAAACTATATGTATATATATATACGAGTAATATAATATGAATTAATAATGAAACAATATAAACCATAACACTAAAAAATTATTCATTAATGTATCATTAAGTTAATTATTTTGCTGACACTTTGATGACACTTTTGTAATCAACAATTGAAATTACGCGAATATCACTTTTTCCACTAAAAAACATCAGTCTCTTATTATTAAACAAATTGACAGGATAATATTTCATATAAACAAAAATAAAAATGTTTCAAACTCTTAGAGACAGGTACTTAAAAGTCATATTAGTTTTTCAAATTAAGTACAAAATTAACAAAATCAGATAGTACCTCCAAGTACATTTTTAAAATATGAATCTACATAAAACTATGGGATAGCGTGTTTTTTTATTAGATCTTTAACGTATTTTATCTTTGCCTCAGAGAGTGGTATTTTTTGGGTGTAGGCTTGAGTAAGCCCCATAAATAATATCTGATCATCTTTGGTTCGGCGTTTGCGCATAAACACCTTTTTATAATTTTCATCTGAAAATGACGTTTTATAAAAGAACGCTCCCGAGTTCTTCTTTTCCACTCTTAAGACTTTATTATCGTGCCATTTTACTTGATTACGATCTTCATCCAAATTGAAATTGGTTCCCCACTCTTCTTGTAAGATTTTGGTGTCATAAAAGTTTTCAAATGTCATCTCTTCTACTTTGTAAGGACTGCCAGACTTTTTTGCTGTACGTATCAAAGTGCAATATTGTTGCGGGGTGTATATCGGGCCAGATTTAACGTGCCTTTTAATTTGTTTTTCTATGACGCTGTGAACATTATCACCCTCATTTTGAGAATGTCCACGTATAAGGAATTTATGCGTTATCGACGTAACTCGTTTAGTGACAACAGCATAAGCATAAGCAGAAAGTAAATATTTATTTTTCTGCTGTCCACAGCAGTTGTCTGAATAGAAGACAATATCGATATCTTTGCCAGGATGTTTTTCTAGTAAAGTGTCAATATACTTCAGAACACATGAGCCTCCTTCTACAGCGCCCCTTTTTCCTTCCGTCTCATCCCAAAAATAGCATATTAAATCTTTTGCTCTCAGATCACTTATTGTAAAATTTAAACAATTAATTCTGGATTTATAGAAAAATAGTGAAACTTGACCCTTTGGAACATGCATAACAGCTTGCAAATCATATACAGCTACAATTACACCGTCATTTCTGTTCTTGTCTTTTTCTTTGTGGTCCCTTGCTAAATTTTTTTCTAAAAGATGTTGTTCATAACTCTCTTGTATTTTCAATTTTTCTTCTTCATTAGCATTTTTAAAGCTCTCACAAAGGTCGCAAAGATCTTTTTTCGGAACAAAAAAAGAAATGTTAAATTCCGTATTGAATATCCTGTTAAATGTTGACTTTGTGGCGAAAGGTAAATGATTGTGTTGACGAGCTTCTTTATAATCACGATATAAGTCAGCAAGAGATTTGTCACTGCAAATAAATTCTCGTGAACTCTGCGCTCTCAAGTAATGAGACTCAATCCTTGGGATACTATTAATAAACTCCACAACACTTTTTTTTCATTTCAGCATCAATTTTGGGTTGGTTACCGTGTTCCCCTCTAAAATCAATGGCTACAATACCGGTAGCATTTTTCTTAGAGAGTGCAGTAGTAATAGCCGTATTACTTAAATCAAGTGTAGCCCTAAAAAAAGTCTTGCATACTTTGATTTTATTCCCAGCAAGTTCAAAATGAAATGATCTATTAAGACCTCGATACTTTAATGATTTTTGCATGTAAAATTTTGACAGGTCGAACACTTCACAGTTGTGCTTGTATCCTTCGATCTTCCGCATAAATAACATGGGCCTCTTTTACGTTGCATTGGTTGCGTTGTTGAAGATGTTGCAGATCTTGCAGTTTGACTAACTCCGCACTGTTGTACATTTTCAAGCATATTCTGCATAATGCTCCGTATGTTTAATGTCAGGGTTTTAATCAGTACCCGCTGCTGAATATGAGGTTTCATAATAGAGAGTGCTAAATTTTTTTAAAAATAATCGTCTACTCTACGTCTCTCCACACTGTTTGCATTGTATGTCCATCTGTTGGTGCGTCTAGTAACTGAATACGTACCGCACATTTGGTCCACGGTACAACACCACATTTTGTGCGGTTATAATCCATAATTATTTCCGGTTTTCCTGTTTCTGTGTCAATCTCATTTTTGTCATGCATAGTAGATAGAAGTACAACTGCTTTTTTCTTGTTGGGTACATATGAAACTAAGGTGATCCCATCTTGAAAGCCAAATAGGGAAGAACCAGCGTCTCTTGATTTTGATAGGAGAAATTCTTCAGGAATTTGACGCTTGTTCTTCTTCATTGTTCCAATAAAGGTTATTCCATTTTCTTGCAATGTTTTAACTGGTATACCAGTTATCACAAGTCAAGTTGGTTGGTTGGTTGTAGTGGCAGCCCCCTTTGTCAAAAGGCGGCTCACTTAGGCCAAGATAGGCCCATTGTGATACCACATTTTAATAGGGAGCGGCACTAAAACCTGTTGGGTGACGAGAACCATTTCGATTCTCGTATGAATGCGGCGACGCAGCTAATGTTCAAATCAGCTACTTCCGTGAGGCTGTCCAGGAAGGGTGAGCCTAAGGTTTTCATGCGTTTCCTGGACAGTGCTGGGCATTCACACAGAAAATGTTGGATCGTTTCCTCCTCCTCCTCCGATCTGCAGCTGCGGCAGAAATCGTGGAAAGGGACACCCAGTCTTTCTGCGTGTCTGCCAATGAGACAATGTCCCGTCAGTACGGATACGATGAAACTTAATGTTTCACGGCTCGTGTTGAGGAGCTGCTTGGTGCGCTTTGAGCTCAATGCGTGCCAAGTTTGCCTGGTTGTCCTGCAGGTTTCTTCCAGCAGCCAGGCCCTGTTCGCAGCCTCTATATAATACTGCTTGAAACTTAGCTTGACGGAGGCCAACGGATGGCCGACTTGGGGTGTTAGTGTATAATCCTGGAGCTCAGTGCCAGCTCTAGCTAGGGCATCAGCTTCGCAGTTCCCAGGTATATCACTGTGACCCGGCACCCAGCAAATAATCACTTCACAGTGAAGCGACATCGCGTTCAGTAGTGTGCGACATTCCATTACAATTTTGGATGAGGTATACACGTTGGATAATGATTGGATAGCAGCTTGACTGTCGGAGAAAATGTTGAGATTTCTTATAGAAATTTTCTGATTTCTCAGCCAGTCCACTGCCTTATGTATTGCGATGACCTCTGCCTGAAAGACACTGCAGTGATCTGGTAGCCGGAAGGATAGTCTCAGACCTAGCTGTTCAGAATAAACACCACAGCCAACTTTTCCATCCATTTTTGATCCATCAGTGTAGATGTCGACCGATTCCTGTGTCCTATTTCCTTCCATGATCCAGTCATCTCTGCTAGGGATGACGGACTTGAAACTGTGGTGGAAGCAGGGAATCGGAGGAGTGAGGTCTACTTTCCCTGGCGTTGGTCCATCCCTCCTTAATATGGTGGAGTGGCCGATATTCCCATCACGCCAGAGATTTAGAGCTTTCAATCGAATAGCAGAGCACTTGGCCTGCTGTCTCGTTAGGAGCTCCGTCGGGAGCCAATTTAATAGCATAAACAATGCTTTTGTCGGGGTAGTGCGTATAGCCCCGGTGATTGCAATAGCTGCAGTCCTCCTGACCCTGTTAACCAGGTTCGCGTTTGATGTTTTTGCCATTGCTGGCCACCAAATAACCACGCCATACAGAAGGATTGGTTCCACTATCGCTGTATAGAGCCATGATACAGTTTTGGGTTTCAGTCCCCATCTTTTCCCAATAGCTCTTTTGCAGCAGTAGATTGCGCATGCCGCTTTACGCGCTCTTTCCGCTATGTTTGCTTTCCATGCGAGTTTGGAGTCTAAGATCAGACCTAAATATTTGACCTGATGAGACGGATTGAGACTTGTCTCACCAAGTTTAGGTGGAGCAAATCGTGGAATTTTGTATCTTCTTGTGAAGAGCATAAATTCCGTCTTTTGCGGATTTATCTTTAGACCACACTCTTTGCTCCATTTGGTAAGAATACCTAGGGCAAAGTTTAGTCTTTCCGATAGGGTGTTAACAAATTTTCCCGATATTGCTATTGCAACATCGTCGGCATAAGCTACGACTTTGCAGCCAGTCGCTTCTATTTTTGACAGGAGTTCATCCACCACTAGGTTCCATAGAAGGGGTGATAGCACCCCACCTTGTGGTGTGCCTCTGCAAACCCTCCTTCGTAAGGTACTGTTTCCTAGCGTGGAGTTGATGTTCCTGCTGCTAAGCAATTGACCGATGAACCCTATCAGGTTGTCGTCGGCATTGCTTCCCCCGAGTGCTTTACCAATAGCCTTATGGCTGATATTGTTGAAAGCCCCTTCGATGTCTATAAAAACTGCTTGCGTGTATTCTTTGACGCTTAGCGATTTTTCGATGTAGCTGGTGAGCGAGTGAAGAGCTGTTTCAACCGATCTCCCTTTTGTGTATGCGTGCTGCGCATTAGAGAGTGGTTTCAGAATAGCTCTCAGATGGATCTCTATCAGTCGCTCCAGCGTTTTTAGCAGAAAAGAGGTGAGACTGATAGGTCTGTAATCCTTAGGTGAGGAGTGGGATGTTTTACCCGCTTTAGGTATGAAAACTATTTTTGCTTCTCTCCACTGCTGTGGAATGTAAGCCATCCGTACACATGCTTTGAAAATGGCGTTCAACCATGGCAGTGCTATATTGATACCCTGCTGGATCTCGATAGGTGAGATGTTATCCATGCCAGGGGATTTGAAGGGTTGAAATGAGCTGATTGCCCAGCGTAGTAGCCTGTCATTTACAGGCACAGTAGTTGGCATGCACTCCGGGAGCGTGTGTGGATCCGCTTTGTCAGCCACACCCTCACTGCCCGGGAAGTGCGTATCTACGAGAACGGACAGAGTCTCTGAGCTGGATTTCGTCCAGACTCCATTTGCGTCCTTAACGGACCCTAAAAATGAGGGGGAGCTCGTCATAACTTTTCGCAGGCGGCTGACATCCTTGGAGTGTTCTATTTCTGCACAGAAGCTTCTCCAAGAGGTGCGTTTAGCCTTTCTGATAGAGGATTTGAACTCCTTCAGTTTTGTTTTATAAGAACACCAGTCATTAGATTCTTTAGCTCGATTGAAGGACTTCCTACATTCCTTCCGCAGCTCCGCAATGTCACTATTCCACCATGGGGGCTTGTACTTCCCTCTAGGCTTCGTTGGACTACATGCAGACCTTGCTGCGTCATTGAAGGCCAACCAAGTCAAGTTCCTATTTGTTTCTTTTAGAGAGTCAGTCAATCTCAGCACAATATCAGTAGGGGTATTATGATGATGATTATGATCTTTTTGCAGCAAGCTTGTCTGTTTTTCTTCTGTCTTGTCTTGTTCTTTTGTCATCAAATCGTATAGCGCAGTGCAAAAAATAAAATCTGGTCTTGGGCATCACTCTACAAATTTCAATTCCACTTCCATCAATCTCAAATATTTCAGACAAATTAGTTTTGCTCATTTTTTAGAGCCTATGAGATATAATAAGCCCAAGAAAGCCAAAATTTCTTCTTTTGTCGTTTCCTTTATGTCCCTTTCGCTAGTATAATTTCCAGAAGCTTTTGCTGATCTAATATGAATGGTAGTACAATGTACAATTTCTTCTATCATTTTTTCATTAATTATATTTCGAAAAGCAGAAACTTCATCTGTAGATATTTCTTGTAGAATTGGAAATATTTTTTTCAAAATATTCTTTTTTGGCACATTTGCAAATTTGCTCTTTAGCGGAGTTTTCCTGCGTTTCCAGTAACATTTTTTACTTTCTTGTAAACTTTTTTTTATAAAAAAAATGTTCATCGCTTTCATCCTCATCTGACGAGCTAGTATCAGATGAATATTCTTGCTCGCTGTTTGTATTGTGATTTTCATCAGCATTGTCAATAACTTCTTCTTCTGAATCAGAAAAATTTTCAAACCCTTGCAACTCATCCTCACTCCTCTCATTTTCACTTAGGCATTCCAAAACTGCTCTAATTTGATTATCAGTTAGGAACGATTGACTCCTTTAAAAAATAATAAATAAAATATAGAGAATTAAGCACTTTTTAATGTTCCAACCAATAATGCTGATATTATTTATATATATGATGTAAAAATAATGTATTAAAAATTGTAACAAAGCATTTAGAATAATAAAAAAGACAACAAAAGTACTTACATTGTTCCTCGTGCGGGGTATAGAATACACAATGTCAATATGATTTATCAAAAGCACCAAACCGTTCAGAACAACCAATAGATCAAGACAGATAGATAAAATCATTTAGTAAACATGTTAATAGAAGGTTAGAAAAAGCACCAAATTCTAGACTGTCAGTAGTGCCAACTATTGCAATGAAATATCCCGATGGGGTACGCTATACCCCAGTGCGAGCAATTGAGGGTTAACCCGTAACCGGAATCGCTATTATTCAACATAACTGCAATCGTGGGTCCAAATGGAAGGGTCGCACCTCGCGGCTTGTTTCTTTTCTTATGATACCAAAACACCTAAATAGGTTAAAATTAGCACAAGCATCATTACACTTTTAGCCGACAATATACCTATTCCTACCGTAACTGATCATTTGGCCAGTTGCAAAATCGATGTTGTTTTTGGGAAGCTTGCGTAAAACCCCATTTAGCATGAAAGTTAATGAAGCTATAACCTTCGTCTTCTAAAGCATTTTTGGTTGCAGAACGTACGATCCAGTTTTGACGCAAATTATTTCAGTATAACTTTTAGTGAAAATTTCTAGCCCATAAATCTTTGCAGGTTATAATTAATTGATTTCGCTCCAATAAATTATTATATGCTTGCTGCAACCGCGGGATAAACTATTTATTCTATTGCAGGGCTTAATGACATTATGCGAACAACTCAAGGAAGAAAAAGAGGCTTTACTTAGTCAACATGATAGTGGCCAGTCGACAACACTATCTACTACAGCTTCCATCACAGGAAACATAACCCCAGACGGAACAACCAGCAGTTCGACAGGGATTGGTAGTTGGGCTGCTGATCTAAACACAACACAAGAGAAGCAAATGGAAGTGTGCGAAACGTGCGGAGCATTTCTAATTATTGGTGACGCCCAACAGCGAATCGAAGACCATTTAACGGGCAAACAGCATTTGGGCTATTCAAAGTTACGAAAGGCCGTAGAAGAGATGCACGAAAAGCGGAAGAAGGAGCGCGAATCAGAAGAGCGCCGTAGAGAGGAAGAAAGGAAAGCCAAATATGAGAATGGTATGGAGCGGCGTCGTGAAAGAGACCGGGAACGTGATCGCGATAGGGATCGTAGACGGTGAGTTATATGTAAAATGTAGCAAAATCTTATTTCAAAATTCCTATATTTTAGCATAGATAATGATGACCGGAAAAGACGAGACTTTCCCCGCGAATTCGACCGCCGCGACCGCGATCGTCAACGGGGAGGAGATTTTGATCGTCGTGATCGTGGTGACAGAGATCGTATCAGGCGTAAGTCTCTCAATTCCAAATGCAATCAAACAAATCGAATAAAAATATTATCTTTCAGGTGACCGTGAACGTGATAACCGGCGAAAGAGCCGTTCTCGCAGCCATAGTCGGCGATAATAACGTAATCCTAGCGCCTGGCAACCATTATATAATTGAGGTACCCCAATAGTCCAAAATAGAAATAAATGCAATTAACAAAAGGTGAGTAATTGTTCTCCCAACAGCAATCTTGCTCAATACAACGTTGCATTTAAAAATATTTGAAAATATGCAAAGGTTCATTAGGAAAGGGACTGGGGTTCATTGTTAGTTAGAAATGCAATGAAATAATAGGCTAAATTCGGTATTGCGACTCAACAGGTTAGTGTGAATTGTGCAATCAAAGCAAAAAAAGAGGTTTCTAACGGAAATTTTGACTGGCCAGTGAGCAGGGTTGATTCAAAATTGAAATACATAAATTAAGCGGAACATAATATCAAACGAATGAAGTGTTGACGTCGCCCCACATGTAGCAGTTTCAATGCTTTTTTGGTTTGTCTCGGGATAAATTCGTATTTCAAATGAGACGTAACGTAATAATGATATATTTCTCTCCACGGTATACTGAACTGATTTTCGGAGAGTCTTGTTGTTTCCTGCAGGATGGCATTATTCATACAGCGTTCTTTAGTGTATTGTGTCTTACGTATTGCATTCATTCCAAAAGTAAATTTGAATGTTAGAAGCAGCATTCAACGCATTATATTCATGGCTGCTCGGTCCATTCGACATGGATTTTAGTAATTGTGCTGAGTAAAACAATCATTGAATCAATCCTGCGACATTGTGCTTTAATTTGGGGCCAGACAGAAGTCCAATAGGAACGCTCAGACGACATTTAACATCACTAAAGAAATTTTCAGCTAATGTAGCTAGCTGTGTGTCGGAAGTTTTAAGATCTGAGCGTTTCGTTGACGCGATGTTTTAAAACAATCCAACGTAACATTGGTATATTTATCGTGATTGTATGTCTCCGTGCCAACAGGCCGTCTACTGTTTGCCGCTTCCATGATGAAGTTGAGAGGTATAAAAATTTAATTGAAATTTTTTTAATGTCGTTTCCTTGAAAGATCAACATAGCATAGGTAGCCTTTTCCCTCAATAAGTACCAAATAGTCGGAACCGTTGAGGTTTAACTGTCATGTTCAGCAGCCGATACCACAAACTGTCCCGGTTTCTAAAATTCAATCGTTTCATAAGTAAATATTGATGATACCAAAGCGCAGAGGTACTTGTTTTCATATTTTTTGTTGATTTTTAATAATTTTCTACATTATGTTTAGTTTGTGTAAGAGATAAAATCCTTCTGATAATATTTCGGTAAACCTAATGCTAGAGTGCGCGACCGTGACGGACGTACTGCAGCTAAGTGTTTCCATCGAAATGTTTTCGTTTGTTTGAGAAATAGTTACGTGTATATATGAAGCAAGCCTGGTTGAAAGATGCCAGCTTAGCTTCATACATATACATAAGTAAATTTTTAAATCTATCCTCAGCTGTAAATACGTCTATCGTTTGTATATCGTGAACATGTTTAAATGAAACGTTTCTGAAACCATGAGAATCGAGGTATTTATAAATGTATATATAAGACTTCAGTTTTCTGTATCCACTTGATTTCGTTATGTGAAATGCATTTATTTGAATTGTGGTAAATATGCAACATGTAGGAGCCTGCGCTTCATGTCCGGGATGTTGGATTGTTATGGCTTAATTGCGCAGGTACTTCTTACTTGATTACGAGATTTCATCTCAATACTAGTTTTGTGTTCTATAAGAATCACCCTCGGAGCGATAGGTTGTTATTGAAAAAAGAAGCATCCACCTCCGACGTTGTCTTTGAGCCTGCAATATTTTCCCTTGGATATCAAACAAATGGATCTCATCAGGGAAGTTGAAAGGAGTTTCGAAGCATTTTCGCACAGGGAACGTCACAGGTATATTAAAATTCTTTGGAAATTTGCAGAGAAAAGAGTGGTGGGAAGTAAATGGGACTTGCTTGTTGAACAGATTCAAACATCATGAAGATATGTCTTGAATTACTGAAAACAAAGTTTGACGGCATATTTACCACAAGTTAATAAAACGCTATGGAAAATTTAAAACAATCATTACGGCTTAACTTTTTGCTATACAGCAACGTTCATAATGTCAATACGGTTCATTTTACCGCTTTTTACAGAATGTATCATCACGTCACAAACGCTCGCATCCACACTGGAAACTCATCTCATCTGGACGGACGCCAGCCAGTCATCAGCCTATAATTACAGGTAACACCAATGATTCTTCTCAATCCTGTACAGATGCATTCCTACTGTCAATATTCTTCAATGCGTTGAAACCAAATCAGTTTTTCAATTGAAATAAAAGAAAATATCGCTAGTGGAGGCGAGAACAATGAATAACATGTAATATGCATTAATTTTATGATAATTTGAATTTAATTTAGTAGTGACGGGAGTAAATAATTTGTTTTGAACTCATATAGTACCAGTTAATTTGCTACTAATTACAACCCGTATGTAAGGCATTCTTTCGATGATTTCATTTCAAGTGAACAATGACAGTTTAATTTTAAACTCTAAATAAAAAATATCGAAAGTAAGGATTGTATATTTTTCTGCATGTTTTGAGGGCATTTAAATAGGCACTATCAATTGTAAGGTGAGTATAGTATTCGATCGAATTCCGCTGAAAAGCAGGTAAATCTCTTTGGTTTACTTTACTTAAGTAACCTTATTTTTCCGAACGAAACTTTAGTCAAAATCCTTATTTTGGAAAAAAAATGTGTTTTAATTAAGAATGGGCCGAACATTTACAACTTTTTAATTCATGCAAAATGAGCGTTCTTTGTCGTAGTGTTTTGCAAGTTTCGAATGGGTATACCTTTTTGCGCTTTCAGACGCATAACTCTTCAGGATTTCAGGAAAACTTGTGGCTTTTAGAGATATCCCAAGTATTTTGAATATTTGGCGTAGTTTTTGCTGAATGTGCCCAAGTTAGATGATCCCCCTTACAACCATCGTGCCAGGATTTTGTTAGGCAAGTGTAATTTGTTTATATTGTCGCGTTACTGTGTTTCCTAGAAGTTTGATCCTTTTAGCGAAGGATTAAATAATCTCGCGGTCGTCTGTTCGCCTCTTCATGGTAACGAATAATTCAATTCAACGCATATACAACTGCAACGCCGAAGTGAAAATTGAGGTTTCGTTCGGCTACAACCGACAACTGCATATTTTATACAGCTGTAATGATACAGGATCGTCATGTAAAGATACTGGATCGCCATGGAAAGATACTGGATCGCCATGTAATGTTTTTCGTGGTCATCTAAGCTGGGAGTCCGTTTGGTTGCTTTGCGAACTCGATTCACGGCTGCGTCTTTGCTGGTATTCTTCTAAAGTGATGGTCTTCACTCTTCTAGTATATAAGTTCGTCAACAGAGAAAGGGTTGAAAAGATTTGTTACCACCTACAGGCATCCCTTGGGTTGTCACATGTTTGGCGCAGTCCGAGTAGACAGGCAGCCGATATTTCTAAGTAAGAATGAATTGCCAAGATATGAGGCAATCGCTGTCTGCCAATTTGTAAGGCGGACTGGTTGCCGAATAGAAGGCAACGTTATTATTGACAACTAGCTTGTTCCATTAAGAGATAACTATTGTCCCGAGCCACAGCTCAGTCCGTTCTTTTATTTCAAAATTTCACTTATTTTATGTACATTTAAAATTGCTTACTTTATGAAAATCCCTACTCTAGTCTTAAATCTATTTACCCTTACCAATCGAACGCGATTCAAATTTGTTCCCACGGAATTCGTCGCTTGGAATATTGCTTACACCAATGCACTTTGCATTGCCCCAATTATATTATTGTTTACTCTAGGTTCAATGATCTTCTAAGAGTTTCACACGGTTACAAAAATGGAAATTTAAACTACCATACCGATGTAGTTAGTATGGAGGTAAAGATCTTTGCTAAGGGATTAATTTGAGGATGTGCTTTGGTGTTATAGAGAGCTGTAAAAAGTTTATGTGGGAAGTTCCTTATGGAAGCTTCTGTGGGAAATTATTTATGGAAGCTTCTGTGGGAAATTAGTTGTGTATAGGCTAGTTCCAGGTTTGGAACTAGGAATGCACTACAAGCCGTTGTATTTTAAAACACTTGCGAAAACACCGTTGCGTTTTTCATTAGACAAACAAGTATAACGGTCGTCTAGACACATTCGTTGTGACGCAATTGGCTGAAAATTTGTGGCAACCATCTCTATTGAAACTGTTAGTTACGCAGCAATGTGACTTTATATTAACATCACAAGCGTGGCACTTATGTTAGGTTAGGTACTACATAGTTGGGCATCAATTGAACATTACGAATGTGGATTTACGTATCAATCATGTATCAGTGCTATCTTGATTGACAATAATAGTTAGTTTTAATATTATATAGTTTTCATGGTTAAGTTAGATAGGCTAATGTATTAAATCATTCGACCTGTAAATGTTTTGTTTGAATTAACCTTTATTCAAATTATATGAATTATAAATTGTTATTATAAATTATATTATACAGGGTGTTTTGTATTCGGTGGCATAAAATGACACCACGTATTCTTTGAAGTGTCCCGAGAAAAAAATCGTATTGGAGGGGGGTGGTAAATCCAAGAGGGCTTCGAGATATAGGAGGGGGAAGTATCCCGCTCCATAACCACGACCTGGCACGTGTAAATCGTCATAATTATTTTATTTTTATGTTTAGACTTTTGAAAAAGAATGCGTTCGATAGCCTGTCAATGTATCTTTTTAGAAATGTATTAACAAGTGTCCCCAATGCTGCCAGTTTTACACGAAAAAATGAAATACTTAAAACAACCGGAAAAAAATTGCTAATTTTGACTTTCGCGACCGTCTTAAACGCTAAAGTGATGTCCTAACCTATAAAAATTATTATCCTGACAGAAAGCCTTACTTTCTGCTTGAATACTTCCGAAGAAAAAGGTTGCCGATTTTCCTTTGTTTCCTTCGAAAAATAGAAAACTCATAATTTGTGTGATCCCTCGGAATTAGCCAAACGTCATAAAATTTTATTATCTACCTGGCATAATCCCACAGTGAAAAGATTTTTGAGTGATTCATATTCTTCATGCTATTTGTTGGACCTGCTTTAGTATTGAAGGGTTTTTAAGCTGAGATAATTAAAGTCCGACGTTTTGAGGATGACATAAAGTTAATGTTTAATAATTAGCACCCGATAATACAAAGGGGTATACATGTTGTGTCGAAATGCTGCATAACTTAGTCGAATCGTCAATTGAAAAGAATCAAGAAGTGCTTATTTCTAAACATATACAATCATGGCTAACCTTACCAACGAGGAATATGCTGACATGCATTACATTTAAGGATTTTGCAATGGCAATGCCGCATGTGCACAGGAGGAATATCAAACGAGGTAGCCGACCCGACGATTACCGGATATAGGAGATCCCAGAGTAACCAAGGCCACCTCTACATAGCGTAGATTTAGCAGAAACATGTGAGCAGGCGTACTGGGGGAAGGCTAATTGGACCATTTCGTTTGCCAGATAGGCTGAATTCTGCTGGATACCTAAATTTTTTGGATAACGAGTTACCAGCTTTATTGGAAGATACACCAATAATCAATTTGAACAGCATGTATTACCAACACGATGGTGCTCCAAGCCATACTGACCAACAAATCACCCATTGACTTGCCTCAAACTATCCAGGAAGGTGGATAGGTCGAAATGGTCCAATTAGGGGGCCACCCGGTCTCCAGATCTAACTATCCTTAATTTTGATGTGTGGGGTGCAATGAAGCAAGAAGTGTACAAGACACATGTGTCATCAGTTCAAGAATTAGATTTAAGAATTGAGGCAGCTAGTGAAAAAATAAGAGAGGAACTCATGCATTTCGATGTAGGCAAAGAAATTAAGAAAAGAGCTCTTCTTTGCATTTCTGTGGAAGGAAGACACTTTGAACAGTTGATGTGATCACAAGTTATACTGCTGTTTAATGATAAGTTCAAGATAAATTGCTACTTTAAATCTTTAGTTATTATTTTCCATAATAAAGTAAGTCAGCAAAATTTCACAAAATTTTAGTTTTCTTTTTTCGAAGGAAACAAAGGAAAATCGGCAACCTTTTTCTTCGGCTTCTAAGGCTTTCTGTCAAGATAATAATTTTTATAGGTTAGGACATCACTTTAGCGTTTAA
This sequence comes from Oxycera nigricornis, assembly GCA_963942545.1. Classification (NCBI taxonomy): domain Eukaryota; kingdom Metazoa; phylum Arthropoda; class Insecta; order Diptera; family Stratiomyidae; genus Oxycera; species Oxycera nigricornis. The sequence goes on from OZ012662.1 coordinate 83,322,273, forward strand.
CACGGTCGCGAAAGTCAAAATTAGCAATTTTTTTCCGGTTGTTTTAAGTTTTTCATTTTTTCGTGTAAAACTGGCAGCATTGGGGACACTTGTTAATACATTTCTAAAAAGATACATTGACAGGCTATCGAACGCATTCCTCTTCAAAAGTCTAAACATAAAAATAAAATAATTATGACGATTTACACGTGCCAGGTCGTGGTTATGGAGCGGGATACTTCCCCCTCCTATATCTCGAAGCCCTCTTGGATTTACCACCCCCCTCCAATACGATTTTTTTCTCGGGACACTTCAAAGAATACGTGGTGTCATTTTATGCCACCGAATACAAAACACCCTGTATATACAATTGGACTGTCATTAAAACTTTTACAAGGTGAAAAACAACTGCAAATTGATTTACTTCCGTGCAGCAAACGCTGAATACACACTTATACAGCCTATTAAAAGCATCCCCGTGTTAATTACCTTTAAATTGTTCGAAATTCGCTGCCATATGTCGAATTGACAAGTAAAATTGCACCTAGTTCATTTTTTCTGCCCATAGATGACACTTGCAACAGTAATTTTTTCCCTTAATTTATGCTACTGGCACAATACGTCCGTTAATGTTCTCGCAGCTCATTATCACTCCAATTCAGCCGATAATCATCTCGCGGTAAGTAAGCAAAAGCTGTCAATGGAGGAAAAAACTTACTGTTGCAAGTGCCAAGTGCAGTATATTCCTCAATAATCGCTTTCCTAGCTAATTTAGAGTCCAGTATGAGGCATTTGACTTGATGATGGAATCAAGTCTAGACGAGATAAATGTCTAAATTTTATGCCATCTGATGAAAAACATAAGTTCCGTGTTCTGAGGTTAACATCTTTTTTGTTTGTCGTTGGGAGGTGGACATCTTCAAAAGATACCGACTTGCTCCTGCTTCGTGGCATGTCGATTTTTTACCGACTAAAACCACCTCCGCCTCCTCCGAAAACCTCTTACTCCATAACTCATTGCTTGCACTGGCCGTGTGCAATGTATTTCCTAAATGCTTATTCATTTAATTAGTACTTCCCAGACGATGTACATCGGGTATAAACATCACAAAATATTTTTTCCACAGTAAGCGTCACTTGTAACTAGAGTTTAAGGCAGATCCATCAGGTAGTTTCGTTTATATCGTTGAATAAAATGAACAGCTCTCATTTATTTATAAGAATGGAGAAAAGTGAGCTCCGAGCGGTGATGAAACATTTCTATTTAAAAGGTCTTACACCGAAAGAAATCAAAGCTGAGTTGGATACAGTTTATGGTGAATCTTTTCCTGTGTTTGCAACTATTTACTACTGAATAAATGAATTTAAACGTGGCCGTAAATCAACAAAAGACGAATATCGTTCAGGACGTCCTATAGAAGTGAGTGCACCTGAAATGATCGACAAAATCCAAGACATTGTGTTGAGTGATAGAAAAAATAAATTGCGTGAAATAGTTAAGGCCATGAGTGTGTCAAAAAACACCATCATTTAAATTTTACATGAAAAATTAGAAGCGAAAAAAAATTCGGCAAGATGGGTGCCGCGTTTGCTTCAAAAAGGCGAAGACGTTGAAATCGGCCGGAAAGGTTATGGCCACCGTTTTTTGGAATGCACGTGGAATTATTTTTATGGACTATTTGCAATAAGAAAAAACAATCAGCAGAGATTTTTATGTGTCGTTATTGAGCCGGTTGATTGAAAAATTGAACGACAAACGGCCTCATTTAAACAAAAAATGGCTATATTGAAGGATTATCATATATTTCTGATAGCTTAAAAAATTGGAGAGGTGCCTAGAAAAGTGTATTGATCTAAAACGAGATTATATTAAGAAATAAAAAAATAACAAAAAAATGTTTTTTCCAACTCTTTCTAAGGACTTATTGACCCACCCTCGTAGCATGATTTTAAACGATATTATGTTAGGCGCTTCTCTTATTGTGGAGTAGCTCATTGTAAAAAATTGATGCGGCGTTAATCGGATCTATCCTCAGGCGCGTCATAGCAAATTTTATTAAAATAGCATTCGCGTTTCTTATATTGCAGTCGTTTCCGCCCGATTCATTTCTAGTTTCGTTATTTTCATTTCTTAGACTATATGCTTCGCTTCATCTAGAAAGAATACTCAGAGTGAAGTTTAGTTTCACTGCAAGGATGTTAACAAATTTTCTCTATACTTCTATTGCAACATCGTCAGCATATCCCACATCCTTGCAGACGGCCATTTCTGCGCTTGACAGGATTTTGTCCACTTTAAGGTTCCAAAGCAAATGCGCCAACACATCACCTTGTGGGCAAGGTATATAGACTAGACATGGTATGCTCTTCAAAGTGTCCAAGGTAGTTTGTTCTGTGTATCTCTTCAATGGGCACGTCACACTTTAGAGTAGCTTTAAAATGAATGTCTTTATTCTTCCGCAGTATTTTCGGGAGTAGAGAGACAGGAAAAAACTTTAAGACAGAGTTCAATTTTTTGTTTAGTTTCCAAATAATTTTTTTTTATTATTTTCGTGATACATAATTATTAGAAATATTTTTTAACTACATAAAGACTTCATTTTTACATTTAAAAATGGAGTAAAATTCGCTTTTAATGCTTGAAAGAAAAATAAATATAAAATTTTAGTATTTTAGTGCGTCAGAACTATAAGATACGATGAATAAATTGTCAAGAAAATAATGCAAAATAGCAATCTTAATAAAATATTTACTCTTTAATAATGAGTTGAAGCTCCTTTATTTATTATTTCTCTTGCAAACAACTAAACTGATTCACTATGCCGATTTCTAACTGCACTAATCACCACGAATAAAGCTGTATTTTGTTCGAAACTTCATCTGGGTTATAAATATGAAACGCACCATAGTTTCGCCGCACTCAACCTCATACGTTTTCATCCTTTGCTAAGAAATTTTCAAGATGCATGGTTTCTTACGAAACAGATACTGTTACAGTGGGAACTAACAATCCCCAAATAGGCTAGAAACGAAAGTATTGCCAAGTATACGCTTTTAATATTTTCAATAGATTTCTTAAATTTTATCCACGGAGTGTAGGCCTGGAACCATAAAGGCAAGAGTCAGCAGGTCCTAACTTTTTGCACAATGGAAGACCATTTTAGCTTCCTTCCAACGAAATGGAATGTAATACCCCGTTTCCATCTACGCCAAATTTCTAGATTTAGGCAACTTTCCCAAATCCTCATCGAAATCTTGTAGATTTCCCATATAAAAATCGAGATCGAGTCGATCGTAAATCTTGTAGATTTCATCGAAATCCACTCAAAATCTCATGATTGCGTGTGGCAGCGTTGCAAATAATTGTATTTCAGCACATCCAGCAAGTGTCAAATTAAGTTTTGAATACGAATGACAAGTCATTTTGGTGTCACATAAAGGTAACGAAATTTTTATCGTCGATATCCATTGCAATTCCACTCTCTACCAATTGTTAACAACTACGCAATCGCGAAACAGACACCACGATTTCAATAACGAGAATTATCTACATTCAAAATTTTATGTCATCTCATGCAATGACAGTGACAGCCAAAATCCGATTTGTAAGTGGAAACACTACCAAATCACTTCGACAAAATCTAGAGATTTGGCGTAGATGGAAACAGGGTATAAGCCATCCTTATGCATTGAGTAAAGATATAGTTTACACAAGGCAGTACTGTGTTAGTCCCTTGATGAATTTCAACAGGCCGTTCATGCCAGGCTATTTAAAGGGTTGGAATGAGTTGATAGCCCAAGGAAGGAGCCTGGTATTTACTGATAATGCAGTTGACAAGTAATTTGGAACTTTATGTGGGTTACATTGTATCACAGTAGAAAGTATGTTTTTCTTGGAATTACATTAGGCATCTGGACATTGGAGTCCTTATGATATGTGCATCGCCTCATGCAATGCAACGTTATATGTAAGTTTCAACTGCCGCACTTTTAATAGAAAGAATGCACTAGCCACTACTTGTTAACAATGAAATATACAATTATGTAATACAATTTTTTCTCAAATTCGTTTTTATTTAATTGTACTTCTAACATAATTAACATAATGATTTTCAATAATTTAATTTTCGAAAAAAATACACTTCCTTTATATACAGCTTAAAAGTAACTTAATCAACTAATTGTCTGAGAAAACACATCGAGGGTAGATACATCACACTTCAATTCACAGCACTTTTCATTCGTGATTAACTCCCTCATTTCAATAAAAGAAGTTTTCATTTATGATTAATTCCAATCAATGTAGTTCGAATCTAATTGTTAAATAATTATCTTGATCACTATAAATTACCTGTCCATAAACTGCAAGAGAATGTTCTTCAAGTATAAACTTGCCTTTGGACAATTCACTCTACTACTCGCGATGACTATCAACTGGAAACTGCTTTCATTTCTTATTTTACCATTGTCCTCGAAACCGTGCAGGCGGACAATAGTTGCCATTGATATTTGTCATACAATCTCCTCGATAGGATGGCGGCGGAGGAGGTGGAGGTCCGAAATTCATTCGATGCATTGGAAAGTTGCCTATATTGCAATCGGGAGGCATATGAAAAGGTGGTCGCATTGGATGTCCTGCACCTATTCCCATCATCCCCGCGTTGTGATGGAATCGCGGTCCACGTAACATTACACCACCCCCTCCGTTATTTACCGATGGTTCATAGTGTTGACGGGGATTTGTGTCACCAAAAGAATCGTTCATGTCTCTTTGATAAAACGATCGATTATCCGAGTACAATCCAGATGTGGGAGGTGCTGGTGGCGGCGCTTGTTGCGTTAAAAGCTGAATTTCCGCCTGCATTTTCTGTTCAGCATTTTCATCTGCAGAAACGTTTAGAAACATATTAATCTATCGTGCGGAAAAATTAAATAGTTGATTTGTTATATTATTAAATGTAAGTCAATGAAATTATTTTGTGTTTTTTTTGAAAAGTTCGCTGCTCTTCTTCCACTCCATAGATGGCCGCTGGTTCCAATATTCCTATCCTGTATTTATTTCATGCTTAAATAAATATGAAAAACCTATTTGATATGAAAATGAACATTCACACAAAAGAAAACAATATAGTTTGAAAGTAAAATACATAATTACAACACGCTTATCTAATGAGATCAAAAATAAATAAAATTTATTGCTGGTTTAAATTCAAACGTGCTACGGCAAAGCGACGATCGAAACATTTTATAGACAAATGCCTCATGAGGAAAGTGCTACAAATTTCTAGTAAGCCAATTAAAATTACTCTAAACCAGCATTTTGCATGCAATAAAAAACATAAATACTACATTAAGACAGCATCCGTGAAGAAAACCTGTAGGTATATTCAGTTTTCTGAAATATTAAATTTCAATAGGGAACAGTGAGTGCTGCAGATTAATGAAACTCGTACAACACACTAAAGCACAGCACCCACCTGGCGGCGTAACGTTTGTCACTAGAAATTTGTCCAAATTAGCAAATATTCAAATTGATACTCGTTATATTTTTTTGTTATTTAATGTTAAAAATAAACACAATATAGAATAATTTTACTCGTTTGGGTTGTCTAAATAATACGATACCTTGGCCAGCATTGGTTGGATTGTTAGATGAGCCATTTATCGTTTGTGTTACTGGTAAATTACCGTGAGCTGCCAAGGGTAGCGGTGGTGCTTGATGGAGCAACTGCTGTTGTTGATTGGTATGCATCGGTTGGTTTTGATCTCTTTGGCTTTAATATGTTATTATTTTATTCAGTTATACAAATAATAAGTTGCATTATTTCAAATGTTTTGAATATAAATAAATATGTAAATATATTTTCATTCATATAATAATCAGTCAAGCATTTACATTCTGTACCATTCTTTGAATTAAAGAATATATCATCGGTTTACTTTATAAACTGACCAAGTCAAACAATCAACCAAGAAAAATGCTTTTTGTATTTGAATTGCTGTGCAGGTTTTATTTTCATTGAAAATATAGTTGGTAAATTTTTTCTATGAAAAATAGAGCCTTTTTCATTCCGATCAGTTGTTCTCAATGTTTGCATTTTTGACTAAGTCATTTTCCACAGTAAACCGACAATATGTAAATTTGAAAATAACGAAACAGTTTTCAAGTCCGTAGTTTGTCGTAAATAAATCTATGAAAGTCTTTCTATTGTTTGGAAAAACTCATCGTAGTTAAAACTTATAAATCTAAAGAATTCATATTAAATTAACTGCTTAGTATCCATCAATGATTGCGCACCGCTGAAATGGTAATTAATTATAGATACATATGTTCATAAAACAAATCTCCCAATTTCCTTTCTTGTTGCTCAGTATGTCTGCTAATTTATATTATACAAGGAAATATTGAATCACAACAGCTGCGCTTGTACATAAAATAATGAGCTTAGCGTTGCGTACGCTTTTCGTTGATCTATAAAAAAGTGGATTTTTTGGATTTTTTAAAAATCCAGTTATTTCTTTAAAAACCAGCTGCGACTTTTGAGGTTCACACGGACAACTTTCCAGTAATATCTACATAAATATTAAAAATATTAAACACGAGGATAATAATAATGAATATAATCTTACTTTCAATAATAATGATGATGATAAGAGCTTATTATGAAATGGAATCAGTTAATATTAATTGTATTATCTTAGTGGGCGTCCTTTGATTACGTGAGACTTTTGGTGGGTGAAAGGCCGGATTGAATTTTTACGTGGGTTAATCGTAGAAGGGAAAGGTTACAAATAGGTTACTTCTTATTATCACATCAACGCTTGAAAGACAAAAGGGTGCTAACAAAAATGTTGGTGATATTGGGAATTCAGGGTTATTGAATGCACTTTTTGTTTCTACGACGACTGAAACGATTTTTTCGATTGAAGGTGATTTAGAATAGTTCCTAAATTTCCGTGGGTACTGAATAGATTTGGAATTTTACATTAACGACACTAATAATGATCTCTGTTTTGCCGTTAGGCTTGAAAAATATTGAATATCAGTAAATAATCACTGTTTCATTAAAAGTAAAATACTACAAAAGATGAAGGAAGTAATTGAAATTTGACGAGCTCTTACAATAAATGAATTTTAAAAACTTATGATCCTTACATATTTAATGGACGCTTCTTTATTCTTTCTACACATTCATTGTTTTTTGTTTCTGTATGAATGTTTTAGAAGTATAAAAACTGATGTTTTATTTGATGAGAACTTAAAACATTTGATTTCGAAAAGAAACGATTGGCAGAAGTGCAAATTGGATAGAAGAGACTTTTCTAGAAACTACGTTATTGGAATAAGTGAAATCAGGTAATATTATTTTTATCAATCTTTCTTCTTTGTAAATATTAATGGTATATTTTTTTGTATGAACATTGCGATCCACTTAAACATCTAACCAGAAATCCATCTTTTAAACATTAAAATGATGTATTTATTACCAAAAAAAAACATCGCTTCATGAATGGACAAATATTGCTTACCACCTCGTAAAATTTCCTCGCGACCACGGCACGCGTCCAGAAACTCGCTACTATTTGTTGCAGCGGTTAATACCCTGTTACCATAGATTTACGTGCAGTGATTAGTTATTGCATCGATCAATCTTTTTGTTGAGGAAAACACTTTTTAAACATTGTACTATTACGATTAAATTAATACTTCTCAATCAAATAACCTACTTGCTCAGTAAAATCAATCAACTGACTGACGCGCCCGATGTCCGGTCAGAACTGACGTCCAACTCTACTCGATCCCTTATCTCGGGAACTCATACTGGCATGCACACATACACATCTTCGCATGCAAATATCCCTTTTCGTCCGTCTCGTATAGAACACACATTCACATGTCCTTTCATTCGCATGCCTAGTTCTTACTCTTTCGCTATTCAGGCATGCCGGACCACGTCAGTAAGAAGATCTATCATGCATGTGACCGGTTATATTGCGAGCTGGGATTTTCTCATATAACATTCGGCCAATCTGTTTTTCACTGTCCTCAGTGACGCCCTAGAAGACTACAAGTATAGTTACGAGACCTTGCGTCTCCCATACTATTCTTCATTGGCCCATATCTAGTCCACAATAACTAAGTATAGTTACGAGACCTTACGTCTCCCATACTATAATTAATCTCCGAATAAACAAAGATAGTTACGAGACCTTACGTCTCCTATACTATGCTTATTCGCAGGAGCTACTATCACTCTCGGAATAGCCGAGTACAGTTACGAGACCATACGTCTCCCGTACTCTAGCTACTCTTCGCAATAACCACGTACAGACACAACAAGATCACGTTTGTTGTAAGCCGCAGTTACAATTTGACAATGTATACAATTATTAGATCATTGTTCTTGTTTTTTTTTCATCAACAACATGGGTTTGAACACACAATCGAAATTTCCTTAAATATATCTGAAGCATGGCGTCATCTTGTCGCAGCGCCTTCCTTACTTATTTTTCTTTTAGCTGCGATTTGTTTATTGGTTTATGACTACCAAGAATATGAAGGTTTATTTTATGAAGGTTGGGTTGGAGTATTTTATGGAGGTTAGGTTGAAATCTCTTAGGAATAGGAATATGATTTGCTTCAGTGTGCATTTCATTTAAGTTTATGGTAGGCAATTAGGAATTTTTAGGATTTGTTGCTGGCGAGTCAAAACGAATTAAAACTAGCTCACCCACCGAGTAAGTTTTTGGGGCGGTATGAGAAGCATTGAAATCACATGCGCGCTTATTTTGGATGCCTCTCGATTTTGTTAGAGCAGCCGTTCGCTTGCTTTTTAAGGTATTGGAGATCTGTGCAGTACACACTCGTTTTTCTTCGAGTCGTTTCTTTAATTCTGACAAAACCATGTCATCGTCATCGGTATCAGAATCTGGACTTAATATTTTCAAAATTCCTTCGTCATGTAGGGCCAGTAAAAGTTTATTCCCTGTGATGTTTCGAGGCGAGTAAGACATAAGCAATTCGCTTGCCGATTGTTTGGTTGTTGAATGGGTCATGTTATTAAGTGCCCACTGTAAATTGTATACTTCTTCATCCCAGTCATAGCCATCAGGATCATTGGTTAAGCAAGATATTGCGGATTTGATCGTCCGAAAATATCTTTCAATTTGTCCATTTGCACGAGGGGTTTGAACTGCGTTCAGAATATGATGGATTGTGTTTTCTTCAGAATACTCCTTGAAGTTCTTAGAAGTGAAAGCGGTACCTCGATCGGAAATTATTCTTGTCGGCATTCCAAAAAATTGTGTCACGTTATCTAACATTTTTAAGACTCCTTTAGTATCCGCTGCGTTTGTAGGTTGTAGCACAATAAATTTGGTGAAGGCGTCGATCATTCCAATGAGGTGAGTGTTTCTCGCCTTGCTTTTAGGGTATGGCCCTAAGTGGTCAATATGTACCGTAAAAAATGGAATCGGTTGTCTCAAAGGGGTGTAAATCTGGTAATGGGTCTCATCTGTGCCTCTTTTGTTGTATAAACATTCAATACAACTCTTTAAATATTTATTCACCGACTTTTTCAATTTTCCAAACCAAAAATGTTTCTGGACGTTTTCCAATGTTTTATTGACACCGCAATGTCCCATATCATCGTGACACATTTTCAAAATGCGCCAACGTAGACCATTTGGTATCACAAGGCGATCGCCTTGTGTTGTCTTACGAAATAATTTACCTTTCGAAATTACGTAGTTGATTGAAAGATGCTTGTAAAATGCGTTGCGCTTTTCCCCACTCTGCAGACCTGATATTATATCGCATAAGTGTTTATCTTGAGCTTGCAACGTAGCGATCCAATCTGTAGCATCCAATCCAATTGACATTACTTGTTCTGCTACTGTCCTTGGTTCCTGTGGATCTTCGTAGGGATTTCTACTTAACGCGTCTGCATGAGCCATTTTACAACCGGGTCGATATACAATTTCGAAATCATATTCCGCAATCTTCAGCCACCATCTTGCTATGCGTGGAATTAGATGCTTCTTGCTTTGCGTCAGTCGAAGAGAATTACAATCCGTTACAACCACGATTTTTTTTGGAATCAGATAATATTTAAAACGTTCCAACGATTCTACGACAGCTAAGGTTTCCAGCTCATAGCTGTGATATTTAGACTCCAGTTCAGTAGTACAACGACTAAAATATGCTACTGGACGGATCAAACTATCACTTTCTATTTGCATAAGTATGCCCGCAATTCCATGACAGCTAGCATCAGTATGTACTTGGTGACTTCTGTGCGCATCGTAAATAGCCAATATTGGTCGTTCCGATAACTTTTGCTTTAATGTTTCAAAAGCAGCCTGTTGATCTTTATTCCAATAGAACTCAGTCTGCTTTTTCAGAAGTTCAGTTAGAGGTCGGCATATTTTCGAGAAATCTTTAACAAATCGTCGAAAGTAACCGCACAGTCCGAGAAATTGTCGAACTTCTTTTGTTGATGACGGCTGTTTGTATTCTTCAATGGCTGCCGTTTTCTTTATTCCTGGTTGAATTCCCCGGGCACTGACAATATGGCCAAGGAATTGTATTTCATTGCTAAAAAATGTACATTTTTCTAGCTTAAGAGTAACGCCAGCCTTTTGGAGTTTACTCAATAAAAGATTTAAAATTTCCATGTTTTCTTCTATCGTTTCGGTTGATATTAATATATCGTCCATGTACACAAGGACTTCGCCGAACGGAATTCCTTGGGTAATTTTATTCATGAGTCTCAAAAATACGGCGGGGGAGTTTGTTAATCCAAATGAAACACGCTTATACTCATAATGTCCCTCAGGCGTAATGAAAGCTGTATATTTTCGGCTAGATTGTTCAACTGCGATTTGGTAATATCCGCTCATTAGATCGAGGCTAGTAAATACCTTTTTGTTTGTTAGAAGATTTAAGGTTTCTTCGGGATTCGGAAGAGGAAATGTTTCGCGCACAGTGATTTCATTCAATCTACGATAATCCACACAGATTCTGTAGTCACCGTCACTTTTTTTTTACTAAGAGTACTGGGCTGGCGAATTCGGATGCAGATTCACATATAATGTCTAATTTTAATAGTTCCTGCACTTTTTCCCTTAATGTCTTTTGAAGACCATATGCAACTTTGTATGGTTTATAGTTTATGATTTTATTTGGCTGTAGCTTTATGCTCATCTCGACGAGGTTGGTCTTTCCCAGTTCTGCCATATTTGTAGCGAAACAACAGCGATAGTTATTTATTATTTTTAAAAACCGTTCTAGATTGTGTTTGTCAATATCTGCTGCTATTTTTAGGCTACTTTTACTCAGGGGGCTCAAGCTTCTTTTCCTATTTTCAGTCACAGGCAAAATTTCAGAAAACTCTACTTTCTTCCAAGTTTTTATAAGCTGAGTTGTAGGTCTGTCAAGGAAATTCTTACCCAATATGATGGGCACAAGCTGCGCGCAATCTTCCACAAGTAAAAGTTCTTTTCTAGCACTTACTTGTTGAAATGTTACCACCTGCAGTATTTTAGCTTTGGAGATCGTTAGCTTACCGCCAAATCCCTTAAGCTTGACATCGCACGGATAAATATCCCAATTGTTTTTCTTGACAACACTGGATTTCACTGTTGAGCATTCACTCCCCAAATCCAAAAAGCACTTGACAGAAATGTTTCCTACCAGAATATTTGGATAGTACTCACTATGGCCCCAATCCTCTATTGTGTTCATTGAAAGTCACAATGGCTGATCACACGTTTTGGAACTGTGTCCTATCTTATGACACCTAAAACATTTGAGACCACGTTCCGGGCAATCTTTGAATCGATGGCCAGCTTTCTTGCATTTAAAACAAACAATGTTCTCCCTAATCTTTGTGTTTGATTCCTTCTTTTCAGGGGCAACTTTTTCCACCGGAGAAGCATTTGAACATCCTGCGCGCGGATAACGATCATATCGAGATGCTATGTTTCCTTTTACCTCATACCGTGGATACTTGTTTTTTCCATCAAGTATTTCAACACGATCAGTTTTTCTTTTACAGCTCTTCTGATCATTCAAGAGCTCTCGATGCTGCTGTTGTTCACGCATAGCATCTATCCGCTTAATCGCGAGTAACAGCTCTTGCATATTCGCGCAGTTGGATGCTGTTAGCATATCGGAAACCCCTCTTCTATTCATCCCGGATATGACATATGTCATTGTCTCTTTTTCTGAGAGCTGAATGGATTTAGCCATAGCTGCAATATGGTAGAAGTATTCTTCTACACACTCATCAGGCTTCTTTTTTCGAAGCATAATTTCCATAAGGACAGATGAACTGTTCCCCATGGTCGGAAAACTTTGGACTAATTCCTTTTTGAATTTATCCCAGGACGTTATATCAGTACTAGACTGATGCCAATATTTCGCGGCTCCATTCAAGCGAAGCGTAGAATACAGTAGCATTGTACGGTCATCCCAACAGTAGATTTCCGCCATACGCTCTATGTTCTGTATCCACTTCACAGCACACATGTGGCTTGTAGCTGGATCAAAAAGGGGAATTAGTGCCGCCAGTTCTAGAGTATTTACTCGAAACTGCGAATCAGGGGTGATTCTACTTGTGGACGGAATCTTGTCACATTTTCATTTAAAGCAGATGGTTCTGGGCGCGAAATGAAGCCGCATTCTTTAATGCCAGCTCTCTTTTAAGTAGAGAGTTTTCCCATTTCACTAACTCTAGTTCACTCATTGGATTTGAAGGGGCATTTTGTTCACCAATTGTTGGTAATTCCAACTCACTGTCACCAATCTCACTCATGTCACTTGATTTTTCTTGAAATCGTTCACTATAATTACGCAATCGCACGGAATAGGGTACAACCCCACATCTGAATTATTACGATTAAATTAATACTTCTCAATCAAATAACCTACTTGCTCAGTAAAATCAATCAACTGACTGACGCGCTCGATGTCCGGTCAGAACTGACGTCCAACTCTACTCGATCCCTTATCTCGGGAACTCATACTGGCATGCACACATACACATCTTCGCATGCAAATATCCTTTTTCGTCCGTCTCGTATAGAACACACATTCACATGTCCTTTCATTCGCATGCCTAGTTCTTACTCTTTCGCTATTCAGGCATGCCGGACCACGTCAGTAAGAAGATCTATCATGCATGTGACCGGTTATATTGCGAGCTGGGATTTTCTCATATAACAGTACATTATTAATTTGGTCATAAGTGTTTGACCATCTACGGGTTTTAGCAGTAAGAAATTATATGAATAGTGAATAGAAATTTACAGAAAATATAGTCAGTTTACAATATCTGAAATTTACAAGCATTGATTGCTGGTAATGCAATTGGGATGAAAAATTTTTTTTGAAAAAAAACCCCTAATTTTTCAGTTTTTTTAATACATTAAAAAACAGCTCCACGAATTATGTTTAAAATTAAAAATTTGACAGAATCTTACAAATGCTAATACGCTACGATTGATACCTTACCGATGTTGATACGACATTTTGTCGTGTTATGCCAGTAGAAAAAACTGTCCGCAACCGTGCGTAAGATACACACACACATACATGCAGACTTCTTTCCAGCAAATAAATTCTCCTGTCAGTTTTTTCACAAACATATTTTCTTACATAAGAATATAATTTTATGTTTTTTTGCAATATCCAATTTGACATGTCTTAAAACTCCACGTGCTTCTCATTCTGTGCACATTTTTATATAATTCATAGTGCGATAGTCAAGTATCAACGAAAATGCACTCTTTACTTTGCACTTCATAATATTGCAATTCATATATCCCATTGGCTACGAAGTGTGGATCTTCCAGGTTCAGAAGATTGAATTTTTTGCCAAACAGTTCCTTCATTCTGATTGGCCTCTTCACATTTATCATCGGAACTAGAAAACAATATCGGATATCGGGACCCTATGCGTATTCAAAATGTTGTCTTTCTCATTGTTCGTGTCGAATAGCTCAGAGTCAGTGTCCAATATATTATATACATCATCCTCACTCCAGATTTTTTTTACATCTGTTTCAAAGCATAACTTTATTTCTTCCAACAATTTTCTTTGGATTGAAATTTTAGAGGTAAATTTTTGAATATGTGACTAATAATTCAACAATAATTATATACAAAAATTCCTTGTAACTATTCTAATTTTTATTATCCAAAGTTTGTAGTCTTTTATTATTACAACTATAACTGCTCACGTCGAATACTTGTAATGCCGAGTATATAGCCAGTGATCGAATTTGAATAATCGGTATTTTGCCTCGTGGATTACCACCATGCGGTGCTCGGTAGCCGGTATAACACAAACTGTACATAAGCACATTGCGTGTTCCTAACACACAATTGGATAGCGTTTTAGTGAGTCTGAGATTTCAATAACTTTATAAAAATTCATAGACACAGATATAAATGGTCAATTTTTTGGATTTATTAACTTGCAAGGTTTATGGCATTTAGTGTTTAAAAATAATTTTTAGCATATGATCACCGTGACTAGCGTCTTAGGAAGGCCATTCTGCCGGGCAAATTTCGCACGACTTTTTCCAGCAAAGCCGGTCTTATTTCGCCAATTACGCTGGTTTATCAACATAGACAATTGACCTAACGTGTCCCCACAAACAGTAGAACAACGGAGTCAAATCATTCACAGGTCCATTTCTTGAAATGATTCGTTCACTTAAGGTTTTGCCCTATAAAGTTATGATCCCACGCGCTGCATGGCATGTTGCGCTATCCTTTTGGAACCATTTGTCCCTCAGACGTAATTTAATGTTGGAAATCAAAAAAAATTACGAATCTTTTATCGGTAGCGATCGCCATTAACGGCAACGTTTGTTACGTCTCTAGATTTGAAAAAGGAAGGCATGCCGCCGCACCATCCAGTGACTTTTTCGGGATGTAATGGGGCTTCGAAAATCTCTTCAGAATTATCCTCACACCAAACACGCAAATTTTGCTTAGTACGAATCCATTCAGCCAGAAAGGAGCCTTACGCTACGCGCAAATTGCGACACGTGTGACGCGCGCGAGATGACATGACGCGAGCGGCACGACGCGATCGCGTCACTTGCGTAGTGCTGGGGAACGCATATTGCCACGCAGTTTGTCCCCAAATCTCGCACAGTAGGCGCGTGTTTTTTATTAAACTTTGTTTGTGAGGCAGTGTAGAATGAGCGATTCTAAATTAAAATTATATTTACTAGATGTAAGCTCGGAATCCGATTCTGATTGTGCTGATGAAATGTTACTGCATTCGTTGACGGCCAAGAAACTAAAATCCGGTAATAACTTGTATCTCTCGAAAAGGAAAACCCATGGCCAATTCAAAATGACTTCCGAATTGCCTGATAACGTCTTCACTAATTACTTCCGGATGAACCGAACCCAATTCAATGATATACATACTATGATTCAAAAATCCATTCAATCTGATGGATGCAATGCGCAAGAGCCAATAGGGACTGAAGAAAAACTTGGAGTGTTCTTGAGGTAAGTGGTAATGTGTTTAAATCAATTGATGCAAATATTTTATTAACTCAACGCATATATTATAAAATATTGTTTCAAAATAAGTTCAATAGCATAAAAACAAGAAAACTAATCGGTTTAAGCATCACACTGATATTCGCTGGTAAAATTGACCAGAGAGTTCGGTTGCCTGGAATCGTTTGATACGTTTTCTAATCTCTGTTTTATCAGATATTTAGTCTCTGGTGACAGCAACAAAAGCATTGCTTACAACTTTAGAATGGGAGATCGGACGGTTTCTAATATTGTGAGCGACGTAGCGGTCGCAGTATGGAAACAAATGCAACCCATATATCTACCCAACCGACTATGGAAATGTGGGAGTCAATTGCTAGCCGATTTGAGCAAAGGTGGCAATTTCCGCATTGCGTTGGGGCAGTGGATGGAAAGCATGTAGTGATTAAAAAACCTGGCAAAAGCGGTTCTTCATATTTTAATTATAAACATACATTCTCCGTGGTTTTGTTGGCTACAGTTGATGCTGATTACAAATTTATCACCGTCGATGTTGGTGCCATGGGAAGATTCAGTGATGTAAGTTTATTTTTGAGCAGTGCGTTGGGCAAGAAAATGATGAAACGCAGTTTATTACTTCCTGGGCCAGCGTTGTCACCTACAATTACTGACCCAGTACCATACGTTTTGGTGGGTGATGAGGCTTTCCCTTTATCACAAAATCTAATGCGACCGTATCCAAGAAGAAATGTAACTGGAAATTACAAGCACCAAGTATTTAACGCCCGACTTTCCCGTGCTCGACAAACAGTAGAATGTGCTTTCGGCATACTAGCTTCACGGTTTCGTGTCTTCAGAAAACCCTTTGAAATTAAAGTTGACACGGTGAGAGATGTTGTAAAGGCAGCTTGCGTTTTACACAACTATTTAAGGTCATCTGTAGTGCTTTCAAATGAAGATCAGGATGACATTGAACCAACGCCACAAAATCAATTACTTCCAGTGCGAGGAAGCAATATCAGATATACATCAAATGCTTTCATAGTTAGGGAACAGTTCACTGACGATTTCAATAATTGGGGCGCAGTTCCATGGCAACATCGAACAGTGATGCTCGGAAAATACTAGTTTTATATCATTACAATATAATTTTAGTCATTGTAATATTAATAATTAAGAAAGAAATAAACAGAAAATCGAGTATTAGTTTAAAACGGTTTATTTAATTAAACTTCGTTACCGTCTTTCAAATTCAGCTCCTTTGCAATTTCCATCTAAATGATAGTTTTCAGTTTGGATCTAATATAATTGGCGTTACTGGTGTCATAAAGCTCCAACATTATAAACAATTGAATCTTACTTTGTTTTGAAAGGAGAAATAAACAACCGTTCACCAGAAAATTAGAACCACACCTGATATGCTCGAACTGAAACGTGTGGCGCGAAAAACTGTGTCTCTGCTACTGTGCCACGCGTTTGTCATGTCAGGCCAGTAGCACTGCGTAGCGCCGCGTCGTCAATTTGCGCTGATCTATTGATTTGTGCATGTTACAAAAAACTGTGCTGTGCCATGTCGCGTCACACGCGTTGCACGCGCCTAGCCTTATCGTTGAAAATGATTTGACGGTTAAAATGCGGTTCAGCTTAAAACTGATTCTCAGCCCATTCATTGAACGTACGACCCAAACGATGGCCAATGGCTTCAATGGTTGAATCTTCTACGGCATTAGTCCAAAAATTTTCCTCAAAATTTTCGATGCAGTAGACGACCAGGGAAGGGGGGGGGGGTGATTGTTGAGAACGGCTTAAAATTGATAAATTTGGATCCCCAGTCACACTATCCTCTACAATAGAGCCTCGGTACGCACTGCACGAGCTCGTGTTGGATGAACAATATCCAATAGAGTCCAAGATTATGAGCACATACATTGAACGAAGTGCTGCCAGAAGTAGTTTACAAGTAGATGCATATATTAAAGTGCAATTTAAAGTTTCGATTGTAGTAGTTTAAAATGTGAAATTATACAATATGATCTCAGTTGCAAGTACAGGTTTTTGTCATTGTCAGACAGTAAAGGCGCAATTGTGATTTTATATATTTTTTGTGTGGAAATTATATATTAATATATTTTTCATTTAAAAATGTAACTTTATTAAGGTTTTTTCAGTCAAATATGGGCTTAAAGATTAGGAAAGCTACGATCGTAAGTATTACGAGTGGAGTTTTATGAGCTCAAAAATCAAGTAAACAACTTATACATCTACAGATTTACCTAATTGTATGGTAACTCTGAATTACGGAAGCAAATATGGAAAATCAAACCAATTTGTGTTTGTTTACATTCTGATTTGGTCCTGTATGAAACACACTGAGTTGTTGTTTGAGGTTGTGTCAGTCCAGTAAAGTCCTTTTCATAATATTTACAATATACAGTCAGAAGACTTTGCGTGTCGGGAAGAATTCTCTTTTAAATGGGAATCATAAAAACAGATTACTAAACATTTGATCTAGATCATTTCTTCTAACGAGTGCGTCGCGCAAGTTAATAGCTATTTTTGCTACGTATGGTCGTTTTTAAGAAGTTTTTTGCTCGGTTCCAGCTGGTATGCATAAATGTTCCATTCAATGTATTGACCAGTTGTCAGTCCTAAGCCTGAACAAAGTATGAAGGAAAATCGATTTTCTTCTCAACTGTCTCTTTAACTAACTAAAAATGATCGACAGGTCACAAAAATGCACTAGTTTTCAATTTTAAACTATACAGCGTACCATATCGTTCTGTATACGTAACTCATGATATCAATCATCTCTTCTGACTCAGTGATCCAAATGATCTAGATGATCCACATGATACATATCACTGATCTGGATCTTTTTACTGAGCCAGATTCAAATGATCCATTCACAACAAAGATATGTTTTTGCCATCTCTAGTTTCTACAGAAAAGTTTGTTTCGAAGTTACAAGTTAGTCTGAATTCGAAATAAGAAATAAAAATTCTAAGCGAACAGAATTTACTACTCTTACTAGGTGTTAACTAAACGTTCTGATGATATCTCTATTGTTGAGCTTGTCATGGAGTTTACGTGCATGAAGGGCATTCATAGACTGGTCGCATAAACATTGGATTGCCAAAATTGAAAAATTTCTGATCTCGTGAGATTCCGCTATTGGCAAATTATACTGTACATATAATGGCCTCGATTCTAAACAGTTAAACAAGAAAATTACATGCATCCACCCCGGAAAAAACAATTTACTATAGAACATACATATACAGCGTAGAAGAGAGGGTGATTTCGTGTAATCGAGCATTTTACGATGTGCGAATCTCATGTACTGAGATAGGGCGAGAGCTAAAGAAAAAGAACCACGACCGCACATCCATCAATGCTAACAATCACCAACCCTCTAGTTTTCGAGAGACCGAACAAATTCATTGGTGCTGCACTTAACGTTTATTGCCTGAATTGAGACTTATTATTGACGTCAACTTTTAAATAAAAACTATATTACATATGGCACCCAACGAGAGGCATTAAGACGGGTGTTGGAGTCAGCATCTGAGATGAGTGCAGAAATCATAGTCGACAAAATGTTCTGAACGCATGGAAACTGTGAAAGTGTAAATGAATATGTTAAGTGAGTTCACGAAGTAATGATTTCCGGCGATTTTGCGCGGCTGGACAATGGAAAAGAGCATTTTTTTTTACTGCAGTTTAAGTTACACACTAGTACTTCATGCGATATTCTTAATTAGAATTATTGGCTTTTGAACGTTTTCACTTCCTACATACTGTGTACATTATTAATATTTCATAATATTTACTACGAATTCTCTATGATTTGATTATTAGTTTGTTAATTGATTTAGAAATATATGAGTGTAGTGTACAATAGCTCTACTTACTTCCTTTTTGACGTGGAACCTTGGACAACTAGTTCATGCATACAATGCAAAATACCTAATATGCTATAGATAAGGATATTCGAATAAGTTTCTCCAAACAATAGTATACTATCAATTTGATTTCCGCGCAGTAATGATAAAAGATTGTGTATTACGTATGTATAAAGTATCTTACAGTAAGTTTACCCTAACGCGAAACATTCGCATCCAATGTCGCACTATGTTATAATTATTAATTGACGTTATATGATTTAGAGGTTTTGGAATTCGATGTTTCAATCTTATAACGTATAAGATATGACAATAAAGTAAGAATTGTGTGTCACTTAGTTTCGATTCTTATTCATTATTAAAATAATATATTTACATTATCGACAAGTTCTATCTAAATATAATTCTTATTCAAACAACTGCGAAATGAATCAACAAAAAAACACTCACCCCATTCCCATTCTTGGTTGCTGATTTAGAATGGTTGAATCATCACTCTCATGCTTACGTTTTTGTCCTGATCTTATAATTTGTTCTTGGTACTGTATAAGAATTGATTACATCTCTCATCTTTTCAAATAAATGAAAAGCGTATTCTTACCATCATCTGTTTGATTTGTTGCTGTTGTTGTGCCGGGAACGGTGTTATTACTGTCTGTTGATAGGATATTTGAGGTTGTTGCTGCTGTTGCATCATGTGGAATTGATGTTGAGGATGTGACGTTATGTGCCCACTCATTATTTGCGTCGATTCAATTGTTTGTGGAGGAGGTAATTGTTGCACTAATTGTGGTTGAAATTGTAATTGCACCTGTGGATTGAACGTCACCGCTAAGGGATGTTGTTGAGCATGCTGGCCTTGATTTGTATGGCTGACTAGAGTTGGGGGTGGCAGCGCACGAAAATCGGTACCATTATGAGCTGGGAAAATAATCGTTGAAAGTGTTTCATAAGAAAACAATTGATATTGTCGAAGACGATGGTTGCAACGTATCCTATTGCTTTTATATCGATTCTTTTATAAATTGTGCTACGGGAATGAGAGAGTTTGATCTGCAATGATCATAATAATAAATTTATCAACACTGGGAGCCCCTAATTAAATAAATCAGTAAGTACGGATTTTTTTTACCGAAACTTACTAAAATCAGCCGCAATATAAAAAAAATAAAGAGATAGTTGGGTCTATTTTTTGTAAGATTTCAAAGGTAAATAATTATGGCATCCGGCGCTGAGTCTTCAAGTCGTTGTAAGTACTCAGTCGTGGAAGAACTTTTAAGTTGTTTTAACACGGATATGCTTTGCGATAATTTAATGCGGTTTGAAACGCGCTGGATTTTCTACCTAAATTGTTTTTGATATACAAAATGGACTCAATTACAGGAGACAATCAAGGAGAAATGTTTGATTTGACGCTACGTGTTAGAGGAACTGAGCGATCGATAAGTTCATTTAAGATTCAGTAAAGAGGACTATTTAATGGCAGTGCCAGTCGTAAGAACTGGAAACAAAGTTGGACGGCATTGTAGTGTGCTCTCTTCAGTTTTGGTCTTAGTGGAACTGGCCTGTTTGGCCTACGTTTGGTAAACTATCAGAAGATATCGAACAGGAGAGGAGGGTGGAAAGTATCAATCCTGGTGTAGGCATGAGGGGTTGTAACTACTAACAGCAAACTAATTCGTAAGAAGAGAGGACAAAATCTAAGACTATATTATCATCGTTATTGTATAACACTATCACTGAAAGAAAGATACTGATGATACGAGAGTACTCCTAGAAGTATCCGGCCTGACATATAGATAGCGGTTGTTGTTTGAAAAGAATGACTAGGGCAAAAAGTAAAAACCTTTTTCAGCTTAAATTTGAAGTTTGACGACGCTAAGTTGTTTATTATGTGTTCGGCAGCCATTAATAGTGACAAAAATGGTCAACGTTATGTGATCCTACACCTTCAGGCCTCAGTTTAACCGATATCCAAGCGAAGCTAGATTCTACTCTGAGAGAGGCTGCACCTTTATTTACAACGGTAAAATATTGTGCAGCAAAGTTTTAACGAGGCCGTTCAAGTTGTCAAGACTGACATCGCAGTGATCGACCAAATGAGGTGACTACGCCAGAAAAGGTGAAAAAAATCCACAAACTTTGGACACGAGAAAGCTGCGCGCAATATGAGTGCCGCGATTACTAACTTTGGAATAAAAACAATCGAGAGTTTGGCTAAGTTTCACAGCAATAAAGCCAAGTTTTTTGTGTCGATTCATAACTATGGATGAAACAAGGGTCCATCACTTAACACTCGACACAAGGAGCCACTCACAACAATGTGCCGAAAGGGGAGAATCGGCTACAAAGAAGGCGAAGACAGTTTGGGATGCGTGCGTGATGCTTGTCATTGATTCTGTAGAAAGTGAATATTATGTGAACTTATTGCAACGTTTGATGAATGAAATCAAGAAAAATCCGCCGCATTTGAAGGAAAAAACACCCGTTTACACATTTGACATTGCGATAGCCAAAATCAACGAGTTTGAGTTTGAGTTTGAATTACTTTCTCATACACTCTGTTCGCGAGATTTAGCTTCCTTGGGTTATTTTCTATTTCCAAACTTGAAAAATGGTTCGTTGGTAGAAGATTTGCCAACAATGCAGTTGCTGGTTATTCTCAGAAGCTTAATGATTCTCACTACAAACAGGGCATCGAAGCTATTGAAAAACGCTTGAAGAGAAATAAATATATTTTTCCCTGATTTTTTTTTGTGTTTTCTTTGTTAAAGCGGGTACTTCTGGACTACCCTCGTAGTATGAAAGAAATTTTTGAAAGATAAGGGCTAGCGATCGAAACAATAGGTAAGAATGTATCGAAATCTTAGGAAATAAAAAGGAGGACATCGCCGAGAGTTATGAAATGGAAGGATCAAAAATAAAAGTTAATATATGCCGAAAGGTTTTATTAAAGAGTTTATTGAGTATAGCTGCAGGACAACCGCAAGGAATGTTACTATTTATCCCAAAACAAGAGGCGATTTTGTTGAACTGATGCTCACCTTTTGAAATTGTACACGAAAGCAGTTACTCTCTATGAAAATTACCGAATTATCAATGCTATGTAGGCAATCGAATCAATCATTAAATGTCATAAGGTTTTCAACATTTCGATACATACCGGGTAGCTTTGGAAAGTACTTGAGTTATTACTCGCTACGATATGGACCGTCTATATGATATGCGATTTGAAGAAGAAGCTAACTCTCTTGCTATCATAAAGCGGTATATTATAAATAGCTGTTCTGTTTCCAGTATATGATAAGCGGATTAAAATTTAGTAATTCATTTGAAAATTAAAGCACATTAATAATTATATATCAGTCACAACTACAAATGAAATTTCGACTTTCATCGATTCTTACCAATTGATTGAGTAGCAGCAATTTGAACATTTTGGATTGTTCCATTCTGAGTTATTTGCTGAAGCGGAGATTGTTGTGTAAGAGCCGAAGTCGTTCCTTGCCAATGTGGAGTAGCATTAACAAGAAAGTGTTGTCCATTCGGTGCAGATACGTGAATTTGTTGTCCGGTATGAGAGAGCTGCTGAATCGAGACTGGAACTTGAGTATATATTTGCTGTGTATGTGTTTGAGCCGGCGGATGTGTCGTGATCAATGTATTCCCAACAAAATGTTGAACGCATGACATTGGTGGCGGTACGGCCATTATTGGAGGAGCCATTTGTGTCATTGGCAGCGTAATGCTGGTTGCCACTGAAGGTGGCTGCTGTTTGATCGCGATTGTTTGAGCTTGAGATAGTGGCACTGAAACGGTCACGTTCGTTCTGGCAGAAAGTTGAGCTCCATTTTCACCATCACTATCATTTGATTGAGCATCTGCTTCTGATTTGATTTTCGGACTCTTTTGTGGACTTTCGGATTGATCAGCGTCTGGTTTTGAATCTTCTTTCGCAGATGTTGTTTCATCGCAACTTTGATTTAGATTTTCTTGCTGAGCTGGGTTTTGGTTTGCAGGTAGAGAATGTGTGACATTTTGAACAGGGATGCCCTGCGTCAACTGCATCTGAACTTGTTGCAATTGAGGGGGAGGTTGGAAAATAAGATTTGGATTCGACGTAGTAATATGTGCTTGCATTTGAGAATGATGATTCTGTTGGGTAGTTTGTTGCTGCTGAATTATGGTTGGTGGTGGCATCATGTATGCCGTATTTCCCTGGACGGTGATATATTGTTGCGGCTGCGAAGCGTGAATTTGGTGAGTCTGGGTTTGTGGGTGCGCCTGTTGTACGATTCCTTGGATTTGTTGCTGAGGTTGATAAATGTGCTGAATCGTTACTTGGTTTGCTAAAAAAATCATTGAAACAATATTCTTATAGCGTAACAATTCAATATGAATCGATAATTGTGTAATGAGACTTACGTTGAAGAGAAGGATCCGTAGATTGAACGGGCTGTTGAATATATTGGTATTGGTAGCTTTGTTGCGGATTCAGAACGATTTGCGTCGCTGCTTGTGGTTGATGTTGTAATTGAATGTTGGGCGGCGGTTGTGTCAAATGCGCTGTTGTAGCAGCGTTTGGTGGCGGTGTTTGAAACTGAACTATTTGGCCCGTCTTTATCGGGATCGGTATTCCTGGTGGAGGCATGTTTACGTTCGCAAGTGTTGTAGATTGCTGCTGCACGGGCTGCTGAATTACCACGTTACTTTGCTGTAACTGAATTGGCATGGATTGGGGAATAATTTGCTGATGTATGAAAGTCTGTTGTTGCGATTGAACAGTAGGCGGCGGGCCACTTAAGTTAGGGGGTGGATTTTGCTGAATGAAGTTCTGCTGCATGATTGTGGCCTGGTTTCCTTGAGGTTCAAGAGGATTTTGCTGAATAACAGGCGGCGGTACTAGCATGGGAGGCGGTACACTCAAATGTGTTACATGCTGTCCTTGTTGAATGATAGTATTATTGTTGGTGAGAGTCACATTTTGCGAGTTTTGAGATGTTTGCTGTTGCAAGTGAACTACTTCTTGTTGAAGCGTCTCAATCAAATTCTTAGCAAGTTGTTTAGCTGCTTGCAGACCATCAAATCTTTGGTGTTCTATATACAAATGTAAGGGCTCTGGAGATTCGGTCCCTAAAACGGGATCAATAAAGAGCGATCCGCGCCCACGGAGAGTTGCGATGGCGCCTAAAATACTCTTGTGTTATTTGAATATATGCACGTATAGGCTTTGGAATAGACACAGATTGAATATTAAGTGAATTACCTGTTTCGTTTCGTATATACTGCAAATTGGCTCCACCGACGCCAATCACTTGCTCTCTTACATTGAACGTTCCTGGTGCATGCTCTAAACCAATCATTAACTTCTCAATAAACGTTGATGATTGGTTCGAAGCTTGCTGCGGTGCCATTAAAAGTGGCGGTCGTATATTATACTTCGACATCCGAGTAATATATTTATCAACACCTTGTAAAACTTGAGTATTTGAAATTATTCCTTTGATTTTTTCTATAGCCACTAATTAGAAATTAGAAAGCATATCATAAGTGAATGTTTATGACCAAGTTAATTACATTGAAGCGATTGCTTTGTATCACTTTGAATAAATAAGTATAAAGAACGAGAGTTCGTGTCATTAATGCCTCGTGCCTTTTCTGCTGACGAAATATATCTTCCTCGTGTTGATATCGATGCGCCAGAATATTGAGCAATTTCATCATGTGTTTGAAACTGTCGAATGAAAACTGTGATATACATTAAATGAACGTCGGCGGATGAAAACTAAATTGATAGGCAGTTAGTCTGTATTTTTATGAAGAAGTAAAGCTGGTAAAATATGGTTAGTATTCAGAAAAAAGATTCACATTTAGACAATTTTTTAAACCAGGAGTTCGATATTTTTGATAAGCGATTAATTTTAACATAGCATGGTCACGCATGTCTAGACGTTTTAACTATTTGCTAGATGTTTTGATTTGATTTTCCCAATTAAATTTTTAGTACAGTCATTTAGTAGTTTTACCTGGAAAGTTTTCTGGGAGTTTTGAAAATTGGTAATTTTATAGATTCCGATGTGCTTTTTCCGAATTTCAACTTTGCCACCTCGTATCTTTGCCGCTTGCGCCGTCATATTGAAAAAATGGCCCCTAATAGCAGTTTTCTGACAATATCTCTTTTCCGACTTATTTTACGATAAAAATATTTATATACAAAATCAAACTAGAGAAAATTTCCTACAATTTATGTATGAACAATATTTTTCTCAAATCAATAGTTTTGACGTACGAGCGCCGCAAAGTATACTTCAATATGCATTTTGGTTAAACTCATGTCCACACAACCTTGAGGTAGAGTAAGCGGCGCGTTTTTTTTATCGTGGTGTCCCATACAGGGAACCTAATCCATATGTGAAGCACATTTTTGAAATTTAGCGCAATCTTCTTCGCTTTGCTGTTCCTAATGAACAAGGCGTTGCGAGTTCGTCTTCGGTATCGATCGAGACGTCGCAGATCGAAATTTCATCCGCATCATCTGCGATGGGATTATCAGATTCATCAGAATCCTCTTCCTCAATCGCTCATGTGATGGACTTGCGAATTATTACAAGCATCACTACAATTTGTGCATATAATGGAGCTTTTAACCCAGCTTTTCTGCATCCACAAGATTTCTGATGTTCCTTATTGCATTTACAAGAAATAAGTTTTAACAAGGTTTCTGGAGCTGGGGACTCGAGTGTCGTAACAGTAATTAGAACATTTTTGCTTCTGTTCCATCCCGATTGCTCTGAATTTTGTTCATTACCAAAGCTGAACCTGGTGATAGGTTCGGAATGAATGTTGTCGTGCTGCTGCTTCTGTTGGTGGTAGCGAAGCAATGTTGAATTTACGTTTATGTGGAGATTTTGTGAAGCATATATATCTATAGTCGTTTAAAGACATGCTTTTCTTACTTTTCACATCAATTTAACTGTATAAGTCAAGAAGGAAGCGTTCTCCAGCTTTAGCAATGATCTCTGGATCAGCATTTTGATATTTAAATATCTGAATAGCCTCGATTAAATTTAGATTTTTTCGGAGTACAATAATGAATTTCATTTTTTCAAGATATAAGAGTGCACATGTTGTATCACAGCCACTGAAGGCATGCAAGAATAAAATATGACCTGCGGCAGTTTTATTTATGATACTTTCAGTTGAATATATCTGGTGCAATTTTTTTTCTTTGAGCTGTAGCAAGTTGTGAAATACTATTTTTAACTTGGGAAGTTTTTGTAATCGAAATCGAAATTGAAAATATTCGACTTTTCTTCACGTTTTGAGGTCTTTAGAGTATATTTAAATAGTTTTTAGAAAAAGAGATGTACGTGCGAGTGTGTGTGTACGTACGTACGTTCGTGGACAGTTTTTTCTATGAGCATAACTCACGTAAACAAAGTCGTATCGACTTTGTTGAGGGGTCAATCGAAGCGTCATTCAAATCTTAAGAGCTGATTAGTTTTTGGGACACTCCGGCGGGGGGGGGGGGTTGTTGTTTTGACCCTTTGAAGGTCATTTCTGTCGTGCGCTTTATCTCGCGAACCAAACATAGGATTTGCTTGATCGGGGTGTCAATCGACGCGTATTAACATTGTTGCGATGTTTTTATATTTAAAAAAATCGTTAAAGCCGTTTTTTACTTTAATTAAAAAAAATGTGAAAAATTAGGGGTTTTGCATAAAAATTAATTATTAACCTGATTTGCATATCGCAATAATAATTTTTTATAAAATTTAATAATTCTTTTATCAATTTCTGCAGAGAAACCAGCAAAAAAAATTCTCATGATTACAAAAAAAAATCAAATAAAAAAAAATCATTCAGTCACCATGTAAAAAGGGTTCATAGGAATTATACCTTATATCTCTTATTCTAAAGACATTGTTGTAAAGTCAATCAAAGTTTATTAATATTTGCATAATTTGAGCAGATTTTGAATAGTGTTCACAGCACCGTGTTTTAACTTTAATGAAAAACTGCTTAAATTATGAAAACCAATACAAATCAAATCAAATTTGCAATTGTGGTAATCAACGTTTTGAATGGTAAAATGTTTTGTAGTCAACACTTTCCAAGATCAAATGCCCTAAAAAGCTTTCATCAAATAAATTGTAGTTTTTGGTAGTTTTGTTTTTTAGTGCTCGTAAGATTTCAATTACTTCCTCCATCATTTGTAATACATTTTAGTTTTTACATGCAATCTAACCTATTTTTGACTGCTTATTCAATGTTTTTCAAGACCAACAGAAAATAAGAAATAATTATTAGTCTCATTGATGTAAAATCGTGAAAAAATACAAATTCAGTGATTATGCCGAAGTGCTGGCAATTTCGGCTGCAACTATTCAAAATGGTCATCACGCGACATAATCTCTTCAATGGGCCTAATAACAAAAAACTGCATTTATTTTTGCTAGCGGTCTTTTGTCCTTCAAGCATCGTGAAAATAACAAATAACGTAGAAAAGGCTTTGTAACCTGCCCCTCCTGCGATTGATCCGCGTGAATATTCAATCAAACCAATCCACCAAAATCCTTACGTAATCAATTGATGCTCGCGTAGATGTTACGATTAATATTAAGTAATTCCAATAACTTTTATGAGAGGTACATTTTTATTATTAAAAGTAGTATTATTTCCATAATTATTATTGTGTTTAATATTTTTTAATATCTATGTAGATTTACTGGGAAGTTGACCGTGTGGACCTCAAGGATCGCACCTCACTGCTTGTTCATCGATAATTTACGTACAATATACACAACATTACGATTGCTCGAGCGCGTCTGTTTTTGTTTTGCCACAAACTCTGCTGTTATTTCAGCAGCGCATAAAAAACCATGGTCTTTGAACGAGAATGTTGGTTGCGAGAATCCCAACGATGCAGCGATTAACTTTTCATTAGTATATCATTTTCGACATACATCATGAACCACTATCGATCTTAATCTCTCCAAAATTTTAACCTTATTGTCCTTTCTTTTAATACTTGACTAACGAAAACTCTTCAATCCTTTTTCCTTCACTTCAATTATTTCACTTTCTGTTAATGGGTTATCACACAAACAATTTACTTTATTAAAAGCCATAGCTCTATAAACGCAAACGACACTGTAAAACGATAGATGTGTACTGAAGACTCAGACTAAACTAAATACTTGTATCGAGTTCTACCGACAGATGTTTCGTAGAGGGTCGTTTATACCTTTTTTTATTATACCTGCAACGATAGTAAAATATTATGGAGAAATATACGAAAAATACGTGGTGGTGTAGATGAATAATAGTTTGCGGCGCTCACGCCAAAACTATTGATTTGAGAAAAATATTGTTCATACATAAATTGTAGGAAATTTTCTCTAGTTTAATTTTGTATATAAATATTTTTATTGTAAAATGAGTCGGAAAAGAGATATTGTCAAAAAACTGCTACTAGGCGTCATTTTTCCAATATGGCGGCACAAGCGGCAAAGATACGAGGTGGCAAAGTTGAAATTCGGAAAGAGCACATCAGAATCTATAAAATTACCATTTTTCAACACTCCCGGAAAACTTTCTAGATAATCTCTTTTTTCGAACCAAATGACTGTACTATTTTTAGTGTCAATAGATAAACCTTTGTTGTGCATGTCACAATTCGATAATGCACATTCATAGCAGAGCATGCGATCGCATGCATTTCTAGGGTCTGTTGAGGATACAAATGAGATTTGGACGAAATCCAGCTCCGAAACGCTCTCATGTACACGTAATTCCCTGGTAGAAAGGATGTGGCTAACAAAGCTGGTATACATATTCTCCCAAACTGCCTGTCAACCCTGTCTGTAAATGACCGGCTCTTTCGCTGGGTAATCAGCTCATTTCAACCCTTCAAATCGAGAGATTTAATAGGGAATTAACACAATCCTTCAATGGCTTAACGCCATTTTCAAAGTATATCTACGAATGGCTTACATTCCACAGCGCTGGAAAGAAGCTAAAATAGTCTTCATACCAATTCTTGCCTACGGACTATAAGCCTATCAGTCTCACCTATTTTCTTCTGAAAACACTGAAAAGGCTGATAGATACTCAGTTGAGAGCTGTCCTGAAACCACTCTCCAAGGCGAAGCACACGTACACAGAAGATGATTATCGGTTGAAACAGCCCTTCACTCGCTCAACGGCTACATTGTAAAATTGATAGGCTATAAAGAATATATGCAAGCAGTTTTCTAGATATTGAAAGTTTTCTCAAGGCACTTGAGGAAAACAATGTTGAGAACAACCTGATAAGGTTCATCGGAAAACTGCTAAATAGTAGGAACATCAACGCCAAACGAGGAAACTGCACCATAAGAAGGCGAACATGCAGAGCATACAAGGTGGGATGATATCACCCCTTCTATGGAACCTAGTGGTGGACCAGCTGCTGTCAAAAATAGAAGCGACTGGCAGCAATGTCTTAGCTTCTACTGACGATATTGCAATCGTAATATCGGGTAAATTCGTCAACACACTATTCGAAAGACTATAATTTGCCTTAGATATTGTAAAAGATTGTTGTCTTAACATAAATACGCAGAGAATGGAACTTTTGCTCTTCACAAGAAGGTAAAAAATTCCACGATTTGTCCCACCCAAACATGATGATGTTGGTCTCAATTCATCTTATCAGGTAAAATATCTAGGTCTAATTCTGGACTCTAAACTCGCATAGAAAGCGACCATTGCAGATAAGGCGCGTAAAGCGACATGTGCAATCTACTGCTGCAAAAGACGGGGCTGCGGGAAAAGGTGGGGACTGAAATCCAAAATTGCATCATGGCTCTATACGGCGATAGTGGAACCAATCCTTCTGTATGGCGCAGTTATTTGGTGGCCAGCTAATGCAAACATATCAAATTTAAACCAGCTAAACAAGATCAAAAGAATTGCAGCTACTGCAATCACCGGGGATCTACGTACTACCCCGACAAAGGCATTGTTTATGTTATTAAATTGGCTCTCGACTGAGCTTTTTACGAGACAGCAGGACAAGTTCTCTGCGATTCGATTGAAAGCCCAACATCTTTGGTATGAGGAATATATCGGCCGTTTCTCCATTTTCGGAGGATCTGACCAACGCCCGAGAAAGTAGACCTTGCTTCTACGATTCACTGCTTCCACCATGGTTTCAAGTCAGACTTTCTCACGCCATAGAAAGGAGTGACATACAGAAATCGGTCGACATCTATACTGATGGATCAAAAATGGAGGGACAAGTTTGCTGTGGTGTTTTATCAGAACAGCTAAGCTTGAAATCATCCTTCCGGCTTTCGGACTACTGAAGCGTCTTTCAGGCAGAAGTCATTGCAATATACAACGCAATAGACTAGAACCAGAAAATTGCAATGAAATGTCGTTCACAACTGAACGAGATGTTGCTTGACTGTGGAGTGACCTTGTCCTGTATTACGGGGCACAGGGATATACCCAGAAATTGCGAAACAGATGCTCCAGTCAGAGCTGACACTAAGCTTTAGGATTATACACTAACACTCTAAGCTGGCTAACCTCTAGCTTCCATAAAGCTAGGATTTAAGCAGAATTACACAGAGGCTGCAAATCGGAATAAACGGTCGTATATTTTCTCTGTAAATGCCCAGCACTGTCCAGAAGAAACATGCAACCCCTGGGCTCAACCTTTCTGGCTAACTTCACGGAAGAAGCTTATTTAAATATTAGCTGCATAGGCAGCTTCCAAATGATTCTCATCATCCCATTGCAAGGTTCTAGTGGCGTCCCAATCTTCTGCGGTATCACGATGGGCCTGTCGTGGCCTAACGGAGCCATCTTTCGATAAAGAGGTATAGCCTCAAAACTTGATTTGATTTTTCGTGTTTTTTTTTGTTGGAACTAGTAAGTGGTTGAATCTTCAGAAATGGTCCACATATAGAGTACGCACCGAACTGAGCTGGCCTGTCAGCAGCCGTCGCATCTTTAGCTAGTAGGAGCCCGAACGCGAAATAGTCTGGTGGAAAATAGGATTCGTTGCCTCAGCCCCGGGACTGAACGTCCATAAGCTCAACGAGACGAGTCATGATTCGAATTTTTGTCGCGATTTCATTCGCCACAGATCTGGGAGGAATCCCTAATCTCTTACATACTATAATGTTGAGGATTGTTTTACCAATTGCCATCAAATTTGAAATCGTTTATAGGTGAGCTGCATGCGCTTAATCTTTTTGGTGGAATACAAAAGGGCAAGAATGGATCCATTAATTTTTATAACAATCACATGTATTGCTCAACTCAACTCACGGAAAGAAAGGTCACAGAATATTCAAGGTGGGCCAAATCCGCTTTTATAGTATGAATTCTCCAATCTGAGTGCCATTGTCACTTACAGCCGAATTTTACCTTTGTTAGGATATTTCTGGCCGCAATCCGCACGTCATTTATATCGAATTCGGCGGTAAACAGATCGTTTGCGTTCGCCTTTCCGTGGCTAGTCCTGGGACTCCTGTCCTGCTTGGCTACGTTCGACGGTGGCTTTTGATACTCTTGGATCGGAAGCGGAGGTCGATTTGTCACCTTGCTTATGAATTGGCTGATTCTCGTTCTTAGCATGCTCGACCGCAAGCAACGCACTTAGATTACCACGATCGCGTACTGTTCCGCGGGACGTGTCTGGATGGGAAATGTTCACGACCACTTTTCGCACGGATTTCACACTGGCCTTATCGACCCCAACAAACAACACGCATTCGCGCTATCCATTGACGCCATCTTTCCTTTTCACTCTTCCGAACATTTGACGGGACCCGTTCGGCTGTCTGTCAATCGAGCGTGCGCTTGCGCACTTTGGATGGATGGCGTCACGATAAAACTGATAATAAAAACAGCTGATCAGGAGAAGTCGGTATTGTTTAAATTGCTCGCGCGAACATGAAGGACGCAGGTAGACTAACTGACACTAATGCATCAAACCTAAATAAGAAGAGTTGGTTTGTTAGGTTTCCCTGAATTTCATCATGATTGAATGGGTACAAACCTTTAACCAAATGGGAATCGCAAGAAGTCTCCCAATGTTTTCCAGAGCTGTGTACATCGCGATTGTCTCATGCACTACATTGTTGCGTTGTTGTTGTCCAATGCGAGATGCTCCCTTTGCGGCCTTATTTTAAACACAAGAAACAGCTTATTTTCACCACTGGACAACGATTTCTGAAGTTACTTCATCTTGTTTGCCTAACCTGTATTGATTTTACAAGGGCATGTTCTGAAGCCAGATCACGTCGTTCGGTTACCAAGCGGTTGATATTTTGCCGGGCTTCTTAAACTATTTTGCAAGCTGATATCAATGTGAAAGTCACAAAAAAACTGTCAGTTTGACATTTTGCAGCAATGAAATTCGCCGCGTTTCCCAAGTCGAATTTTGCAGCGGTGGCATCATCATGAATTTCCGAGGCCAGCTTTCGCCGCATTCCCGGAACGGCTTGAGCTATTGTGTTCCACAACCAAAAATAGCCAACTTTTTGGGATAAGTTACTCTTTAACCGATTCACTACCGAATTAGGTTTATAAAACGCAAGAATTTTTAGTATGTATGGAATATTTCTTGATAAGTACCATAAATAACACTACGAATTTGATTTCAAATGTTCTAATATATAATAAAAGAGAAAACGTACGTTACCATTGAACACAAACTGCGAGGTGCGACCCTTGAGGTTCACACGGTCCGATTTCCAGTAATAATTACATAAATATTAAAAAAATTAAACACAATAACAATACTTTAAATAATCATAATGATACGTAGTTAATTTTAACTATTATAAGTAATTGGAATGAAGTAGTATTAATCGTATCATCTTAGGGAGCGTCCATTGATTACGTAAGGTTTGATAAGGTTGATTAAATCTTCATGCGGATCAATTGAAGGTGAGTCAGGTTACAAAACATTTTCTATGTAACTTGTTATTTTTCATATCGATGTTTGAAAGACAAAAGGGTGCCTGCGAAAATTTTGGCGAAATTGCGATTTCAGGGCTATTTAATGCATTTTTGTTTTTACGCCGTCTGAAGCGATTTTGGCGCGTGATGGCAATTTTGATTAGTTGCTTCCAAAATTTTCATGGCAACAACATAATCACTGAATTTGTATTTTTTTTTCACCATTTTACATCAATGAGACTAACAATTATTTCTTATTTTGCAGTTGATCTTCAAAAACATTGAATGTGCGGAAACTAATTATTGTTTAATTATATGGAAAATATAAAAAGTATTACAAAAAAGGGGGAAGAACTACTTGAAATTTTACGAACTCTTAAAAAAACTAATAAACTACTTAAAGCCACTATGTTTTAATTGATGAAAGCTTTTTAAAGCATATGATTTTGAATAGTATGTCAAAGGTAGTCATCCTTTGTATTTTTACTAAATCGCCACTTTTCTTTCGAACACTGATAATAATTTCTTATTTTGAAGTTGATCGCACAACAACAGTAAAATAAGTAGTAAAAATTCGATGTCTGATTTTATCCCAAACATAAAAAATCTTACTTAAGATAGAGGAAGAAGTAGCTGGAATCTTAAGAACTCTTATAATAAATGTCTTACATATTTAATGGACGTCCTTTTATTCATTATACGTATTCATTGTTTATTGTTTCTGTATCAATGTTTTTGGAAAGTAAAAAACATTGAAGTTTTATTTGATAAGAACTTAAAACATCTGATTTGGAGAAGCAATGATTGGCAGAAGTTTCAATTAGATAGAAGTGACTTTTTTAGAAATCATGTCATTAGAGTAAATGAAATTAGGAAATATCATTTTTATCAACTTTTTTCATTATAAGTTTGAATGATGTATTGTTTTTTCATGAAAAATATTGTTTTTTTGTTCAAAAAGATATATTCATCTTCATCAGATTTTACTATTGATAGCGTTGATTACCACAAATGCAAATTTACTTGATTTTTTGTTTGAAATTTTAAGCATGTTTTTCATTAAAAAAAATAAACAGTAAAAATGATTGAAAATCTGCTCAAATTATGCAAATTTAAATAAGGTTTGATTAACATGACAACATTGTCTCTAAAATAAAAGAGATCCAGGAATATCATTTGTATGAACCCTATTCACATAGTGACTTTTAATATTTTTTTATTTTTTATTTAATTTCTTTCGTAATTATGAATTTTTTACTGATTTCTTTACAACAACTGTTTGGAGTTTATCAATTTTATAAGCACTGATAGCTGTGTGGCACAAATCAGGTTAAATATTTCAATTTTATGAAGAAAATTCTAATTTTTTGTACTATTTTATTAAATTAAAACACGGCTCCAACATATTTTTTCAAAATTTGATGGAATCATACAAATGGGTCGACTCGTCGATTAACGATGCGAATCATATGTTTGGTTCGAGAGATAAAGTGCATGGCAAAAATGACCTCGGAGGGATCAAAACAAAACAACACCCGACCGAAGCTTCTCAAAAACAAGTCAGCTCGTAAGATTTCAAAGACGCTTCGATTGACACCGTAGGTGAGTTTTGCTCGTAGAAAAAACTGTCTACGACCGTACGTACACACACATACAGAATTCTTTTCAAAACAACTTACTAGTCCACTTTATAAATTTAAAAAAATGAAAATTTTTGTTTTTGCATTTTTAGACTTCTTAGAACTTCAAAAATGACCTCCAGAAAAATGGTTTAAGTTTAATATATAAGGTGTTTAGGTGTTCGATCAGCTGTCGGCCGTGTAGCGTCTCTTTCAATCCCCTTCTCTAAAATATTCATTCCCCTTATATAAAATATACAGTGGTGGACAAAAGTTTTCACACATAGAGCTTTGTTCAACAAAACAAGCATTGAAACAAACTCAAAAGAACATATTTCATTCATTATTCTACGAAAACAAATATTAATCCTTAAGCTATCAAATATCACAAAAATAGACCTTACAGTAGAATACCCTAATCTGGGAAAGCCGAAAACATTTTTAAGTACATGTTTTTGCCCGGACAAAAGTTTTCACACACTAGGTTTTAAAAAATTTCCAACATTGAGAAAGTTGTAACACTGGCAAGATTGATATTGGCAAGACTGATATGTCGAGATTGCAAATATAATGGGTAGAAGCAGATATAAAATATGCAGTTTCAAAAACGAGGCAGAACTTGAAAGTTGTCCCCGAAATGGACGACCGCGAAAATTTACTACAAGGGAGGAAGCACATGTTAGTTGAAAATAATTCGTTGCAATTTATGAATCATATGATTGGTTTATATTTACACAATACAGGTTGTAAGAATAATTAAGAAAACTCCCAAGACAACATTAGCAAAGATTGCAGCCCAAATTAAAGTTGACTTTAAAAAAACTGTTCATCCAAAAACCGTACGTAGAGTCCTTCATCGAAATGGATATAATGCATGAGTACCAAAACGGAAGCCTCTAATTAGTAAAATTAATAAAAAAAGAGGTTACAATTCACGAAAGTTTTTATTGACAAACCTGAATATTTCCGGAATAATAAATTATTCTGCGACGAGAGTAAATATAATGTATTTCGGTGTGACGGTAAAACCCAGGTATGGAGGAAACCCCACACAGAATTAAATGCAAAGAGCATTGCTACCACAGTAAAGCATGGTGGTGGAGGAGTTATGGTTTGGGGCTTGTATTTATAGAAAAAACTGTGGATTAAAAGCTCTCTTTAAATATTCTAAAGAAAAATTTGAAAAAGAGTGCCATAATGTTGAGCTTAGATGATCAATTCTATTTCCAACGAGACAATGACCCAAAACATACAGCTCATAATGTTAAAATATGGATTGCATATAATGTTCCTCATACTTTACCGACTCTCCCGCAATCACCAGATCACTATCCGATTGAGCATGTGTGGGAAAAACTAGAACGACGCTTGTGGAAGTATACTATTTCTAACAAAACACATTTATAGGAGGTGTTTCAATTAGAATGGCGAAAACAACGGCAGATTATACAAAAAAGCTGGTTTAATCGATGCTTAGGAGGTTAAGAGAGGTGATAAGGCAGAAGGAACTTTCGAGGAAATATTAATTTGAAAATCATGCCTATAAATAACAAAATACAATGAACTATGTGAAAACTTTTGTCCGGGTAAAAATGAGTAATTAAAAATGTTTTGTTATTTTCCAGAATAGGATATTATTTTATATATTATATTATTGTGATATTTAATAGCTTAGGGATGAATATTCATTTAACAAAAATAGCTGATTAAATATGTTCTTTTGGTTTTGTTTCAATACTTGTTTTATTCAACACACCGCAATGTTTGAAAACTTTTGTCCACCACTGTATATAAATTATTATGGGACTTTATTGTATGTGTTCAGTGTTTGTTTCGACTTCTACATATCAATTGCGTATTTTTGAAAAATGACCAATTTTTCATTTTTCACAAAATGTTTGTCAGCGAAATGGAACAAAAACTTTAAACACGTTTTACACAAAACAACGTTTTTAAAAATGGCAGGCATATAATCTCTGGATCTACCGAACCGAAAACTTTTATGTGTTTTTTTAGAGATTATTACATTGTAATCCACCAGAATATTAGTAAAAACTTGAAGAAGAAAAATTTTGGCGTTAAAAAACAGCGAAAAATCGGTCGATTTTTGATTTTTTTTTCACAAGTTCGCCATTTTTTTAAAAAAAACGGTGGTGGGTTACGTTGTAAGACACCTTGATTTTTGAAGTGCCGTTTAAAATTTTTTTGCAGATCTACCAATCCATAGATTATTTATCCGCCGTGGAGTAACAATTTTTTCAGAGCTTAATATCAGCGCTCTCTATAAAAGAGAATAAAAAAAACTATTTTTTTTTGTATTACTCAAATATAAAATAATACTTTAAAAAAAAGATCCAAGTTAATATATAATAAATTATCTGAGAAACAAATTTTTGTAAAATGGTCTTTATCTGCCTTCAAAAGTGGACTGGCACCTTAAATGAAAATCTGAATATGGAATTCAAGAAAAGAGTCAGAAAGCACCCTTTAACTGCAGCGCATAGAGAAGTCAGAATAAAATTTGCTGAGCGCCTTATAGTCCTGTTGTTGACGGTAAAACTACGCTATTACCTCCGAAATTTTTCGGTCAACATGGATTTTCAAATCATTTTAATAATTTATTCATGTGAAACCAAATGTTCATCAACTAACTAACTATTCATTACAGTTTTTCAACCCCTGACTACCACCCCTTGTAACAGAACTATTATTTCCTTAATTTTGTAGGTATTAAATCACTTAGAAAACCGTTTTATAGGAAATATTAACGGCTTCAAAATTTGTGAATTTGAGATTTTTCCATTTAAAATTTAATATTGAAAATAACCACAAAGATAACAAAGGTTTTGAGAATGGTGGTCTTCGCCGACGACGTTGATATTTCATATAGTTTTAACAAGGGATGCATTCGATACCGATTTATCGGCGATACTTCGGGCTTGCCAATATATCGGTATCGGCGATATTTTTATGGCCGATTCAACGATACTTTTTAAATTTCGCGCTTTAAAAATTGTGCAATGTAAACGGCCGTGTTGTATCGTCAATTTCGTTGCAAACGAGTCTTGAATTAATTATGCTCGGGGAATCCGCGCGCTTTATTCAGTCTCTTGTTCCACTAGGTTGACTGTTGTCGCGCATAGTATTTTTTCCATGCTAATAAAATTAAGAATTACATATAATTACATAATTATTTTGTGTGTGTAGGTACATCATTTATAACTAACCGTTTGAGTCAAATAACGTAAATCTAAATAGTAGTCATGTCAACTTCAAAACACAAATTATTGGAAAACATAAGAAGTCCGTCTTCAGAAAGGGAGAATTCATCGGCTGACTTGGTATTGGCTCTTAATGAAAAATTTGATGGTTTGGAAAATGAAGAAACATATTGCTTAGTCACAATGCTTGATCCCCGTTACAAAGCATGAATATTACAATTACAGTTTACTATTACTACGGTAAAAAAGTGTTTTGATCTAATGTAGCACTGCATTTCGAAACTATGTCAGACACGGTCACATTTAGTACTGTAACTGTAAGTTCTGAGATGCCTACGAGTCGTGGGCTTTGCAACGTTTGTGAAAATATTATTAGATAGTCCGAGGAAAATAAGCCCCTGTCTACTCTGAACTGTAGTTCTCTCAAAGAAGAAATCGAGAGATACCTAAGGTCTCCTAATATATCGAGAGATGCAGATTCGTTCGTTTTCTGGCGCAATGACGTCTTATACCCAAACTTGAAAAAAAATGGCGTAGAAGTACTTTAGTTTCCAAATAAGTTCTGTCGCATCTGAGAGATTATTTTCCACCGTAGGTCTTATTCAAACAGACTTACGAAATCACCTTTCCCCGCAAAACTTAAAAATACTTTGTTTGTTGAACAAAAATTCTATGAATGTTAATTTCAATTATTAAAACTAATAACTAATGAATCAACCTGTCTATTATTTTTATATTAATTAAAAAAATTAACCTGACTTGTGTTTTATTTATTTTAGCTTCATTTTTTAATTCAATAAGAGTATCGGTATCGCCGATATTTTTATAAGAGTATCGGTATCGGTATCGTATCGGCAAAAAGGCGTATCGAGGCATCCCAAGTTTTTACTCTACAAAAATAAAAAACAACCAAATTCTTTAATAAAAAATGCCACATTTTTGTTCTCCTACGTGTTTTCCCTTTCTCCTTTATTTTTTAAATATTTTATTTCTTAATTTTATTTTTACAAGAAATAAAATTT
The DNA here is from genome assembly GCA_963942545.1 of Oxycera nigricornis. NCBI lineage: Eukaryota > Metazoa > Arthropoda > Insecta > Diptera > Stratiomyidae > Oxycera > Oxycera nigricornis. The sequence goes on from OZ012662.1 coordinate 83,361,507, forward strand.
ATTTTTGTGCTAAATCACAAGTAGACATTTTGAATCACCCAAACTTCTGGAATCTATTGTCAGAACGTAAATAAAGTAAATCGGAAAGGGATTACGTTTAACTTCAATTTTTACGATATTATTATTGATTTTTTATCTGAAAATTTAATAAATAAATAAATATTTGGACCCTAACTTCTTTATTTTTTTCTTACAACTTTTATCAATAATCATTTTAAACATATTTTCAAGCACTTTTAAAAAGGTTCAGTATTTTTTTCGCGAAAAAGTGATCATTTTTACATTATATACCGTCAGTGACTGGACTAATATAAGCTGGACAACGGAATGGCGGACAGTTCTTTTCACTGACGAAAAGAAGTTTCACTTGGACGGTCCGGATGGACGACATGATAAGGTGAGCATGAGTCGCAATTTCGCCGGGGGCAGTGTTATGATTTGGGCTGAATTTTCAGCAAACGGGAAACCAAAATTGCCTATGTTCACCGAAAAATGAACGTAGAAACTTACATCGAGATGTAAGAGGAAGTGTTGGTTGAGCGCGCTGAAGAAACCTGTGGCACGGACTCAATTTTTCAACAGGACAATGCCACTATTGACCCTGGAAAAAAGTTAACCTTTGGCTAGGTGAAAAACAAATCGCGAATCTCGATGGTTTTCATGGATTCCAGATCTTAATCCAATTAATAATCACTGGGGAATTATTTCAAAGCATGTTTATGCCAATGGACGCCAATTTCACAACATTCAGGAATTGAAAAATTGCAATAAAAGAAACATGGTCGTCGATGCCACGAAGTGGTTTAGAGAATCTGATCCAGTCAATGTCGCGACGCATGTTCCAGTTAATCAAAGAGAAGGGAGCATCTACTGGTTATTAAAAAATTAAACCTATTTTTTGTTGTTGTTTTGTGTAAATTTCTATCTTTATTGGAATTATGTACAATTGTTTTTTTTATGTATTCAACAAAAGGTGAAAATTAATTTTCTATTATTTATTTCTTAAGAAATGTAGATATAAATATAAGAAAATCTAAGTTTAATGAAGGTTTAGTTGGAAAAGTCAAAAAACACTAATGTTTTAAACTAAATTCACACGACAGTAACTAGGTAATTATTCACATTACAAACATCTGGATAGTATTAAAGAATTTGATGTTGTCAGAAAATTAAATTAATTTTTAAAAAAATTGTACTATTTTTAACTTCCCAGTATATGGGAAGTTCTTGTAATCGCCTCGAAAATCGAAATTGAAATTTTCAACATTTCTTTACGTTTTGAGGTCTATAGAGTAAATATAAAGTGTTTTTAGAAAGGGAGATGTGTGTGTGTACGTACGTACGTATGTGCGTTCGTGGACAGTTTTTTCTACGAGCATAACTAACGTAAACAAAGTTGTATCGACTTTCTTGAGGTGTCAATCGAAGCGTCTTTGCAATCTTAAGAGCTGATTAGTTTTTGGGAAACTTTGGTCCGGGGGATTTGCTGTTTTGCCCGTTTGAAGGTCATTTCTGTCATGCGTTATGTCTCGCGAACCCAACGTATGATTTCCTTGAACAAGGTGTCAATCGACGTGTATTGACATTACTGTGATTCTACCAAGTTTCTAAAAAAATTCTTGGAGCCGTTTTTTAATTTAAAAAAAAAGTGCAAAAAATTGTTTTTTTTTAAAAACAATAAATTTTTAACCATATTTTCAAGTCCAAGTGATCAATGTTTATATAATTTTTATACTTCAAACAGTTTTCCTAAAAATGCTATCAAAATTTTTTCTCTTGATTACAAAAAAAAAATCAAATAAAAAATAAAAAATCATTAACAGTCACAATGATATTCAAGGTCATTTCTGTCATGCGTTATATCTCGCGAACAAAACATACGATTTGCATCGTTTATGTGTCAATGCACGTGTATTAACATTTTACTGAATCTGTCGAATTTTTAAAAAAATCGTGTTGGCCGTTTTTTAATTTAAGAAAAAAAGTGCGAAAAATTAGGTTTTTTTCATAAACAATAAATTTTTAACCTAATTTGCGAAATATAGTAATCAATGTTTATAAAATTTATATACTCCAAACAATGTTTTTAAAAAAACGATCAAAACTTTGTCTCATGAATACGTAAAAAATTAAATAAAAAAAAAATGATTAAAAGTCATCATGATTTTCAAGGTCATTTTTATCATTCACTATATCTCACGAACCAGATATAATATTTGCATCATTATGGTGTCAGTTGACGTGTACTAACCTCTTTGTGAAGTTTTTAACATTATCAAAGTTCGTTTCAGCCGTTTTTTTAATTTAACAGAAGAAAATGCGAAAAATCAGGGGTTTTTTCATAAAATTTTTTTTTACTTGATTTGCACAGCACAGTGATATCAGTTTATAAAATTTATACGTTCTTATCAGTTTTAGAAGAGAAACCAGCAATTTTTTTTCATGATTATGAAAAAAACTAAATTAAAAATAAAAATCCTTCAAAGTAACCATTTAAAGAGGGTTCATACGAATGATATTACTTTATATCTTTTATTCTAAAAAAATTGTTGTAAATTCAATCAAAGTTTTAAAATATTTGCATAATTTGAGCAGATTTTTAATAGTTTTTACAGTCTTTAAATTAAAAAAAAACTGCTTAAATTTTGAAAACCAGCAAAATTTCAATCAAATTTGCATTTGCGGTATCAACGCTTTGAATGGTAAAATGTTTTTTAGTCAATACTTTGCAAGATCATATGCTTTGAAAAGCTTTCATCGAATAAAAAATTGTAGTTTTTAGTAGATTCATTCTTTAGTAATCGTAAGATTTCAATAACCATCATCATTTGTAATACATTTTACTTTTTACATGCAATTGAACCTATCTTTGACTGCATATATAAAAATTTTAAAGACCAAAAAGGCCCCAACCGATTGATCCGCGTGAATATTCAATCTGTCCTCATCGACCAAAAACCTTACGTAATCAATGGACCCTCCCGTAGACGATATGATTCATTTTAACTCATTCCTGTTACTGCTATGAATACCTCTCATGGTTATTACTTAAAGTAGTATTATTTTCAAAATTATTATTGTGTTTAATATTTTTAATGTTTATCTAAATATTACTGGGAAGTTGACCGTGTGGACCTCAAGGGTCGCACTTCGCGGCTTGTTTTATAAGCAATGCAAAAATAGTTGCAGTGATACATTCTAATGTATCTTATATGTGTAGAGTACACATTTTTCAGTATCCTGCTCGCGAGTTTGACTATATTAACATCTCTGTTTATCGCTTTAAAAAGGTTAAGTTATAAGATCCACTGATTCATCTCTTAGCAAAACTTATCAAACAGTGTACATAAATGACAATGATGGTCGATTAAAAGTTGAATATGATATACGTACCCCTTATTAACTTTTATCCAAGTTCAACTTGATGTTACACACGAAAAATATTCGGAAACCTTACGCTAAAAGCCATGATTTTTTTCCTTCTGAAGAACTTTTGGTAATCTATGCGAATGATAGTCAAGAAATTCTGCAATAGTGTTGCTAAGTTTCGCATAGTAAACAGATAAATCAATGAAATCAACATAATTGAGAGGGTTTTCAATCATATCAATAATGGAATAGTCTAGTCTTCCACTTTATTATTTTTGTTAATAACTGTTCAAGCTGCAAGAACATTTGAAACGAAGGATAACAGTTTATCTTCTTTAACAATCATTTTCTCGACAGGTAAAATGCGATGGAAGGTGGAAGCACAATTTGTTACATCAATTTCACTTTGAACATATTCGGTCGTACAGAACCGCACCACGTTAAGGTATTTCCCATAAGGTGCCATCTGAAAAATTATTTCAGTTTTACTTTCCATACGTGTATCGAGAATTCAAGGCAATTGACAAATGTTGCGAAGTTTCGCCAAAATGTACACATTTTACACGATGTCATGTCAAAAAGGACACAATATATTTGCTTCTTCGTTCTGGCCAAGTCACATAAGCTCGTCGAATTCGTCGGTTCAGGCTGCTCAAAAAAGCGGGACGGTATCCCGAACACGTACTTCTCCCGTTTTTTGTATTACTCGTCATCCGATCCCACATCAATTATCCATAGATGGAATGGGAGCTTCGAATGCGTAGAACTTTGACCAGCAAGCAATAACCACTTGCACGTCCTTCTTTTGCCGACCCATCGTCCAGCCGAATCATCGAAATAGAGCTGGATGACCATTTGCTGCTTTATATTTTACATCGACCCGTACATGACCCGGCAACACGTTACAGGTTCCGGCACGGCCACTGTGCACAACCCGGGTTCGCAGGCATTGCGAGATCGTTACCTGAGCAAATATACATGTCCAACGTGCCCGAAAGCCCTAAAAAACACACGAAGCCTAACAGGCGCCTCATGAAATATGAATGAAAAGTAAGAGCAGTGACATCACATCAAGTGAATTAAATGTCGCCTCAAATTTTAAGTACCCTCGGTGGGCGGCAGGCTTCGTTTCCCACCATCTGGGATTGCAGGTATTTTGTGCTTGTTTCGAACAACACTCTAGCGTCTTCTGGCTGTCCTTCGCGGAAAGTAATATCAATGCAACGGCTTGGGTACTACCCTAAGCAAAAACTATGTTCCGCTGGTTTTTCGATTTTTCTCGGTCACAATGCAATAAGTCCACCCTGCCCACCAATGCACGGCTTTGACGAAAGCGGGAGCCGTTGCCGCCCAGCGCTCAAGTTTACTCGAAAGCTTTTTGCTATGCCATTTCCGAAAGGATAAGAGTACACGTATCGATGACAAACAAGTGGAATGTGGAATAGGGACAATAGGACGAAGACACTTCGGCACCAGCAAAATGCTGTAGTAACTCGAAAAACAATGGCAGTAGCGCAGTGTGAGGCTCCTCGCATTTCCAGTCTATATGAATCATGCAGCTGGTGGTGGAACCATAAAACGAAAACGACATTCAAGAAGTTACTAGCTTTGCTTACCTATTTTTTGTAGGAATCGATAAGCCAGAGAGAATTAATCAAAAAGGTACCATAACCAGCGTTAGTGAAACTAGCCATATAAAAGCAGTTCTGTGACGCGTTTAGTACACGAACCGTTTTGTGTATTATGTCGAAAAGAAACATCAGCTTTCAAATGCATTGGCATCTATATTATGGAAAAGCGTCGATTAGCAGGGTTTATAGCTATGCAGGATATACAGCTGTAGACGTCTAGAAACACTTGTAGCTTACTAAAAAAACAGTTTGTTAATGGCCCTTCAATATAATTCTTTGCCCGAAGAATTGCTTCAATGAAAATTGAAGGAGGAAATGCAGTAGCTATCTCCAAAAGGACGACAGGACAATAGAATATTGAAAAATTCAAGATTTCCAGCGTGCACGTAACTACTATTTAAGCAAATATTTTATCAAAAAAATGTTTGTAAAATACCATTTATTTATTTTAAAAATCATTTATTTAAGGAAATATTTTACAAAATAAAAAAAATTATTTAAAAATCATTTATTTATTTTAAAATTTATTTATTCCATCAAATATTTTACCAAATAAAAACAATAAATTGCAAAAACATATCAGTAACGTGTCAGGAAACCCTTCAGATTAAAAACCTTTTGCATTGTCGTTATGAGTCTCCTGCACCCCTTCACATGTATGAATGTCAATGCTTCTTTCACCGTTTCAAATAATTGTCCCTTTTTTGTGAAACTTCTTACTGTTATGGCATGTTTCATGTCTCCCAACAGGTGCTCGATTGGATGTAAGTCCGGACTCGTTGACTTAGGCTGAGGCTCCACATACGATTCGAAATCGGTTTCGGTTTGTTTGTTTTAGGCTGAGGCTCCACATACGATTCGAAATCGGTTTCGGTTTGTTTGTTTTAAGAATGAGCGTCATAGCGGCGCGACCTTTTCTTATTTTGCATGTTATCTATATGAGAACCGGGCGACCCTGCGTCCACGTCCGATTCGAGCAATAACGCCGGTTTTACGACCCGTCTGGTTCATAACGACCCGGGTCGACGTTCCGATTCATAATCATAACGAAGGCGCTTCCTTCTCGCTCATTTACACGCTTTCGCCATAAGATCGGATGACACCCGGCTCCACGGCCGGTTTTCCATAACCGATTTTCTGTATGCGCATGCGTTGTGTTCATTCGTTACAAGGCAGTGAACGGAGAAGGCCATGGAGCAGGTGATAACGGCAGTTGCATATAATCCGGTAATATGGAGTATTGCGGAGAAAGATTACCACAACAGGGAACTTTATGATGCCGCGTGGGAGAATGTTTGCCAAGAAGTGTGCCCTAGTGCCAGAATTCATCCATTTTAGAATTTTAGCACTGACACCATCAACAACGCAAGACAGATGTTTTCACGTTGAGCACCGACACGAGAATGAACACTAAACAAACAATATGATTCAAGAGCCTCGCACGTTCTTATTTCAGATTTGGAATCGTACGTGGAGCCTTGACGCCCGTCGTTCTTATTGTTTACGCATTCCAAATAATAATCGGTTTGGAATCGTATATGGAGCCTCAGCCTTAAACGGCGATACTGTTGTCCTTCAGAAATTTCCTTGTGTGGCGTACCATATGTTTGGTGTGGTTGTCGTGCTAAAATTTCCATATGATAGAAAGATTGTCTTCAGCCCATGGCAACATGATGTATTTATCCGTGGGTAATATTCCATCTGTACGGTGTATGGGTTCAACAACAAACCACAAAAGAAATCTCCAAACATTGATGCCGTGCTAAGCTTGAAGTGAAGTAAGGGTCTAAACCCTTAATTCTTGGTCGTCTTACATATCTCCTTCCATTAGGACAAATGCGATTTATTTTTGTTTAGTTGCTCCAAAAAATGAATCTATATTATTTTTGCAGGTAAAATGTTCCCCTGTGAGCTCCATTCCTATCTGCTGCTATCCTGCTTTGAAACTCGGCTCCCACAAGACATCTTCTTACTGTTTTCACCGTAATATCGCTACTTTTCTCGAAAAGTGGGCGATGAATTTCAACAGCTGATCTTTTTGGGCTCCGTTTCGATGTGTCGATGATTTGTCTATAGTTTTCGGGCTCTTTTATACCAGGCAGTTTCAGTGCTCCGTAAATCATTGTTATGGCACACTCTTGGCGGCTGGCAATTTGTCGATATGACAAGCCTAACTCTCTCAAGTTTATAATATTTTGTCTAACTAGAGGAGTGCAGCTCAGCACTCCCCATTTTTTAAACTTTGAAAATCACATTTAAACTGTTACTGGCTTTTTCACACAGATCGTAACGAATTTGCTTGTGTATAGCAAAATACAGTATTATTAACTACGTGTTCCCTCCAAATAATGGGTTTTCCAGGACTTTGTTGTCTTGTCGTCCTTCTAGAGGTAGCATAGGCCAGCTCTTTGCCTTCCTCAATTGTCATTGAATCAGGAAAAGCAAACCTAAGGTCACTGAGTTATATCGAGAGATTCATAAACAAATTGGGTTTTTCTTAGTACGCTACAAATGTTTCTTATTACATGTTCGCAGCTGTATGTAATTTTAATTTCAAATGATTATTTTCGAATCCTTTTTTGGCAGGTTGCAAAGATACTTAATCAAATAGATGCAACACTTTTTTCACTCCCAAGTGAATTAAAAACAGATTTGTTGCAAACTGAGTAGCCATGATTAGGTCAAGAGCAATAACAATACCAAGAGACTGACTGGCAATGTGGCGTAAGATACTTAGCTATTAAAAGTTAAGCCTATTCCACGATTATGTTATCCACGCCGTATACTTTGAAATTATATGATGAAGTCTTTAAATAATACACAAAACGTGCATGCCTCATAAATTTCTCTCTTTCTCTTCTCTCTCTTTCTGAATTCCTGACAACAGCAATGTTTTTCAAGCTGAGTTCTTGACAACATATGAGGCAACAGAATGGCTGACAAATCAAGAAACTTTGAGAAATTTAATCGTTTTCTTCATTGGCAGCCTCTTTTATCCAAAAGTGGCTCACTTAAGCCACGATAGGGCCATTGTGGTACCACAGAAGATTGGGGCGACAATAGAACCTGCGGGATAACGAGAGCCATCTAAATTTTCGTATGAAGCCGGTTACGCAGCTAATATCTAAATCAGCTACCTCCATGAGGTTGTCCAGGAAGGGCGAGCCCAAGGTTTGCATGCGCTTCCTGTGTTGGATTGTTTCTTCCTGATCCTCTGATCTGCAACTTCGGCAGAAATCATTGAATTTTGATTGATTGGATGTCCCAATCTTTCTGCGTGTCTGCCGATCAGACAGTGTCCCGTCAGTATATCAAGTTTTCATGGCTTGTGTTGAGGAGCTGCTTGGTGCGTTTGTAGCACAGTGCGTGCCAAGTTTGCCTGGTTGTGTTACAGGTTTCTTCGAGCAGCCAGGCCCTATTCGCAGCCTCCACGTAGTACTGCTTGAATCCTAGCTTTATGGAGGCTAGAGATGATATCACTATGCCCCGGTACCAAGCAAAAAATCACTTCACAGTGAAGCGACATCACGTTCAGTTAAGAGCGGCATTCCATTGCAATTTTGGATGAGCTATGCACGATTTCTTCAATAACCAGGCTGCTATTCAATCATTATCCAATGTGTTCGCTGCCTTTGGTGCATTCTTCGGCGTTCAGATGCTGACGTCGTACTTTGCGTTCTCACTAACTGCTTTTTTCGGGGTTCATAAGAAACCTGTCAACTACTCGTACACTCCTGTTGGTTCTTCTAGCTAATTCTCTGTTCGAATACCGTTCTTCCTTCAGTGCCTTTATTCAGCCAATTTACTCAAGAGTTAATCTTTTGCTGCTACTATTGAATTCCCTTTAATACAATCTGCAGTTTAACAGTTTACTTCACGCGGAATAAGCATAAACTTCTGTACCGATAACCAAGTGTCACAGGTTTTTATAGTAATTTTCAGGTGAAACTATCATAAAAACCTTGTGCCAATGAGATGCATGGCAAAATTTCAACGAGTAATTGTGATTTTACTCTTTCATAAAATAAGGAACATTTTCCAAAAAAAATCATCATGTTTAGGTTTACTTAAGTATTCGAGCTTGCCTGCAATTATGTCTCGTGGATCGCGTCTGCGAAAAATAATAATGTTGAAATATATGATGAAAGCGAATTCTGTTCTTTGTTAACTTCCGGAAGGAGTTAGGTTTCACTTTTCTTCTTTCCCTCTCCCAAAACTTGACGAGTATGACGGAATCTACAAAGTTTAATGCAATCGCATTTGTTCATTCTTCGCATGATATATTGTTCTGCGGACGTTAGGTGGAAGAGCGCTCAAATACGCGAGGCTTTCGGCTGGTTGTCAGCAGGCTGAGGCATGCCGGTTTGAAGAATGCGGCACATTTTTCCTTACATTAATAGAAGGATATACGTTTTAGGAGCTATGTCGCTACTTTTGAAGTTATTACTACACGGTACAACCTGCAAATTGGTACAAAAAGAGATCATTTTGCAGTGCACTTCAAGTAGAATATCTTGTATTTGAATGGTTCAAGTCAAAAACGTTTTTCTAGCTTACTAGTAACATTTTAATGAAATTTAGAAGTGCTGTGAACTGTGATGCCGCTGGAGCTGATGTTGAAATCATCGATCCTTTCTTGTGGGTGAGTCATGTAGAACTCACTGGAGTTTTTTCTAGCGTCTTGCTATTCTTAAGGCTTCCTATGGGCCTAGTCTATCGGTTAGTTGTCGTGATGCTGGGGATGTCTCGTGGATGTTAGGATTTCCATGGCACTGTTTGGGTGTTGGTCAATTTTGTCGTTTGTTACTTATGAATTTGTCAATAGTCTCAAGTTTTAATTTCATGTGTATGTATGTGTTCCAAACGTTCCATGGAATCAGATTTTTTTTGCATCACGCGTGGTTCTGGCAACTGCTGTTGGTACGTTTTAGATGTTTGATAGAACGAAGTCGCAGAATCTGTTTGTAAATTAAAAGTCTGTTCTTAACATTTAGTCGGTTAGAATTGAGAATAGGAAGGAGGGAATTGATGGTTTGAGTACAGGCAATCTATTTGTTGTGTATGTGTTGTTTCCAAGTCAGTTTGTTGTCGAATGTAAGTCCTAGGTATTTCGCTGTCGCAGACCATTCGATCCGTTATCTGTCTAGTGTGTTGTTCTTCAGGTTTTGCTGTCAACGTCTCATAATAAAGATATCCTGAGTTTTTTCCGGATTTATTTTGATCTTTCATCTTCGGAAATATTCCATCAGTTGGTTTGTTGAACGCTGCAGATTTGTAGAAACCGTGTGCGCTGACCAAGTGTGGGAGATGCATGTGTAGTTTTCGAACAGGGATATTTTGCTTCTGGGGTGGAACGACGTGTGAATGTCTGTGGTGTACAGAGTGTACAAAATTGGTGAGAGTGGTTACCATTGTGGCACTCCAGCGTCGATCGGTCTCTCGTTAGATGAGTGATCATCAACTCTGACTGAAAAAATTCATCCTTCAAGAAAGGGGCAACTATTTAGAAAATTGGAATAAGCATATGGCATTCATGCAATTTTTATAGAAGCCTGCATACCAGAACTTGACGAACATCTTCGACACATTAAACATGACAATACATGTCGATCTTGTGCTTCATCCCTGATCAGATTTGTCGAACTACTCTTGCGAGCTGAAGGTCAGATAAGTGTTGTAGCTTGTAGTCAAATTTATGTTCCATAACATGAAGAATATATAGCACGAACATGTTGAGCTGTCAAAAAACATCCTTCAGAGAGAGAGAGAGAGAGAGCGCTCTGGCTTTCGTTCTAAGCTCCCGCGCAAAAGAAGAAGTGAGAGCAAAACTACGCCATGTGGAATTGGGCAAATGTGTTGGGGCGAGACCACAGTTGTGTGCCAGCAATTCGTGTACGTATACACGCCGCGATCGAATTAGTGAATGAAAGCATGTGCACCGATGCAAATTAGAACACTAATATATTGTATAACAGAGTCACGGCAATCAGCTCTAGTGTTCGTGCTATATATTCTTTATGCTATGCTTTCTATTGGAAATGTCAACGCTCTTGCGGATTAAGAAAATCAACATTGTTATTTTTGCGACGGAAGAGGTAAGACTGATTGGCCTCCAGTTTTGGGGGAAGGTTAAGTTTTTATTGAATTTGAAGATTACAGTAACCGCTGCCATTTACCATGCCTTAGGATGTCACCAACGATCGAAGATCACATTTATAATTTTCGTGATTGTATGTATGATGTTTTCTGGTGCAGGTCAATGGTATTCGTTAGTTATGCCGTCCTATCTTGCGTCTACAAAGATTATGAAGCAAGTTTTTCATTTTCACGGCATCTGTTACAAGAATGCTATCCTCCACCTGAGATCTTTTCATTCGAAGTTGTCTACAGGTTCTGCTTCTCTGGGTTTCTTCTTCAAAGTCCTCGCCTGAGAACGTATTTTCGCTCCAATGTGTCTGCAAAAGCCTTAGTCTTTTCTTCCCGGTAATATTCCATTTCGTTTGGACCGTGCATTGGTGGTATTCTCTGTTTTTTTTCGTCCCAAAATATTTTGACAGTAGCCAGAAGTTGTTTTCGCCGGGATCTTGACTTTCAAAGATGCTCTCCTATATTTCGTTATGAAACGCTGATATTTTCTGACGAACGGTGTTTGTCATCTGGTTAGCTTCTCGTTTCATTTTTGAGTCCCTCGTTATCCTCGCTATTTTTCTGACTTTCTTTTCTTTCCTGATCAGTTCTTTTATGTCTCTAGGTAGCTCATATGGGTTAGCCATCCTTGCTGGTGTTGTAATTGTACTCTTTTGCCTGTTTGAGTCTCTGTGTGAGGAATTGTCTGATGTGGTTGAACCCTTTTTACTTATTTCTGTAGTGGGGAGTGCTAAAATATTTTAGTTGAAAAATAATCATAATTAAATAATAATTCATATATATTTACATACATAATGTGTAGATTTGACTATTGTGGCGTTTGTAAATTGACTATGGTGCCATACAATGCGATTCCTTGGTATCAAACACTTTTCATAATAAGTTCTCCTGTTATTTTTTGGCCCATTGTCTAATAGGCTTGGCACAACGTTCATAAATAAGATTAGCCCTACAAGTGGAGCAGAAGTAGCATGTTCTGAAAAACCAACTGTTAAGAGTCGACCAACTGCATAGCAGTACCTAATGATGAATAAATAATGGAGGAGCGTTTGAAAACATTTACTTAGACCTAAGACTATTGCACGCTGCCCATCACTTCTAGCTCGAGGAACTTTTTTTGTAGAGCCTAGCAAATTCACAGAAAACATGTGTCTATGCAAGTAATGGACATGTGTGCCACCAAGGATATAGCAGCCTTTGAACCCTGCGACAAACTGAGTGTGACGCTCTGCAAAGCCTAGGCACGACTACAATGTGCGCGCCATGTTTCGCTTGCACCGAGCACGACAGGCTCCGAGAACTCTGCACGTTTGCAGCAAACGGGAACCACCCCCCGCGTTCTTGGCACGACCAACCGTACTGAAAGTTCGCAATGGTTCCACAGGCGAAAGGGTATCCTCGCATGTCTCGGCAAAGTTTAATCGAAACGAAAATGGGGAGCTTTGGTCTCGGTGGCTCCACGATGCGGACTGCAGTTAAAGCGAACCACGGACGAGAGCGGATCCGGGCAAAAGTACTTTTCACTTGTATTCTGAATAAAGGAAGGATTTTTCTTTTGTAAAAAACCTCATTTATCATTTGAAATTAGATTTTCAAGTAGGAAACGCGAATCAATTGTATAATTTGCTGTTTTAAACGCTGCCTTAATCGGATCAGGAGCGAAATAGCCTTTTTCGCTTCCCAGTGCGACAGAATAGTTTGGGAAGGTTTTTCGCTGAGTTCATTGTGAAAATTGGTTTTCGCTGTTGTGTAATTTGCGTTTTCGTTCGCCATTTTTCGCTTTGCCGCATTTTCGCTAGACATAAAGCGACTAGTATGGTTTTCCGCTTCATAATCTGTTTTCGGTGATAAAAAGTACAATCCAATATTGGAAAAAAAGCAAGCTACCCCCACCATACCCGACTTCTGTCCACCACCCTAGCTCGAGTGCAAGTGTACCCGTCTTTTGCAAAATTAAATTTTATAACGATTTAAGGCTCATTAGTTTCGCCGTAGCACGCATTCAAGCCAGATATCGGATATTAGAATAAGCCTTAAGGAGCATAGTCCTTTTTTTAAAAAAAGTAATCCAATATTCACGCGTCGCGCTAGTCCTTGAGTTTTATACATAAGACCTTCGGGAATCAGAACACGTAAGGTTAAGAGATACAACTATAGATCGTAATCCACTGCTAAAATTGCTGCCATACGACGTAATATAGACAGGAAGTTTTAGTCCTATTCGAGCGAGCCTGCAATGTGTCATAGTCCTTGCTGCGGTTCCAAGTGCGGGTGTTTGCAGCGCTTCTCGCTACAGAAACCGAGCAAGTCGCGGATTTAATTGACTAAACCAAAATACGGGCTCGCCGTTGGCTTTTCCCTTCTTCTCTCGCTTGGCTAAAAAGTGCTTGCAATTGTAAATATCGTAGTCTATGCGTTTTGTCAATGTAATTTTAAGTGAAATTACAAGGTGCTTTTTTCTAATCAAATCAAATCAAATAAATTATTGTTGGAAATTCCAAAGTAGCTAAGATAATTGCTGATTTCTAGAGTGCTAGTGTGGCTGAGCCAAGTGCAGCGTATGAAGGAAACGCGTCCCTGTCGAAGGGCACTCTAGAGGTGAACGTGAACTCGAGGAAAAGCTCGGAATAGAATTGAAACAGTGAAAGGATTCGTTCCGTAAAAGTTGTCAACCGAGTTTTCGTTGAGTCTCGCCGCGCAGGAGGAAAAAAGGAGACCACTTGAAGAACAAGAGCAAACACAAAATACTAAACACAAAATACAAACGAGAAAACTAAATAATTACAGTGCGAGAAATTATGTCACGCGTGGAGTAGATGTGTGGAATCGTCTCGTGTCGCGGCGAAAGGTGAAAGCAAAAAAGTGAATATTTAATAGAAGTAGCAAACAAATAAATAAACCGAAAGCAGTGGATAATTACGCTGAAGTGGGAGCAGCAGTGTCGTAGCTGTGCCGTCACCGAAGCTCGGGATAGAGGCCGTGTGCTGTTCTTGCAGGTAACCATAGCATTGGTGGAGAAAGCGGCGATAGTATCTATAGTAAGCCGAAGCACGTCATCGGATAGCGAGCAGCCACGACTTTGTGGATCGTGTCCTTTGCTGAACAACACATTTTCATCGTTTGACCCGCCCGAAAAGTTTCGATCGTTCGTCCTGTTCAACGGTAAGGGCATTGAGAAAAACACATCAATTTCGCTCACTCGTTCATTTTCTTTTCGCTTTTCGTCGAAGACGTAGTCGCCCGCTTCATGCTGCTACTCGCACTCATCCTACACGTTCATGTGATATGAGTGTTACCATCAAGCTTTAGCGCTTTTCGTCCTTCTGTAAGCTTAAACATATTTCGTCATTTCCCAGCTTGAATGCGACTCAAGTCTGCTTTCGCTTGCTATGTATATTGTACGTAAATAGTTTGGAATGGCTAAATTTACCGAAGCATATTCGGGATGAAGGCAAGGAAGGACGACAATCAATGGAGATTGTTGGTGTGAATGTGCGCTTTCTTTCAGTTGGCTTTTTTCAATTTTACCATATGCATGCAGTGAAATTTACATACTGTGTGTTCACCGCTATAGTGATATAAATCTATATGAATTTAATGAAAACCATTAACAGGACGTAAAACCTCATCCGGATTAAATATTAATTTTGAACAATTTTCGAACGGCTGGAACGAGATGATTCTGTAAAGCATCAACAATAATACGGCCAATAGTCTTGTTTGCTTCTTTTTTAGTGCAGTAGACATGCGAAGTGCGATTATTTATAATAGTTGAAAAAATCTATTGAAACTACATATGCCGCCTGAAACTCAACTCTAATATCGAAAATAAAATGTTAATACTCCGGCGATTAAATATCTGAACAGATGCCTGTGAATGTTTCATTGATTATTCGAACTCATCAATGGTGGTTTCGAAAGCTTTTCCTTTGAATTCAGCAAAGTGAAAAAGAGGACCCCATATTTGCTTACAACATACTTTCAGTGGAAAAGATCAAATTGTTTAAATTAAATTATTTAGAAATACGAAACTTCATGCATATTTAAACACAGAAGAAATTTTGTAAGGGCGACCAATGAGTTTCAGCCCTTAGAATTTAGTATTTTTAAATAATATCTGGCGTAGACCACCGCGACTGCATTTTAGGAAGGCCATCCTGTCGATCAAATTTAACTCCACTTATCCCAGCATAACTCGCCTGGAATGTCGACTTCCAAGGCATCAATAGTTGCTGGTTTATCAGCGATCGCCTTTATCGGTTACGTTGGTTCCATCTTCAGATTAGAAAAAGAAAGGAATAATTATGCCACCAGCATGCAAACCGCACCATACAGTGAATTCTTAGGGATGTATTTAGGCTTTCAAAGTCTCTTGAGGATTATTCGCAGACCAAAAATGACAATTTTGCTTGTTTATGAACCCATTAAGCTGGAAATGAGCCTCATCGACGAAAATAAATTTTCACCTCTGAAAAAACACCAGATCATCTCAGAGATTATCCTCGTAACTACGGAATTATAAAACAAAAGGTTCAGTTTATGTACTGCCACGGAAATAATATTATTTTCAAAAATAGAAAAGTATTCTCTGTTTTTCTTTTCATTTCGGAGATAACTTTATATTTGATGTTGAATAACGTTAAGATTTCGTCAAATTACTTTCAATTCATTGCTTCGCTACCTGTTAATAGTAGATTGAAAGTGACGACCGGAATTATATGATCAGCTACATCAGTTTTTTCGTAGCTTCTAGAATCCTTATTTTCAAAAACTTGTTCGTTTGTGTTCGTAAATCTCCTGTAATGAAATGTGAATTTAACGACTGATATCGCTACTAATTTTCAAGGCAAAAAGACTTTCGTCTCAATGGACGTTAAGCCCCGGGGACGAGGCAATGAACCCTTTTGTGTGATGGCTGCTGGCAGGCCAGCTCAGTTCAGCGCATAATGTCGTGGTTGCGTTCTCTAGCATCAGCCCCGAATCTCATTTCCGGAGATTCAACCATCGATTTGCTCGCTTACATACCGACAAAAAAAATCTAAAAAAAAGCAAAACATACTATACATCATGTGAGGCTTTACCTCCTACGTTACTTAACAAGAAATTCTCGCGCGCATAACGAGATAATACCGCGTTCAAGACCTACCCGAGAGTTAAAAATTCCTTTACGTTCCTTCGATCTACGTGTGAAATTCTGAAACTACTCAAAAAAAGAAAGACTATCGGGTACAAAACTATCTCTTGGGTGGCCGTGCTATTCCCGGTTAGAAAAACGAGCTTCAGCGGAGCTCGCCAAGCGCAGATGTTGCTGCCTGGGCCGGCCCTACCATGGCTTAGCGCTTGCGTGTCTGCATGTGTTGTGCACGCTAGGCCCATCAATACCTACCTCAGCCGGGGTGAACCCTGTTCGTTAAAGCAAGCAAGCTTTCCTATTTATCGTCAAGGGTTTCTAATGTTTCTATTTTGGATTCACGCTCTGCTCCCTTTTATCCTCGATCAGGTGTTCCTCAAGAATCAATTCTTGGTCCTCTCCTTTTCATTCTCTACGTAAATGGTCTTCCTTCAATATTAAAGTATTCTTGTCTTCTTTATGCTGATGACCTCAAGATTTTCAGAGTGATTCGAGCGTTTGAAGAGTGTAAAGTTCTTCAATATGATCTATACTCACTGAGTTCTTGGTGGCAAGTAAATTCTCTCTCCCTTAACATTCCGAAGTGCAATTCATTGACCTTCACTCTTAAGTGCTCTCCCGTCTTCTTTGTGTATTCTATTGACTCCATCCCTCTAAGAAATCTTGATCAAGTAAAAGATCTAGGTGTCACCTTCGACCCCAAACTAAGCTTTGACGCTCACATTCATAACATAGTTGCCAGATCTTCAAAGCTATCGGGATTTATGTTGAGACATTCCCTTATGTTTGTTAACCCTCATTCTCCAGTCCATTTGTTTATGAGTGTCGTTCGTGCTTGCCTGGAATATGGCTCCCAAAATTTGGTCCCCTTATCTTGAGTCCCATATTTACCTTGTGGAATCTGTCCAGCGAAAATTTACCCGCTTACACCTTTTTAAATTTAAAATACCTTATATGTCCTATGAAGAACGCCTTTCGCTATTTAAGATACCATCTTTAGCATCGCGGAGGACATATCTTGATCAATGCTTTCTTTACAAGCTGCATCATAATTATAAAGATGTGAACATCGATAGTCTAATTTCCTTGCGACAATCCACTAGACCCTCTCGATCATTCAATATATTTGTTTTGCCTTTCGCTCGGGCGGATGTCTATTTTAATTCTCCTCTACTCCGTTTACCGAGGACTCATGATAGACTCAAGCTTGGACCTTTTCCCTCTAGTCTCGTAGCTTATAAGCGAATTTTAAATAATGTTTTATTAAATTAAGTACTTATTTCATCCATAAAGTATTGACACTCTGTATTTTATTTTGCCACATTTTATAATTGGAGTTATCTGTTAAATGCGTTGATATCAAATTAAAAATTAAAATTAAAAATTAAAATTAAAATTAAGAAGGAGGAAGGACCCTTAGTAAAACTCTCAAGGTGAAGCTTTTAATTCATTTTTCATATTTTTTGTTTCAATTAAAAAAACATGAATCCAAAAGATCCTTGATTCTTATATTATTACTATCTACATTATAATATAATAATACTACGGAACGAATTTAATCCATACAAAAAAGAGTGGAAAGAATAAAATTTAACAGGATTATTATCAAGAAAATTAATGTTAAATGAGATAAACCCCAAAAAAGCTCACCCTTTAGTCTGGGGGGGGGGGGGGGGCGAGCGCTCTTCATCGCTGGTTATTCTTTTTTTCATATACAGTTCTAACTTAGTTGTTCTCAATACCTTTTTAACGCGAATAAGTTTTATTCTTCCTTATTCATTCACAGTAAGAAACTCTTCCTTGTAGAGAGCTACACCTAACAATATGCGAGAAGCTTTGACTTTTTTCGTTAAATACATACCCAACAATGATCTGTTATTCCAATACTTAACCTATTATAGTACGACATTAAAGAAATTAACTAGATCAGATTTAGTGTTTAATTAAAGAAAGATACTACTACCGTACAATAATAATAATTATCCGTGGCGACTTTCAAGACAAAAACGTTGGTGAAATCGAGCATAGAATTCCTTTAATATCTAGGTGTACAAAATATTACATTTTTCTTTCGTTGTTCCACCGCCATCGGTTTCAAGTATATTCCTTAGAATTTTATTTTTTCACATCTACAAGTCAATTTACACTGAATAACTAGTTCATCAAGTGAAGTGTTTTACGCCTGAACACTGATGGTTGGTCCGTTCCTCACGTGAAGGCACCATACATTTCATGCTCCGTCGTGTTGGTATTGGTAAGCTTATGACCAATATCAGCATGCATACCACTATAAAATCAATTCGAAAGTTCCTGAACTGCAATCCAATTTCTCGCAATGAAACAAAATTGGTCGACAGATTAACTGCATACTTCCGTTCTAGGTCTACTCAAAAGGCACTCGGTAAAATATGCGCTTTTTTAAATTCACACCGTGTATCCCCAGCTACTGTTTTTCGTGGATTGTAGATATTAAATAATAATAAAATAATGAGGCTTTGCAAAGTACCGCGGGCAGGTTCACATGGCTCCTGAAAACTTGGAACTCACAAGCAGCTCCGCGTTATCATCAACTGATTCGCGGTCTGGCTGTGCAAAAGTGTTCACGCGTAATTATAGCTTTGACGAGCTAATCACTAACATTCTAAATTAGCAGATGATGGTTACACAAAGCAATCGCGAGCTCACACCAACAGTGAATTTCGTTATAAGATTTCGTGTTTGCAACTGAACTATCACAACATTCATCTAGAACTAGACAAGATCGTTCCTTAGATTTCTCTAGTATAGAAGATTTCCCCAATTTACAGCTCCACTTCTTTGTCAGTGAAGAAAGACCCAAAACAATATAAGATCACTTCAAAAATATTCACGACCAAATTCCCGACGCTCGTTTTCTTCCAAAACCCGACAACATTGCCTTCTTCAGCGACCCAACTCCCCGATCCGATAACGGTTCTCTCGCAAGAAGTGGTCGAAATATTTATTTTTATCTCCATGCCGTGCGCCATTATACTCCTTATCCGTCAAATTTGTGCTGTATACTCAGATTAGCATATCTTAAAATGGACCCGTTAATTTCATTTCAATCGTCCGCTGCACACATTAATTTTCTAAAGCACTCTGTTTAATGTGGCCGAAAAAATCGATATTTCAAACTATTGTTGCAAAAAGCCGTAATTGTACCAGATATGAACGAACGAAAATCAGTACGATTTTAATCAAAATGTTTATAAATTCTATAACGATGACGCATCAAAGCTTAGCCTGGAGGAAAACATTGCTACGTCATGGACAAGGTTCTGCTCGGTAAAGAAATCTGAAATTGAAAATTTTGTTTTTTTTAAAGTAGACTTGTTGCTATTACCTGATCCAAAAATACCAATTATGATCAAATTTGTGCTTGTTTTCATGTCAAATGACGTTTTTGCGTATGTTTTTGGCGATTTTGCTAGATTTTAAAAAAATATTTAAACGAACTCTTTTAAGGAAAAATGTGGTTCATGCGATAACTTTACGTTTAAGTTTAAGTAAGCTCCATAAATGTTAGCACAATCAAACCAGTATTGTTTTCGGTGTCATGTCCACCATTTCGAAAATAACGGTTTTGAGAAAAATGACTTACAGCAACGGTAATTAGAATCAATGGCCGTGGAACCTTAGAACTATTCGTCATTGAGAAAAATGCCCCAGCTGGCACATTATCTATATATTTTGTAATTTTTTTACTCATTATTGTCAAATATATTTCAGATATTAGTGTTCATTTTCAGTTCTGCAATTATGAAGTGCATGTCGAAATCAACCTTAAATATTCTAGATTTACGTTCTATCCGTTTAATAATTCTTATCTTAATCTTTACCTGAATCTTGGTTCAAATTTATTATACCTAACGGATCAATTTATTTAGGATATAGATACAATATGTGGTTTTAGTGTGTCAAGCACAATAAAATGGAGGAGGTATTTTAAGAAATCAACGAAATTCATAGAAGCAAATCATTCGCTTTCGAAAAAGAAAAACTACACGAAATAGCATAATTGGATATTAAAATAATCAGAAAGGACAACAAATTTGAGTTTGGCGTACACCAGAAACCAAGTAACACCCAAAAAATATACCAAATCCATCCAATCACTCCACAAAATGGCCGCATGCGAATCGATGATTGACCGGATGCTTACGGTCTCTTTAAATGCTTAACGCAGATTCAAGGAAAAAATATATCATAGAAACTGCAGACATGAATGGCTTCGATAGAATAGTCATCGAAAAATGGATAAAGAATAAGGAGCATCAGATGTTAGTTCGGCGACTATCAATTCTCCCTAGAAACGAGCAAGAACAATGGGAAACTCATCAAATGAGCAGCATTTGAACGTTTATCGATAAGCGAAAACCCAATGAGGATTTTAGCAATATTCAACATTGATGCGACAAAAGCAATTCTGGGCACAACTAAGGGTCCACGTACTTAAACCGAAAACGAGGCATGTACGAAGTCTCATGTTCAGAATGCAAGAAGGTCTACATCGGATAGTGTATCAGAACAACTTCGAAAAGGGTTCATGAACATATCAGAAAGGATGAACTGGCTATCAAAATTGAAAGGGTGGCATCAGGTCCATAAAACCACAATGACAAGCACGAAATACCTAAAAATGGTCCACAAACGATCCCAACTAGATGCCTATCAGTTTGTTAATTGCAAAAACTCCGGAATTGAAACGTATGAATTATGATCTAGGTAACGGTGTTTTTAGATATAATTAAATTAACCCTTTAAGAATTATAAAGTCGAACCGAATTACAGGTAATGAATTGGGGATATAATTAAAACGATATAACGTAAGTCTAGAGTATTTAAGATAGATTTTGCCATGCTCTTCTTCCGATATATTGTGGCGCTCAAAAACACATCTGATGTCCAAAATATATACTTGATAATAAAAAATCGACATCATGCATAAAAAAGTGGATTTTTTTTAAAGAAACACGCTTTTACTTGCCAAAACTTTATTTATAGAGTTTTTCATAATTACTGAAAGAAAAAAAATGTTTTTTTTGAATCGTCTCCAGCTGAATATACTCGTACCTTGAATTGATACGCTTCGAAATCACTGCAGCCATTGGGGAAAAATATTTGACGTGTTAACGTTTTATTCGTTTGAAAATTACTGTTTTAACTACAAGCTAAAAGAGTAGGTTGTAGATTTTTTTTAAGTAAAGTTGATGGCGTTTTCACTGTGGTGTCGTAGTAAAGCGGTACAACTCGCCAGGTAACTCACCACCGCCGAACTATTCTTTTTTGAGATGGCAAGATGCATCATCTATTGGAATAGTATTTCTTTGGAAAGTTTTTGGATAGAAGATACGTTTGCACTTTTGGATTTATATTCTGGAGCCATTGTTCGAGTATATGAGAATTCATCTAAGTTTTTTTCCATCTGAAAAGATATCACTGGCATATTTTTAAATGAATAGTGTTATAAAGAAGTTCAAATAACTTAAAGAAGCATTTGTGCATGCCAATAAAGATAACATCTCTTTCAATTTATTTCCCAACCGGGAGCAGATTTCTTCTTAGCCATTATGTATGTCTTATAAAACAACATTCAAAATAAACTGGTTCATTGTAAATCTGTTCATCCCTTGGGTCAGATTATATAATTTCTACAGAATTTAAGTCGCCGTACGCAGTTTTTCTAATCTTAAACCTTTAATCTTTGCGGGATTTCTATTATGAAACGAAACAACCTTCTTTTTCAATATATCGCGATATCTCGAAATTTCGATTTTAGGCCTATTTTCAAATCAGTTGCATATATCGACAAGTTTCCATTACCAAGTATTGACTATATTCTCCATACTGTATACTGTACAATCAAAAGAAATTTAGAATCTAGTAAAGTGAAATGATTTTTATCATACGTTTTCGAACTTTAAAGGATTTGCTTTCAATATCATGTATCAATGCTATTTGTTTATCAATTTTTAAGCAGCTTATTTTGATATTATTCACACTCCTATTTCTATATTCTTTTGATGCATGAAATTTTTGAAAATTTTCAGTCTAATTTTATATTAAAACCTTTTTGGTTTTATTGCCACAATATTTTTGATATGTACGGATGCATCTACTAAAAAAATCTATGCATCATATTTGTTTTCTTCGAAATAAGAAAACTAATTTATGATGTGATATATAGTACCACGTTGTCGATTCAAATCGAACATATCCTGAAATTATTATCGTGTTTTAGATTTTATATTCATTTTTGAAGAAATCATTTATTCTGAAGACTGTTTACTTATTATGAAAAAGAAAAATATTTAGTAAAAATACAGTCAGAACTCTACACAACGAAAATGAGAGTTTCGTCGAGAAACTTCATTGAATAGAAGTTTCGTTATATAGAAATCAATTTTATATCACTTCAAGTACTATTCACACAATGCACAAAGCCAAACACAAAGTATGTATTTATAATCATTATAAAGGAGAAAAAATAACTAAGAACATATTAACTTCGAAATTTTCAAAAACTGTTTAAAAAAAAAATTTAATATAATTTCTGAAGTCATGTTGGATCATATTTTTTCCATGTCTATCGTGAACAATGTTCACATTATTTTAAGGACGATGGCTTGTTTCTGTCCTGCGAGGTTGAAGAGCATACACATCGTCTACTTCTTCCATTTCTTCGATCTCAATTTCGACTCCTCTAACCCAGTCTTTTATACCCGCATCCGATGAATAATCTGTAATTTCAGTAATCAGTAACTTCATCACCAATGTGTAAAAATTCCAAATGGTTCCAAAAGTGTTTTTCACATAATTTTGCCAAACTTAGCTCTGAAAAATACAAAGTGAGATTAATGGCAACTGGTTTATCTTTATCCAGCGCTGAATAGCGATAATTCATATTAAAATTTTGGTCCGTTGATTGCATTTTTGAAGTTGTATTTGGACGGGAAAAATGTTTTATGTTTTCAACTTTTTATAATAACTCAGGACGAGCTAGCCAGTTGACGGCAAATGGAGCCACTTTTCTTCTTTACTTGACCATTTTTTGGCCAAAAGTCATTTTTTTAAAAATTTCACTATTTATCCAGGACTTTTTATTGAACTCATAATAAACTTCCATAGATTTTAAACGTCTTGGATGTTTACTTTTGCATAAAAACAATATGTCCAACTTTTCTTTTCCTTACATTTTATCAGAAACGACTACGGTTACACGTTTTTTGCTGGTTTTCTCTTCAAAGCATCTGCCATTTTGAATGAAATGGTTTTATTTGGGAAATACTTTAAAAATAGACCTACTTCATCCATATTTAAAACTTTGTCAGGCTAATATTTTTTCAGATGTTCTCTCCAAATTTTAGAGTTCTATGTATTGTAATCAAAATGAGCTTGCTACATAATGTCCTAACATTTTAGCATATTCGAACGCTTTTTCTTCGACGAAAGGACCTGAAAATCAAACAAATCGAATTATTGGGGCTGTTGTCCATCATTCAAAAAAATCATTTCCGGAGACAAGCATACAATTTTTTGGCCGTTAGTAGCAAGAAAAGCGCCACTAGTGTCCAAAGTCATCATGTCCCGAAGTTCATCCAGTGTTTCAAATATAGCTAAGTCAAGCAGAAATTTTCTTCTTTAAATAGAAACAATATATGCATTGCAATTTCACGGGACACGAAAAAACTTCGTTTTATGGAGGATTTCGTTACGGGCGATCGATACCCGTTTTTTTACAAATTTTCTTTAATTTTTCTTGTTGGTAAGGTACGTATATCTATTTTCACAAATTCTAAAACCAATTTTACATCAGTGTCTGGATAAGTTTTGAAGATATTACAGCTCAAAGTCAGTAACCTTCAGGCGCATAGCTGAGCTTGTCGCGTACTTCATCCAAAGACTGATCCTCTAAATTCTGCCGGGCTGTGCAAACAAAAAACAAAAAGGAATTACTTGATAGCATGGATGAAGAATCAGTAGGATACTTTATTTTACTGAAATAGGAAAACAAAAGAGCTGGAACGAGCAAGCGGCTCGTTGCTTATTTTGGAAGGGGAAAACTTCATACGCCTCTCGTGTAAAATCACATTTTCAAATATGTTTGACCTGTTTTCTTTAGTTTTACTAGATGACATTTTCTGTCAACTGTTTTTAGGATTTTCTTCACAATTATTTTTATGGATAATATAATTTTAATAATAATAACGTTTCAACGTGGGATTTCTTAGGTAAGTTTTGTGGTCTCATTTTGTGCTACTATAATTCATTGGAGCTTTTGAGTTGAAAAACTCAAAGGCATGAAGGCACATGTGAATGAAGCTTAAAACTGAGAGGACGATGTATAGAAAGATATTGAAAAAACGAGTCAATTTGATCAAAAACATGAATATTTTGATTACTAAAATGACATTTTTAGAGCCTCTGTGCCCAAACTAAAAAGCTAATCAAGAAAACAAGATGCTTTTTACAAACTTCATTTCCTGTTAAAGTCAATGAAGTATAATGAAATATATTTCCAATCGTTTTGAGTAACTTAATTTTGAGTAACAAGTAACAAGGCCGAATTCCAACCCCCATTAATGAAAATTCGTTGCTTTTATTTTTTTCCGTACAAAAACAAGGAAATGAATTATTTAAAATTAACGTTCTTATTTTTGGCTCAACTACTAATTTTTAATATCAAGCTTTCCTGATTAGGATTTCAGCATGACCAGAGCAATATATCCAGAAATTAACGCTGTGATGCGGTTTGCCGCAGTTACCGACATTTGGAGCCCGGCAAATCGTCAACATTCAATCATAAAATAAAACAACCAAATTAAATTTCATTAACAATTAAACGTTCCTCAACTGTGATTCTGAATTTAACTGGAATAAAAATGTCATGCAACCTTTCGTTTATCAACTGTCTCCAAAGATGAATAGGCTTGAGCAATGGGTTTCCAATTATAATATGTGAGCCTGAGGTTTGATCTCTGATGATAACGACTTCACACGACAAATGAATTCGAAGCCAGAGTACAGAAATGAAGAAAAAATCACTATAAAGAAGACACCAAATGATGGGTAGTATTATTATTTTTTGTGGGTTTATGTGTGACTGTGGGATAAGTAGACCCAAAGTGGGCCGCATCTCTAATTAGTACCATATTAGGCATTCCTGGTCAGGAAAACGTTATCAGTTCCTCAGTTCCATTTTTGATCAGGTGCTCAGTATTCATCGATCCGATGAAAATATGAGGCATGCTAGACTAAGGCCTAATCGTGTTCTTGTTAATTTTTCTATTCGGGATGTGCATACTTTTGATCCATAAAACCACCCACCACCACCCATAAAACTTTTCATGTCTGCGATGCGTCTCGTTTTCTCCAAAGCTTGTGATTTTCTAATAATTGGCGAGAAACTACCTCTGAGAGCCTTTGACTATTTAATGTTGATTTGAATTCACTTTATTTTTTTCCAACTGACTTTTGATGGTTTCACTGAACATTGCTTTGTTAACACCTTATTTTTGACTTTCTGTTGTATTCGACATTTTTACCAATTTTACAGTAGGCGCACGGGCTTGATTTTCAAATATGGCTTATTTAAAAGTTTTTGTAACCTTAAATCTTTTTGTCTTTATTTTTAATATTGTCTCCTATTTTCTAATTCAATTTTTATATAAGTAGAAGGGCATATTAGAACCGAATGTCTTAATTTTAAACTAAGTGTACTTTCTCTTATTGTCTTTATCTTTTTTTGTTTCTCGCTATTTGTGGCGCCTTTCTTTCCTTTAAGGATCGTCTTATAGCTGTTGGTTTCTCAACCGTTTCGCTTTTTTCCTAAAATTTCTTCCTTTACCAACATATTCTTACTCTTGGGTTGCATAATAAAGAATGACCTAGAATCAAAAATTACTGAAAAGTTATTTCGTTGGTCGCTAAAATAGTTCTCTGTGTCTCTGGGTCAGAGAATTTTTGGAAGCTCTCTATTTTTTCTGGTATAAATTGAGACTCATTCAGATATTTCTGAGTCAAAATTGACTTAATAGCGACAACAGATACTTATTGTAGAAACATTTAAATACCTTAATTTTTAAGGGAAAATTTATGGTTTTAACAACTTGTCAAGATACTTTTTCGCGAAGCAGCTCTAAGACTAGATTCAGTAGCAAACAGTGAGATTATGCTAATAAAAAATGATGGCCAGTGGCATATTTTAGCGTAGAAATGGATTTCACATCGTTTGTCGTTCGTTTATTGCCAAAACGCATCGTTAGCATCTATAAAATATATCGGGCGCAATTTCGATATTTGAAAAAAGGATCCTGAGTGAAAAAATATAACTGAGAGAATACGAACCGAAGAAATACCAACTTTTCTATAATAAATTTTAAGTTGTAAAGTAAACTTAAAGTAGATGAGGTTGTGAACAAGAGACGGGAAATTATAGGCTGAAAAAGTAGTGAAAGCGAGTTGGAAATAATCAAAAAATGTATGACAGCCTGATTGAAAAATAAAGACTGCATTCAAACGGAATACAGCCTGAATATATTTTCAGGTACAACTGAGATTGGCCTGAAAAGATTCCTATTAGAATTGCAGATATGATGGTGCCAGTTATAGATATGCTGATTCTTGTAGTGAGTTTGTTGCTGTTAGTACTGAATTTGAAGATTTTCGTGCTGGATCTGTTGATATTGTTGCAGAATCTATTGATGGAGGTGCTGAAGCTGCTGATGACGAACACAATATTTGTACAATATACATAGAATTTGCATACATATTACAAACGCAAATGCAATTCGTTCACTTCTGCCGTGGTATGTGCACTCGATTCGGCATTTTTAACAAACCGAGAATTGCAAAGGTCTGTTAAAACTCTTTTTCTTCGGAACTTTAGCTTCTTAATATATCAACTAGCAGACAATTTTATATACTATGTATCTCTGCTAAAAACAAAAAAAAATGAAATAAAAAAAATTGGGGTCAGTGCGACCCTTGAGGCCCACACGACTAACTTCCCAGTGGGGTGAATAAAAAAGCAATAATATGTGTTTATTAGTAATTACTATTATTGATAATTATTATTATTAAACATTCTTCTTCTTAATTATTACATTTACTTTTATTAATTTTATCAATTTTTTTTCTAACCATAAAAGCTTTGGAGGAGGAGGAGAGGAGAGGAAGACGTCTCCACCACCTGGCCATCCTCTAACAAAGCCTAGGCAACCTCGTCCTCCTCGTCTTCCTTCTTGTCCTACTTTTCGTCCTCAACCTCGTTCTCCATCTCGGCCTCGAAATCCACAACTGTTATTGAGAGTATTTAATTATTATTTACAATAATCATTCGTTATTAAGAATGTTTGACTGTTACTGAATAATTATAATTGACTTTATATACACAATATCAAATTATAACTAATATTATTTGATTGTTATTAACAATATTAAATTATTTATAACAATATCCAATTATTAACTGCATTAGCGTCTCTACTCCCATTCACCCAAATCTGATAATATAAGTTTGGAACTTCATAAATTAATCTTTATTTTTTTTTGAAATAACATTTTTTACAAATTTGATCACAATTTTGCTAAAACGCACAATAATAACAACATAACTATGAAGGTATTTGGTATCTGCATGAATTGATAGTGCGTATCAACAGTTTAAAAATAAGCAATTTTTAGTCGTTTTTTCAGTTTTTTCATCCTAAGTAAAAAACGGCCCAACCGATTTTGCTGAAAAGTCATTCAGTTCTAAGTTACGTAATTACGCGTCGTTTAAAACCGTTCATACGTCAATCCAATCTTTGGTTCTTGAGATAATCGAGACGAAAAATTATTCCGAACGCACATACGTACATACACACTCACAGACATCTCTCTAAAAACGATGGATTTGGATTCTAGAGACCATAAAACGTGGAGATATGTCAAAATTTGGGATTCGCAAAATCGACCCCATTACAATAACTTCCCATAAGGTACTGGGAAGTTAAAAATTCTAGGTTCAACGTTTGACGAATGTTTTAAGTACTCCAGTGGAAAAAATTCGAAGTGATAAATTGACATATTTCAGCTGGCCTTCAATCCCTTTAATTTTTTATTACTATTATTTCTACTACTAAAAGAACTGATACTTGAGTCGTGAATCAGTTTGTTTTCCGATGCAGCTAAACCAATGTAAAATTTTCTGTCTGACTACAGTCCAGTGGCGTCCCGTGTTAATTTTTGCTACGAGTTCTGCAACTTATCTCTTAGATTTACTTGCATTTTTTAAGAATAATACATAACAGAAGAAAAATTTAAAAATATATTTGATTGATTCTATACATTTGTGCATAATTCACATCATTTATATAGCTTTATCTAAGATACATAGTATTCATAAAAAAATATCGAATGTACTTACGTTTCATAAAAGAATCCATAGTCCATAAGTAGGGTGATCAGAAGTTAAAATTACGTGTAATTTCATAAATATTCACATCTTCTATTTGGTATATTAGTAGTATTTTATACAAGTAGGTAGTAGTAGTCCATTAAATTAAAATAAAACGAAGGTGAGGTATGGACCTCGCTTGAAAATGAATTTAAGTCTACGATCATTAGCATTGCAAAACTTGTCGATTACTTTTGCATTGAAGTTTTCAATCTCAGCATTCAAATGTTTTTCAATGGAAATCATTGCTAATGCAGTTAATCGTTCTTCAGACATGATATTTCTGAGAAATGTCTGCGTTTCAAGGTAGACAGGCTTCTTTCTGCTTTAGGTTTGTGCTTTGATTTTTCAAATTACTGTCAATTAGAAGCCGTGCTGGTCTATAGGAAAGATTGCAGATAAGGCATGACTGAATCATTGTATATATTTACCTAGTGCACTATGCTTCGACTAAATCCGAGAAATGGAATACCTTAAAGTTCAAAAAATTATTTAAAAATATTAAGGCTATACATCCGCGTGAAAATAGCCTATATACTAACAATAAAAATACCAAAATGAAAAATCCTCTAGTCCCAGCATCTATGCAACACTTATTAATATTTTCAAATACCCCCGATCCTACCAATACCCCATTCCCTCCCTGTTTAATTATAGGTATAATTCAAAATTAATACAATAGATATTTTTTCTGATTCGTATAGTCTCATACAATTGTAATGAAATTCGCGGACTTTATAACAATTTTTACGAGTTCTGTAGCTATTCAGCACATATAAAGCAGCCGCCATTGATTAAGTCTCTGTTTTGATTGAACATTTTCCGTCTCATTACAGTCTCAATCCCAAATATTTTTTCAGCCGATTTTCAGTCAGTTTTCAGCGCTTGTAATAATTTCTGCCTTATTTCAGATCGGATTCCGTGTAAAATTCAATTTCCAATTTCAGTTCTTTCGCTCTCTTGTTTTTTCACTTTAAAATGCTTCCAAAATACAACACAAACAACTGCAGTGTACAGTTTGCATGGAACTTGGAGTTTCTTATTTAGTAGAGAAAAATATATTGTTTCTATTTTCGAATTGATAAGTAAGCAGCAAAATTTTATTGTTTTTTTTACTGTCAATATATTTCCAAAAAAAATCTGAGACTTTGTTTTAAGTTGTTTAAGCTTTCCACACCCCTTTACAGGGTCTGAACACACATATCCACAATTAAGTTTCGTTTAAAAAAGTCCAAGTAGGCTATGCATAGTTTAGCCATTATCGTTATTTTATGTTTCGAGCTTCTAGAAAGATTTATTCTCCTTGTAGAAGGCATGAACATTGGTATCAGAACCATCAAATCAATGACCTTCACTCAAAAAATTATCAGTAAAAAAACAAACAAAGCAAATGAATCACAAATTATTGTTCACTGAATAAATCAAAAGCAAAAGTTATTACTTCAGAAAACTTTTTACCTTTAAAAAATACATTACATTACCATTGACAATCCGTTCACATATCTCGGTTCACTCAAGTCCAGAAAATTTCATTGCATGCCACTCAACAATGAATGTCGCCAATAGTGTTTTTCTCACAATGTGCTACATTTTGCTCAATAAAAATCTGCAGAAAAAGTCGTTTGAATCTTGCGAAAATCGTTTTATTTTCGAGAAAAGAAAGTATCTTGAATCTTGCTAGCACTTTTAAAAGTTTCATTAAAATCTGTGCAGTAGTTTGCGTGTGATGCGAGTTAATTGGGTTCGATTGGTCCCAAATAGTCGCTTAAATATATTTTTCTTAGTTATAGCATATATACAAAAATCGACCACTCTCGAGTTTTCTTAGACTACACTAAAGAAACCATTCGTTATTCACGCTTTTTATTTCATAAAAATGTTGTGTGTTTTTCTTTTCCTACACCGTAGTACTGAAGAATATATCAACGGATGTACTGGATACCCGTTAACTTGAAATTTGGGTACTCAATAAAAGTTAAGTGGTAAAACTTACTTATACTATATATAATAGAATAAATAATAAATTGAGTTGTGAGTCAACAGTTTTCAAAGTGTAAGAAAAAAAAACATTTTAGAAAACTTCAAGGTCCCTTAGTCCTCTAGTTTTGGATTCCAATACTGATTTATTACTTTTGTCCATTGATTTTCCTGGGGATTAGAGTCCACTTTTAATATTCGTAAATTAATCTTGAATCGTTGATCTTGTTATATATCCACAGCTAAATTTTTGGTATACTTTGTTATATTCAATTAATGTGTGGATTGAAAAGTGCACTATATCGGTCACTCAATTTCAAGTTTAAAAGCATAGTTGTGTTGTTTTCTTTCGTTTAGTTTATGAGATAATCACGAAAAAGCGTTTTTGTTGTAAATTTTAAGCGACACACGAATCGATGGGGACTTTTAACGTTTTAATTACGACCGGATAATGAAGCTGTATAATAAAATCCAGCTTTCTGAGAAAGTTCACAAAGTTTAATGCCTATAATGACAAACAGCTTTTTCTTTAAATTTTTGTGATGAATTTCCCGTAAATATTCATGGAAAATTTGGAAACCTTTGCAAAAGGTTTTCATACGTTGACGATGTTGGCAATTTAAGGATATATCCCTATCGACCCAGTAAAATAAATCACAACGTTTCGAGTGGATTCATAGATTATTGTTGTTTGATTCTAAGGATGAAAGGATTACTTGAACTTTCCATGCTTTCACATGCATTGGATAGTAAATGACAACTGCAGATCTCTCCCATCCGCTACTTTTTTAAATTGCCTTTGAAACTACACAGTTCCAAACTTTTATATGATGGTTACACTATAAAGAGGGTAAATTTACAGCTGTTTGCAGAAAATAATGTGAGGTAGATGGTTGCCCTGATTCGCTTCAGATAAGCCATCCTCTTCAACCAATTTCTCGACTGTTCCAGGCGTTCTTTTAGCTCAAAGCGTGTCAGTCGTTTTTAGATCGTTTGAGTGAAATCGGTCATTAAATTATTCCCGTAAAAATAGTCTAACGGTTTAATACTGCAGTTGCGCGTCGAAAACACTTCATTTCGATCGGAAATTATTCTCAAACTGCTCAGGGTTTTTGTTATTATAGCACTGCATATATGTTTAAACAGGGCACTACCTATTATACATGGACATATAGGTCAATACTACAAACAAGTCCCTATTGCGAATGTTGGAATGATAAAAAGGGAATGAACACCAACCAACGCAATTTATATTGACTTCAGTACATCCTTGCGTTGATCATGATTAGGGGTTGCAATCCCGCAGACATTCGCGGGGATTCTGCGTGAAAATAGCCATTGCAGAAAAGCTCTTGATGCCTCGTCACTTGCAGGAATTTTTGTGTTAAAATAATCATAAACATGGGCGAGGTATTTGTTTTATATTCCACTACATTATTATATGCTGTTATTTCACTGTTTCAATATCCTTTTTCTCTGATTCTTTCTGAAGCGATAAAATTACTTCAAAGCTACTTTCTTAATCTTTTGAACTTTCAAAAAGTAAACATTCTCTCACAATTTTTTTTAATTTCGAGACGAGCAAAAATCATTTCAGGAATTGGGAATGTATTATTTAGGGTCTTACAATAGCTCGCGTATTTCGTAGGAATATGAAATTTATCATTTTAGAAATATTGTCCGACGCTCTTTGATCCTTACTCGAAGAGCAGTGGCTAGAACAGCACTAACCTTACATTGCTACTTTTCCGATCTTTCCAAAACAAATTGAAAAGCTACGTCAGCCGTTAAAAGCATCGAATCTCCTCTGCACAAGGTTTCAATGTTCAGGATCATTGGTTGCAAACAAAGAGTCGATTCCTTGAGCTTGGCTTATCCTTTTTCGGAAAATTTTCTCTCAGTTCCTTTACCGATTGAAGTTTTAAAAATGGTCCAAATTAATAAAACCGTACAGACTACTCTGCCAAGATGTGGCAGCCTTTAGGGTTGTGCGTCTCAACGGAAGAAATTGATGGAGAAGAAGACCCTACGAGGACTCCATTATACTGAAAAGTTTCTGTGGGACGTAGAAACATGTCAACATAGACTATAAAGTGCCACCTTAAGTTTTTGTCACAAACTTCGTGACCGTTTTTCCCTCAAAAAAGAATGGGAAAATGAGGGGGGCAGTGGGCGGAGTTACTGTGTCATTGTAATCGGATGGCTCAAAAACGAAGACAGGTGCGGAAGCCGGAATATTTTATGCCCACCGAGGTCTGAACAAATTTGTGAAGGT
The DNA here is from genome assembly GCA_963942545.1 of Oxycera nigricornis. NCBI lineage: Eukaryota > Metazoa > Arthropoda > Insecta > Diptera > Stratiomyidae > Oxycera > Oxycera nigricornis. The sequence continues at coordinate 83,394,497 of OZ012662.1, forward strand.
TCTCGATTACTACATAGCTATACAAGCGGAGTTACTGGCAATCTTACAAGCAGCAGAGAAAGTCAGCACAAGAGATGATATCAATAAAGACATCACTTTCTTTATAGATAGTCAGGCGGCCATAACATTGCTGGAATTGGTCGTAGTGTTGTTCAAATTGGTGTAGACCAGTAGGTCTGAACTAAGGATAATTTCTCTAGAGAACAAACTAACCTTGTGCTGAGTTATCGGGCTCATTGAAATACAAAGAATTGTGAAAACGGATCAACTTGCTAGGTAGAGATTCCGGGGCATACAAATGCTTGAAGTGGTGCAAATGGGAGTCTTCATGTAGTTATTAAAGCAGGATATAACTGAACTAGCATTAAGGTGATGGAAAATTTTTGGGACATTTGGCACTGCTAGGCCTATGTGGCCCAAAATACGATTCGAAATGCTCTCTAAGTCTATTAGCTCTAGACAGAGCTTCAACGAAGAATCTTGTGGGTTTACTGACTCGTCATTTGTCTTTCGGTGAACACTCAAGGAGAATCGAGCTCCCAGCTAGTGACCTATGTCGGAGCTGTGACGACATAGTCAGTAGAGTATCTTCTGAGCAAACGTCCAGCTCTAGCTGCTAGGCAGCATAAGCACTTAGGAATATTGTTTTTCAAGCTGCTGAGTGAGGTCAGTAACATAAAAATGGACTACCTCCTGGATTTCTTTAAGAAATTAGGAAGCTTCATTGAATAGATCAGAAAGTTTTCAAGTCTACAGGACGCAATGGTTCATAGCGGAAGCCGTTTAGGCTTAGCGTTCTCATAGCCTAAAGGACTGCACCAAGTCTTCTTCTCTAGAACCAAGTTCAGTTCCTTTAAGAGGTTTGTAATGTATGTATGTATGTAATTCTCCAAGCAAGCATCTTTACTTGAAGATCTTTGAGAATCTTCACAAGTGTTCTGACTTCATTAACAAGATCTTCATGACTATGTATCCGTTCGGTGAGATACTGATTTAAATAAGTAATCGCCAACACTTTCTCTTTACTTGGTCCATCGACGTTTGTATCGTCACCGTCATCCGAAAAATCAAGTTAGGCTATTACCACATTTGGAATTGAATGAGATCCTTTCGAATTCCTTTCTTTGTTAGGTGTTTTTCTGTATAAAAGTTGAAAAACCATGTGTAAAGCATAATTTTGGGCGACTTTGGAGTAGTTACTTAGTATTTTAGCTGGATAACACAGTCAACTAGCAAATATATATTTGTATATTTAGGTTCAACTTAGTTATTTGTAAGTTGACAATTAGCACAAAATTTTCTCTTCTAAATTAGTTGTAGTTGAAAACTCCAACCAAAGGAAAATGGATGTTAGCAGCAAAGCAACAACCTGCCACCTTTTTCTATGACAAACGAACTATTAGTTAAAATTCTAACAATATCAGCATCTCTAAGTTGATATCGAAAATTGCACGCGAATCTCGAACTTTGTGTTGAGAATCCGCATGTCTTAAAATATGCAGGATGCCGCAAAAATACAGAATCCTATTTTAAACCTTACCTATCTGATGTGTTCTCGATTATCTTTCAACTGAACAAATGCATACTTTATTCAGTCTAAATTAATATAAATCGTACTCCATCTTAATACTATAAATGTCATCAGCTTCTTGCGCAAAATTAATATCATAGCACAGATAATAATGAGCACAGAAACTAGAGCCAAATTGGCGCACATTTGTTATACAGTGCGATGTGTGGAATTGTGCATGCGTATTACTGATTTAAATTACACCGATGTACATGCTTTTCTCACACCAAGTAAATCACAGCGTGTATACGTACACAAACTGCTGACACACAATTACGACCTCGCCACAATCCATTTGAACAATTCCACATTGGCAAATGTAGCTAATAAATGTACAACACTATGTATCGCCCTTAATCAACATCAATTTGCTCGTGACTGTTGAAACAATGGTACAGGATTCGAAAGAAAAATTGATTTGAGATTATTGACTGTAAAAACGTTAGCGAGATAGTTCTCAGCTAACTTATTAGATGACATTCCAAAAAAGTGGACCACTCAATTTACGTACGAGTATATTGATCTCAGTAGCTTCTTACTTATTGCAGCTACACTCTTTGCAAAACGTGCTCAGAATAAAAAGGAATGAATCCTCGTTGTATGATTACATCTTTTCATCATCAATGGCGCACCAGCCCAAATCGAGCCTTGGCCTCCCGAAGACACTGCCTCCAACTGTCTCGGTCCAGCGACCGCGTCCTCCAATTAGCGAATCCCAGCAAGGATTCGCTGTCGTTGTCAACTGCATCCTCCCATCGTTTGCGTGGTTTTCCTGGTGGGCGGCTTCCTGTTGCTCGGCCTTTCATGGAGCGCTTGGGAATTCGCCTGTCATCCATACGCTCCACATGGCCAGCCCACTGATGCAAAAACTCTTTAATTCATAAGCGACGCTAAAAATTTTAAAGGCGTTTTTCTCAAAAAGGGGGGAGTGTTGCGGTCTAGTATTTTAAGGATCGAATATCTTTGACGTCTTCTACTTGTGTGCCAAATTTCATCCAAATCTGTGACTACAAAGTCGGAGCCTCTCCTAGTAAGTGCGTGAAATATTCTATTGGTGTTTTCAAATGCATGAAATATTTCGCCGACTGCAAGTGTTGACCATCCCCATTTGCACGCTCCTATGCTTTCGATGCTTGTGTGACAAAAAGTAGAATTCATCGTTTGTGCTTTTCGCGCCAAGTTTAATACCACCGACACACTACGGCTGATAATGAGCTCAATTTCAGCTTGAATCAAATAAGATAATGACACACTACGTGTCGCTCATTGTGATTGAAAATCGGAAGCCTTTCAAATGTGGAAAACAACTGCAAAATTACTTCGGTGCCGAAAACACTGGAGACAGACTAATGCAGCCTATTAAAAGCATCCCCATGGTAATTGAAAAGTAAAATTGAACCTAGTTCACTAGCTCTGCCCATAGATGGCACTTGCAACAGTAAATTTTTTTCGTTGATTAAATTCCTAATTGGCTTGTATACATGACAACTTGAATCATACTTCAAGTATACTTCAAGCGCATGTGAATCAGGAAATTTGATCGAATCGATTCAATATACTCGCAGGTTGGAAGATCGAAGGACCAACTTTTGTGTGTGGTAGTCGTAATGCCTGTCAAAACTAATTGTTTTTGTTTTTAGTGTTACTTCAGAAAACAAATAAACAATGGAGAAGAGAAATATATGAAGTTATGTGCAACAAAGTTATTAATTTAAGTGCTTAAATACAAGAATTGTCACTTGTGAAAAATTCACACCGATGAACTAATAAACACAAGCCGATCCGTGTGTGTTCAATCATATACGCGATTGACTACTCGAAATTCGATCGAATTTCAAACGTTCAAGCTCTCAAGCTGGTCCATGTATACATGTCAAATGACATGGCTTTTGCTTACTTATCGCGAGATCATTATCAGCGAGGTTGAGTGATAATGAGCTGCGACCTCATTATCAGCTGTAGTGTAGTTCTTGTGATGACGGTAAACGTCTCATTCGTTAAAAACAGCGTTTCACACACTCATAACGGAAATAACTCGCATGACATTTTTCACAGAGTCTTTAATGCTCGGTTGCGATCTTTTATTCATTCTTCATTAATATTTTCATTTGCCAAGGCTTCAGTTTCAACGCACGCAAAATACATTGATCCTCTCCCCCAAACGATCTGAATTTTCAAGACAAATTTTCTTTCAATATAAAGTCGGGAAGTAAGTCTACTTTTAATCAATTCACTTCATAATTTAAGTTCGCTCCTGATTTTCTTTCAACGCTATTTTCACTGGAAGTTGGCGACGAACATGATAAGTCTAGATGGAGTATAAAACACCAGTCAAATAGATCCTTCGATTCCTATTGCTGGATTTTTTCCTTGACGAAAATTGTTTTCCAAAATGGTAGACTGCTTCGCAACAATGGTAAATCCTCCAAACGTCTCCTGTTCTGAATCGACGACGTCACTCTTGAATGGCGTTTTGAAGCCTCCATGAGAATTCGAATGTTTCGATTGTCATTAAAATGGCAGCACTGCGTCAAATGCTTTGTTAGATCTCCACCTTATTCTGGCATTCCGCATTGCTCCCAGCCCCCTCATTCCGCCGTTCTCCAGAAAGTTGTGTCTTTTACACTCTTGCAGCGTTATGTTCACAGGCTCCATTCATGTATACACGCCGTTTGCCCTGTCCCCGTTTTCGGCATTCAAAAGGAACGGCAAGCTTTCTATTTGTGTTCTCGCTGGGCGACCGTTATAAAGAGCAGACTTTCATCGCTGGCGTTTAACCGAAGCCCGTAAAACTGGAGCGGAAAAGCTTCGTTGTCGCCAGCGCCATTTCCATCATCGCCGTCAGCACATTTAGTCATCCTTTTTCGCTGGTCGGAAGCCGAGCCGAGCTTACACGACGGCACGGCTTCGAACGAGCTGACTGAGGAAATTTATCCTGCAGTGACGTGATGTTCTGTAATTTACTAACACTTGCATGGGCGGAGCGCGGCGACAGGAGCATAACCGTTAGACGGTGGATGGGTCAGGATGTTGGAGTAGTTTCCATTTCGTGTCGTTTCGTTTTTGACTTTTGCGGCGCTCGCAATTGTGTCGTATGCACACTTGTCAGGCCAAGGATAAAAGGATTCCGAATCGAAGGCTCCAAGTGGCTTACTTAAGGTGCTCGTGGTGGCTTCTGCTTTCTAGCGTTTCGCTAGTGCCGTCTTGCATTTTTCTCACTGAAATCTATAAGGCGAGGACGAGGTGGTCGCAGTTCGACTGTGTTTGTGCGCCATTGGTTCTAGGAGCTGCGAGATGCTAATACATTCTAGAATCACCGAGAAGAGGGGCGAGCTGGTGAGGACTCGCTTTCTTGCTTGTATCATGATTACACAATCCAAAAATGAGTTGTTCGTTTCTTCGGAAAATATGGAAAGTTTCCATTTGATACATGTGCTCATGAGAGCTCTGACAGAACCACCCTTGTAAATAGGGACTACCGCTTTCTGTCCAGGTGAAATGGTGAATCGAAAGCAATGCATTAAAAAAGCAGTGGTTAACTGTTTTCTGCAACGTGGAATGACACTAAATCTACACAACACGCTTCCTTCGAGCCTTGGTCTTTGCTTGACGACGTACGCCCCACTAGAACGATTTGCAAGAGCTAGGGGTGCTTCTGCACAAGTCCATGTGTGTAGTAGGTTACGTAACTGTGTCATTGCCAAAACATTAAGATCAATGGCCTTCGATTTCTCTTTGTGAATTAATGTAAAAGGATGCGTTGGCCAAATATGTACATATATACACAGTGGTATATCTAGACATTTTAAGTGGCCACTGTTCCGAAGAAAAAAGAGGGGAGTATACTCAAGTATAGACCTTCATGACAACAATAGAGGAGTGAGTTTTATGTCGGGGTGGTGTATCAAAAATGTCCGAAGTTTCATAAATAACATCGAGCCAGCAACTAAATCAATTTTACAACTTGAAATGGTGTTGTCGGTTTTATCATTCTTAACTGACAGTTTGACAGACACGAGTTGATTTTACATTTAAGGCACAATCATGGAAAATCTTGATAAGTTCAAATAATATTGTATGAATTTAAGTTGAATCACTCAGTAACCCAATAAAATTTGCCAGGTATTTCGTGAAGATGCTGCTTATAGACTATTTATAATGCTTTGAAAATACGTATTTACGATAGACGCATTTTAAAATACATCGGACGGTTAACATTGCACTGGGATGGTTTTGTTTGTCACGTACACAAGGTCAGCAGTTGCTGTTCCAAAATAATAGATACCTATATGTTTATCGAAGCACTTATGAATGAAGGCAAGAACTTTCATTGTTCCACCTGAAAACCAAAGGGAAAGTCGATAAAAATATATTTGAAGTAATTCAATGCATTTTTACCTGTTCAAATTCGATTTTTCTTGCAGCTGAACGAACTGTTGTCAGGAGCGCTGCATTTCCCTGATATATTGTGTCAAACAGGATGATGAATTCAACTTGCGATATCTATTGCATATTGTAATATCAAATACAATCTTGTTTTGATGTTTGGTTTTGTTGAAATTACGTTCTGGAGATAATTCCAAAATCTACGGGAAAATACGTAGTTTTGAATCCAATAAAGGTCTAAATCACAAATTGAGCCAAATCTATGTAGTTTTGAGGCAGTGTTAGGTTATGAAAACGATTCCCGCTTCACTTAGACCAATATATGCTCCATTTTCATGTTATTCAACTAAATCAGAATGTTTCTAAGAGCTAATACCTCCTAGAAGCCAGAGCCCGACATTTGCAGAGAAGGTGTACTGTTGTAGTTCGACTCTTTCTCCCATTCGTCGCCCGATTCTCCTTTCGTGTTAAACCAAAGGGAGTAAACCCACTAGATTCATCATTGAAGCTTTGTTTAGAACTAACAGAATAAGAGTACGATTCGAGTCGTATTTGCGCCACGTAAGCCTAGCAACAATTTCCTCCACCGCATCAATGCTAGTTCGTAGGCTGATTCCTTTATATTCTGCTGTAGTACTTGCATCAAGACTCCCATTCTTATCGCCTCGTGTGTTTGTACGCCATGAGATTCTTCCCTAGCAAGTTGTTCTGTTTTGACATTTACTGACACCTCACTCGGCCCAAGAACCCAACGAAGATCTAGTTTGTTCTTAAGAGTAATCCTCCTCAGTTTATGCCTACAGATCTTCACCAATTTGGAGAACACTGCGACCAATTTTAGCATTCTTATAGCCGCAGTCTGTATTGACATCCCCTCTTCTGCTGACAAACTTTACCACTCGTAACATTGCCACTAACGTAGCAGTGTTAAAAGGAACGAGCAAATTATGTAGAAATTGTTTGCAAGGTTTTATTGCGGAAATAATCTCAAAAATTTGCTTTGAAGAAGATGTTACATTAAAAGCCTATTGTCACTGCCACGAAACTACATAGTTTTGCCTTCATTCGTGATTTTAATCGTATTTTTTTTATGTATTTCCAAATAACCTTCAGAACGTAATTTGGACAAAACCATGGATCAAAATAAGGTTGTAACTGTTGTTGCAGTATGCAAAAGACGTTGTTAGTTAATATTTTCAAAGTCACAAGAGTGTTTGGCACAATATGTCAGGACAATAAAGTGCTTCTAACCAAAGTTCGTTCAGCTGCAACATAGTAAATCAAATTCAAACAGGCTTGAATAAAAATAACTTTTTCAAATTTTCATCGAATATCTCTTTCAAGCGGAATAATGACTTTCCTCAATTTTTTCGTTCATAAGCGCTTCTATAAATATTGACTCATCCATTGATTTCAACCACTTCAGCGCAATGTTAATGGTTCAGGGCTAACAATATGCGTCAATCAAAAATACGTATTTTCGAGGCAGTGTAAATAGGCTATAAGCTATCAAACGGCGAATTAAGGATTTTAATGGATAGAGATCTCCGGCGGAGGCAGGGCCGCTGCTCTTGGAAGTCACCAAATCTCAAGAATTCATACTCAGACGAACTCCAAAATGTAGCCAAAATTTTATGTCCAGCAAAAGGCATTTGAATTTGGAGGCCATCGTACATATATGACATACAAACATAGATATCTAGGAATTTTTTATCAAATCGCTAATTTAAAGTCACCCAGATAGCTTTTCTTCTACTCTTCTCTTACCACCAACATTATTAAACGTTTTGTCATACATATACGTGATATTAATTAATCATGTTATTATGAAAAAAAAATTTCTATCTAATTTGCACTTATGCCAATCAATTCTTTACAAATTAGGTGCTTTAAGGGTGGTCAATAAATAAAAACCAACTTATTTATATACTTCCTAAAAACATTCATTAACGAACAATGAATATTTATAATGAATAAGGTAGCCTATGTTAATTTGGTAAGGATCATTTGTCAAAAATTTCAGTTGATTCATTTTGACGGTTCGTAGGATTTCAGTCACTTCTACCTTTGTTTTACGTGAAATTTTATCTGGTTTCTATATAATCTGATATCGCACCGCATATTAAAAGTTGTTCAGTTATAACTGCAAAATAGGAATTGATAATTAGTCTCACTGTTTAGTCTATTCAAATGGTAGTTTAACCGTGCATTTTGGGCCGGTATTGTTTGTTTTAATCACTGTATACTGGCGGGATTTATTGCATCCCAAAGGAACAAAAGTCACGTGAAAATTGCATCTTAAAGCCAAATCTACGGTTCGCGGGAACAAACCACCCAAAAGATTTTCCTTAAAGAAAATGTGACAAAACATTAAGCGTCGGTGATGAAAGTGGTAGGAGTCTTAATGTCAAGATATAAACCCAATAATTGAATTGTATTCAAAGTAATATTATTCTGCAATACTTTTTTTCATTTATCAGCTTTTGATGTGTTTTGTGCATAGTCTAGCTACAACGTGCAAGCAATTCTACCTTAGGTACTCATTCTTAATTGCTTTATAATTTCGTCTTTCTTGAATGGATAGATTGTTTCATTTTTATACGGTGTATGTTATCCATTTTGTTGGAGATAATCTTGAGTTTATCATGGAAACAATTTAACGAAACGACCTCAGTAGTTACCTTCTGACATGACTACATGTGCCAACGTATAGAATTCTTTCTTATTCTGCAATAAAATCCTCATATTCCGTTTGCCTCGTGCACAGAATAGCAACCTAGAATTTAATGATGTTGAATTTTAGGGCGTTACCTTTTGAAAACCGATCAAAAATATTTTATGGCACGGTTCGTAGATGTAAAATATTCTGGAAATGACAGTTTATTATCAATATATTTTAATGGTGAGTCGCTCAATGTGTTTTAGTGTTGCGTTATATTAAGTGTCCGTTGAATCTATACTTTTTCAATTAAGAAATATTGCAATTTCATTCACACGTGATCCGCAAAACTTACTACATTTAATAATTATTATTTGGCGTGTGTAATTGCGAACGAGCCAGCAAAAAAAATCAATTCGTACGCCTTTTTTCAACGTCGTTTTGGCGTATCACTCTTTTATAATCGACAACACGTGAAAATAAAGTAAACACAAGTTGTTGAAAATTCAATTTTATGCAAGTCTGACATTGAAAAACTTTTTTGTGGGAGTCTTGGTTAGCGAGATATGGAGGTATTCCGTTTTTCTTGTTTCGAAATGGCCTCTAGAGGGTTAGAGCTGTGACTCCAGAAACTAGGACTTGGGATTACTATTAAATTGGCCACACATTGCAATAAAATTTTGCCTGCCGGCCCAACATGCACGGCTAACTTTAAAATTCATATCGTTTTACTGGACTAAACGTCAAATGACGAAATAGTACAAATACAATGTCTATGTAGCGTTTATAGAAATTTTGGACGCAACTACTACATACGGCCATCACTTGACAGAATCTAGTTCAGTCGCCGTAGAGACAAAAATTGCATTCAATAACTTTTCAATCACAATTTTGTCAAAGTTTACGCCAAACGTTAACATGAAAATAGCCATTTAAGTGAAAAAGCTGTGTAACCCGCTCCACTTCTGTTTGCTTTGCATAGAGATTCAATACGACCACCACTATGTTTAATTTACTTTGCAAATCACCATGCAAAGATTTGAACCCGAACAACGTCTCGAAATAGTGGAAATTTATTTCGGAAATTCGTGTTCTGTGCGCCAAATTTATGAAGCACTTCGTCCAACTTATGGTACTCATAATCGTCCATCTATGCAGCCCATGCGCAAAACGGTGGAATTTTTTTTGACCACTTATACTCTCTTGGACAATATTCATCCAACGCGAGCTCGTACGGTGCGTAAAATTATAATTGCTATAGAGGGAAGTGTGACTGATGATCCAAATTTATCGATTCGATGCTGTTCTCAACAACTTGGCCTCTGTATGTTCACTGTATGGAAAATTTTGAGGATGACCTATCCTCTAAAGCCCTTTAAGATCTAACTGGTGCAGCAATTGCTAAATATTGTGGTATTATTGTAGATCGCGCATGTCGATCAGCTTACTATTACGATACACGATATGTACGTGGAAATAGAGAAGCGATTTTTAGGTTTGCACTGAATTCAGTTCATAAAATTTAAGATATGGAATATGCAATTTTAATTAAGCACACTGAAGCAGTGTTTGAAGAGTCAAACTTTTATTTTAGTATGTGTAGGATTTTACCATTTCTACACGTGATTGGGAGATTATAATGCAATCTACAAACCAAACACTAAACAACATATCTGAGATTTGTTGGTCTGTTCCACGAAATATATGTTACGCTTTGAAAGACGAAAATGCTAGTATACATGATGCATTGCAGCCAAAGTCACATTGCCAAATTGGACTGCGAAGAAAATTACAATATATAGTAACAGCAATTAATCCGTACTGGAAAAAATAATCTTCAGCAATAGTTAAGTGAGTTTAAAATTGCATATTGATTTGTACTACTTCAAAATATGATAAACGAGCAATGCCATTATGAAGAGAAAGCTGAATGATTTCTGGGAAAAATTATTAGTATGGTAATTGGCCAGCTACACCAAGAGCACATGTAAAAAAAAATTATTGTAGCCCTCACAGCTTTACTGGATACCGCCTTCGTGTTATTCTAAGCAAAAAATTACCAAATCGTAAAGAGGCAAACAACGAGGTTCACATTTGTTTAAATTTTTTGAAAATTTTGCTGAATTTTAAGAAGAACAAACTAACAGACAAAACGGCTAAAATAATATCAAATTATCAAGAGAAAAGATATGAGAGCACTCATTTGAAATTTTACTTGTGGTGATTATTAGGCAAAAGAATTGAAGGCATATACTGCCATAGTCAAAGACGGTGTCAACCATAAGTGTAAAGCTTGGAAAATTCGAAAGTTTTTCAAGCAATAGAAAACATTGTTATAAAGACACAATCAACTAAGGTTTGTACAACAAAAAGCGTTTCAAAAAGTGTGTAAAGCCATTCATCCCATAAGTATTAAGTATTTTTGCCTAGTTTGGCTACAAGTCCTTACGCCTAATCGAAAATGGATTAGTTTGAAAACAACAGCAACACATTGGTACCCAAGATAGCAACTTTCAACTTTCTATGAATCAAATTCAATATCTAAACCGTCTGAATATTCATAAGATCAATATCATTGGTGTCTAATAGTTTTTAATACTTATTTTTGAAAAAGATTTGAAGCCGTTTTTTAAAAATGCAAAAAATTGAGGTCTTTTTCATAAACAAGTTTTTTTTAACTTGATTTGCACAACACAGGAATCATTGTTTATAAAGTTTATATACTCTAGACAGCTAATGTAAAAAAAACCCGCAAATTTTTTTCAAAAATAAAAAATCATTAAAAGTCAACATGTAAAAAGTTTCATATGAATGATATTACTTGAATCTCTTATTCTAAAAACATTGTTGATAAGTGAATCATAAGTAATTGAAATTTACATAATTTGAGCAGATTTTCAATAGTTTTCAAAGTACTGTGTTTATATTTTAAAGAAAAAACTTAAATTTTAAAAAAATTCAATTAAATTTACATTTGTGGTAAAATGTTTTGTAGTCAATACTTTGCAAAATCATGTGCTTTAAAATGAAAAATTTTAGTTTTTAGTAGTTTTGTTCTTTAGTGTGCGTTGGATTTCAATTACTTTCTCCCTCATCATTTGTAGGTTTATTTATTTTTTACAGTGTGTTAAGTAAGAGCGTGTACAGCGTTATTCAGAAAATATTTATTTGAAAATTATTATTATTACATATACACGTTCAAAATGTTCTGGTGCAACGCGCAATAGCTTTAATAGTGGGTACAATTACCACCAGCGTTGATAATCGCTTGGCATCTCCGGTGCTAAATTTCTACCAAATTTTCTGCGTATTCTTGGGGGAGCGCCCTCCAAACGCGTCGAATTGGTTCAGGGAGCTGCTTCAAAGTAAAGAGACGTTTCCCTCAAATTTTCTGCTTTATGTAGGCCCAGATATTTTCGATGGGATTAGCATCAGGCGATTGTGATGACCAATCGAGTGTGATGATGCCATTTTCCTGTTTCCATTCAGTGCAGAGTCGGCTCCGGTGTTTTGGATCATTATCTTCCTGCAAGATCCATTCTTCGTTTTTAACTTCCCAGTATATGGGAAGTTCTTGTAATCGACTCGAAAATCGAAATTGAAATTTTCAACATTTCTTTACGTTTTGAGGTCTTACGAGTATATTTTAAGTGTTTTTAGAAAGAAGTATGTACGTGTGTGTGTGTGTGTATGTACGTACGTCCGTACGTACGTATGTGCGTTCGTTAACAGTTTTTTCTACGAGCATAACTCACGTAAACAAAGTCGTATCGACTTTGTTAAGGTGTCAATCGAAGCGTCTTTGCAATCTTAAGAGCTGATTAGTTTTTGGGACACTTCGGTCGGGGGGGTTTGTTGTTTTGCCCGTTTGAAGGTCATTTCTGTCATGCATTATATCTCCCGAACCAAACATATTATTTTCAACATTAAGGTGTCAATCGACGCGTATTAATATTTATGTGATTCTATCAAGTTTTGAAAAAAATTCATGGAAGAGTTTTTCAATTTTTTTGAAAAAAGTGCAAAAAATTAGGTTTTTTTTTCATAAACAGTAAATTTTTAACCTGATTTTCAAAACACAGTAATCAATGTTCATAAAATTTATATACTCCAATCAGTTTTTGTGCAAAAACCAACAAAACTTTTCCTCATGACTACAAAAAAAATTAAATTAAAAATCAAAAATCATTAAAAGTCATTATGATTTCAAGGTCATTTTTGCCATTCACTATATCTCACGAACCAAATATAATATTTGCATCACTTAGGTGTCAATCGACGTGTATTAACATTTTTGTAATGTTTTTATATTTAAAAAAATCATTGGAAGCGTTTTTTAATTTAACAAAAAAAAATGCAAAAATTTAGGATTTTTTCATAAAAAATAAATTTGTTAACCAAATTTGCACAACACGGAAATAAATGTTTATAAAATTTATAAATCCTTATCAATTTTTGGAGACAAACCAGTAAAATCCTTTTCCATGATGTTTAAAAAAAAATTAAATTAAAAATAAAAAATCATTCAAAGTCGCCATGTAAAAAGTGTTCATACGAATGATTTCACCCGACTACTCTTATTCTGAAGACATTGTTGTTAAGCCAATCACAGTTTAATAATATTTGCATAATTTAAGTAAATTTTTAATAGTCTTCATAGCACCGTGTTTTAATTTTTATATCAAAACTGCTTAAATTTTGAAAATCAAAAAAAAAATAATAAAATTTGCATTTGTGGCAATGAACGCTTTGAATGGTGAAATGTTTGATGTAGTTAGATGTAGAAATGTAGTCAATACTTTGCTAGATGATATGCTATAAAAAAAAGCTTTCACCAATATGAAAATAACAAATAACATAGAAACCCCCCCATTGATCCGGGTGAATATTCAATCAAATCAATCTGTCCCCATCGACCAAAACCTTACGTAATCAATTGACGCTCCCGTAGATGATATTATTGATATTAACTCTTTTCAATTGCTGTTATGAGTACCTCTTATTATTATTATTATTATTATTATTTAAAGTAAGATTATTTTCATAAATATATTTGTATTGAATATTTTTAATATTTATGTAGACATTACTGGGAAGTTGATCGTATGGACCTCAAGGGTCGCACCTCGCGGCTTGTTTTTGAACGAATTGATGTTTCGCAGTCGGTAACAAGGCTTTCTTATAAATTTCGACCATTCTGGGAGCATTGAGATTGTTGGTAAAGAGGTGCAAAATGCCAAAACCCTTCTTTGAGAAGCAGCCCCAAAAATGTACCTTGATTGGGTGTTTGACGGTGTGCTGAACGAATTGGCTTGATGAGGAACACCATGTACGTGATATGATAACATAACCCCAAACGAAAGCTTCGTCAGTAAAAACCACATTGCTCCAGTTACGATCAACGTTTTCTTGTGGCCAGGCGAGTCTTTTTACTGTGTGTTTTTCTGACAGCAAAGGTTTCTTCAATGTGCTTCGCCGTTTTGAATTGTTTGCTCGCAAATGTTCACGTAATGTAACGTGCAATACGTCTAATCCTATTTGCTTCAATTTTGCTTGCCCTTGACGCAAGGATAATCCAGAATTTCGTGAAAACAATGTCACAATCACTTTTTTGTCTTTTTTTGTCACTTTTCCTGCTGAACCACGATCTGGAAGGTCGTCGACATTTTTCGACTCTTTGAACCTATTAACCAACTTTGCAACAAACTCCCTCGACTTTTGAATATACTTGGCAGCTGAGCCATAAGACATTTTTGGACCTTTTGGGTGCACGCATAGGAACACGGCTTCAAAATGTTTCGAATACACGGCACGCATCGCGGTTTCTGTGTTTCTCTGACGGAAGATCGACAAAGACTAAATTTTTTCGACTAATGCGCCATAAGCGGAAGTTTCCTAAACCAAATACAAAAATTTTCAGGTTCGTATCACTTACCGATGGCAAGTTATGCTGTATACGCTCTTACTTAACACACTGTACATGAAATTAAACCGATTGTTTTTCAAGCCACATTATTATTTAAAGTAGCATTATTTCCATTATCAATTTTAATATCTATGTGAATATTACTGGGAAAGTGACCATGTGGGTAGCAAGGGTCGCACCTTGTGTTTGATTTTTTTGTCCGTATAAAAGAAACCAGTTACTATAAGAATTGGTTGGAGGAGTATTTTAGTATCATTTGATGAATGACGAAGATTGAACTGGGCAGATAACTCAACGTTGGGAAGTTTTTCTTCCTCAAATAATATATAAAAAGGTAATAATACCTTTACGTGAAATTACTGATTATTGCTATAATATTTCATTTTGTGTAAGCGCTGGGATAGTCCGAGCATCCTTGCTACACTTACAAAATGTAGGTTCTTTTTCTAAACTTACTTCTACAAATATAATTAAGTATTCGATTTTTAATCATTTAGGATTAATTGTTAGAACTGAGAAAAGTAGGGTATCATCGATTGACCCCTATGGTAGCGAAAACAGTTTATATAGATAAAATATAAAGAAAGTGAGTTGCTACATAATACGTGTCATGTAAAATTATATTAAAAAAGAAATTATTGAGAGCTGCTCCAGTTAGTTCCCTGTCTATAAATCAAACTATAAATACTACAAATGCAAATAATCATGGGGGAATGTTAATTATATGCTTTCCAGTAGGAATAGCAATAATTATTGCTGGCTGATGTTAAATATGCTTGAAATGTAGGTATTTTAAATTCCGACTGTAAATGTATAAGAGTTTATACAATGAACCCTAATAATCCATTGCAAATATTGCATAAATTATACCAAGGGATTCAAATGTTTCTTTTATACCCGTGTGAAAAATTAAACCAAATTCCCGTAAAATTGAAATATAAGCTTCTGAGTGTCCACAAAATCAGAATAAATGTTAGTATAGCGAAGGATCTCCTCCCCTAGTCTGCGTCAAAAAATGAAATATTTAAATTTCGATCAGTTAATGATAAAGTGATACCTCCCACTAGAACGGATAAGTGTCATAACAAACGACGAAGTGCGACCGTTGAGGTTCACAAGAATAACAACTAGTAATATGGAATGTTCTTTAAGAGGCGTAGAAGTTTTTAAACAAATTATTGAAATGGTCAATAATTTGGCTTTCTTAGTTTGCAAATTTCGTGGCATTTATTCTCGAGAAATAATTTCATGCATATGACCACCGCAACTGCGTCTTAGAAACGCCATAAATTTAGTTAAATTTTGCACCACGTTTTCAGGATAACCGCCCTTATTTCGCCAAAAAGGAATCGAATGTTGACTTTCAAGTCATCAATACTTGCTGCTTTTTCAGCATCGACATGTGATTTGACGTTCCACGACCACCCACAAAAAGAAGTCCAATGGAGGCAAATCACCTGATCTGGGCGGCCATTTCACAAGTCCATTTCTTGAGATGATTCGTTTATCAAAGTTTCGGCCTCATGAAATTATGGTTTCAGGTGCTTTATGAAATGTTGCGCCAACCTAATGGTATCATTTGTCCTTGAGACGATTTGCATGGATGTTGAGAATCAAAAAAACCATAAATCATTTGTCGGTAGCAGTCGCCGTAAGGGGTAATGTTGGTTCTGTCTTCAGATTTGAAAAAGGACTAATTACGCCACCAGGTGCAAACTGCACCAAAAAGTCTCTTGAGGACTATCTTTTCACCAAAACCGGCAATTTTCTTTATTGATAAGCCCAAGTCAGAAATGTGCCTCATCGCTGAAAATGATTTGACGGTTAAAATGTGGTTTATTTTCCAACTCATTCTCAGCCCAGGGCTTTAGCCCAAGATCTTTCCTCAAGAATTTTCATGCAGTGAACGGGTAGAGGCGAAGTTTTTGAGAAAAGTGTCAAACAAACTTCTGTCTACGGCAGCGATAGGTGCGCACTGTACGAGCTCGTGTTGGATCAACATTGTCCAATAGAGAATACGCGGACATAATTTTTTTTATCGTATTGCGTATGAATTGTTCATGTGGACGATTATAAGCACAATAAACTGAACAAAGTGTTCTTTAAGTGTGGCGCACAGAACACGAATTTTCGAAATAAACTCGGAAAGTTTTGCGGGGTAATTTGCGAAAGTAAATTAAACACAATGTCAAAACAACAGTGAAAGCTGACAGCTACAATGTCAGTTATTCTTATAGAAAGTTCTATACCTCTTAAAAACACTCTTTATATGAAAGACGCTGTATAGTTTAGATTCACGAAAATTTTGGCGCTATATTAAACATCCATGAAAGTGGTCTGAATGCCTAGAACACTTTGTTTCAGGTAATGTATTAAATTGAGATGTTTTCACAAAGGTTAAGTTCCTACAAAACGTGCATCTCTACACATATATAAAATCACTAAAGGCTTGTATTTTATAGCTTCAGTTCATATTTAATTACATACATCTGAAAGAATATAATATATGTATGTAAGTATGCTAGGTGTAGTCTACCAAGATGTTTCTAATAACGTGGGTGAGATTCGTAAAAGATCAAAGCTTTTTCGTAATAGTTAACTTTGAAATAGTTGAGGCAAATCGAAACACCGATGATACGAGTCCTTTAAATGGCACGTTACGTAACACAAAAGCTATTCGAATCCTCATTGATGAAATCAAAAATGGAACGTGCCGCAACTTTTCCGTCAAACCTAGCACTAGTATTGGTTGTCTAACACGAACTTCTAGTGCACATACCTTTAAACAGCCTGCCATCCTGTCTGCAGGGAAGTTGATGGTGTTACAGGAAACGAAAGGAATTAATCGATTAGTTTCATAAGTAGCATGCGTTCTTTTTGCTTGTTGACACTTAAGCCAATGCGGCCAGGATGCATTTTAGCGCAAAACGTTGAAGCTATTAGAACTCGTAATGCTATTATTCATCCTAGCTTCCTGGTGGCTGTTACCATTTAGGATCATCACACAAACAACTACCTTTCACGTATACGTGTTTCGAAACATATTAGTGTAGGGAAAATCAATAGTGGTTTCAACTAATATACGCGGTGGTAAGTATCGTGGAAGTATGTGGTGTGAGTGCATTCTCTAAGATAATTTCTCTTGAACACGAAACCTGCATATGGCCGAATCACTTGCTAGACTTACTAAACCACTTCCCCTTTGGCCCTGCTTCGGAAGCAGTGCTTTGTTAAGTTTTCGCCTAGTCAGGATATATTACAAAAACAGCTTTGCTGCGCGGCCCTTTCACGTAGGTACCTGGAAAAAGACGGGGGTGAGGATAAGGCACTGACAAAGGAGGTGGGCGCTTTAAAGAAAATCTTGTAGGCTTGAAATTACCACGGTTGGTCGAATGATTTTTCGGGCTGATTCGACTTAATCAGGTCAGGCCAAGTCCTGCAAATAATGTAATTCATGTCAAAAAGCGACCGACTGGTTCGTACTCGTACATCTGCGGGACTCCAGAATGCCCTCCTTTTGTGGCGCAAATTTCACGTCATGCCACTATAAAATCGTGTTTGAGTAGCTTTAAATGGTTTTACTTTTTAGTGGTGTTCTCGTCATTGCGTGCGGCATGTTCCTTGGTGGCATTCGAGTTTCCACGGGTAGCAATAGGTAGACTTCTCTGCAGTTATGAGATAAATATTCAAGAATTCGTGCCTTGTGGATGGCGTCGCAAATATTGGCATTCAAACGGTAAACTGCGGATTTTCCTGGGTGCACTAAATTGATGATGAGAGCTCATAAAATATAAAGGCAATGCAAATCGAAAAAAGCACTGGCATAAAGCAAATCCCACTTGAACTTGTCTAATTTCGGAAGAATAAATGATTTTAACATGCTGTTACGGACATTTCAGTTGAAAAACTGTCGGTCATACTGATTTGTCTTTGTATTATGGATTAAAGAGGATCTAGCTTGTAATTTTATGATATTCGATTTCCTATAAGTTTCAATTATAGCTGCAAGCTAAATTTAATATTTCTCTTGATACTGAAATTTTAATTTGGCTATTTCGGCCTATACCAAAACCACGGATCATAAATCATATAGTCTTATGGAACGAATATACAGCTGCAAAGATATAATTAGAAATTCTTGTAAGAATATCCCAATTTGATAATGAATCCTTCGATATAGCTCATTCTCCGTTGGTTGTTTTTTATCTGATTCAAAGGTAATTGAGGGTGGTAAAGCGTAAGCCAAAGCTGCCTCTTAAAGGACGAGAGGAAAATAAAGTCTTGAAAAACCCAAGACTTCCAGCGGACGGTGAAAATAAATACAGAAAAATTATTCTAAAACTCCTTTCTTTAAGCAAATATTTTACAAATAAAAACAATGAATTACAATAACATATCAGTAATGAGTCGCAAACCCCGTCTGCTGCACAAACCCTTCCAAACGATTCGGCATTGCCGTTGTATGAATTCTTCCACATTTATGGATGCCCATGTTCCTTTCACCGCTTCGAGCAATTGGGTGTTTGTATTTTTTTTTACTGCTTTGACTTTTTTTGAGTCTTCCCGCATATACTCGATTGGATTTAGGTCCAGACTGTCCGTCAACAGTCTAAAACGGTGACGCTATTGTCATCATAAAACTTCCTTGGGTTTACTGCCGCATGTTTTGGGTTGCTCTCGTGTTGAAACTTGGACTACTTATTTTCTCTTGGTAAACATTCTTGCTATACGGTGTACTGGTCTAACGCCAAACCAAGAAAAACATCCCCAAACATTGCAACCTCCGTGTTTAATAACAGTTAAAATGTAGCGAGGCTCGAATTCTTTACTTTTTGGTCGTCTCACATATCTCCTGTGATTAGGGCCAATGCGATTTATTTATGTTTCTCCGCTCTAAAGGATAATTTCCCACAATATTTTTCCAGGTTAAATGTTTCCATGCAAAGCCTATTCTTTTCTTGCGATTGGTTGCCGTTACCTAGAGCTTTTACCTGGCTATCCTGTCATGTAATCCGGTGTCCACAAGACTTTTTTTGACTGTTCTCTCCGTAATATCGTTACTTCCCCTGAAAATTTGGTGATGAATTTTGACAGCTGATCTTTTTGGGCTCCATTTCAATGTACTGAATTTTTTTTCTATCCATATGTGAGTTGTCTTTTGGGCTCCTTAAGCCCGAGGAATATCTTGGACGGTTCTGCGGGTTTCTACGTGTGTGAGTGCTCCATGAATCATGATGTTGTAATGAACTATGTGCTCAAACTATAACAGCCATAAAGTCCTATTTGTAATAAATTGTTAATTTTTTAACGTCCGTAAGACTAACTTTCCAACATTTCAAAGTTTCAAATGAATTACAAATTCATACCATAATTTTTGATGCACAGAGCATGATATTTTAAACAATTAAACTTGTGAGTCCTCCCTTCACCTTAAATTTCAGCAGCTGAGGACCATTTCAACAGATATGAGTATGGTGGTCCTATTCACGCTCAACATGCAGAGTCGCAAGCGCTAGACCATGATAGGGTGGGCCCAGGCAGCTAGATATATGCCTGCTGAAAACTTTAGGCACCCGTCATCCTGTTGTGAGTGGCACGGTCGCTCACGAGTTTGTTTTCTTAGCCACAAAAGGATTTTAATTCCTTGATTGCGATATATTTTTCTGGGATCGCGCGCGAGATGTTGAGTAGCACATGAGGTCTAGCTTCCGAATTTAATCTTGATTGACGTTTGCAATTGTCAATGATTTTTATCAGTGTTGCTTTGTTTGGAATGGTTGAATCTCAAGTGATGGTTTCAAAGCTAGGAAAACAAGCCACGACAATACGCGCTGAACCGAGATGGTTTGCCAGCAGCAATCGCACCACTAACTGTGGAAAGGCCGAACCCGAATTTGTCTGCACCAACTTAAAAGGGCTCGTTGCCTTGCGAATAATTCAAAAAGTGGAGATTCAAATGAAAGGCAATGTATTCGGAAGAATTTAAGCTAATAAAAAAACCTTTTCAATGAGCAATTATTTTGATAGAATTTTCTTCTTTATCTTAAAGTTTTATTTACTTTTCTGCGCAGAATATCAGAAGATCGCCCCTTTCGAACGGTGTATAGAAGAATCAGTGGGAAATATTTCCGTCATATTGTTGCTCTGTAAAAATATATAGTTTTGTAAGAAGACATAGACCTTGTGTTAGTAGACAAAAACATAAATGTTAATTGGATAGTGTGGTTTCGGCGTAACGAATGGCTCCTCTTCAGGTGCTGCCATTTAGCCACTCGTTACGAGACAGCACTACCACCGCTGGCTTGTTGATGGATCAAGCTCGCTATATTTCAACTATTTTATAATTTTACATCTGCGAATTATAACGACTGTCAATTTGTTTCGTATGTATGCCTACGTAGCTTTCTCATTATTTAAGTTTTATCATGGGTATCATGTTAATGGCACCAAATAATAAGGCTATGGAGTTTTTTAAAACTATTTAAAAATTGTGTGTTCCGTATAGTTCATTCGACCAAGATTGAAGTGAAGAAGTTTCTAATTGTGAATTTTGTCAATCCAAGACTTCATATGCTGTGATACTAGATGTGCTTTTTTAGCAAGGGAAAGTAGTTCGTTACTATACCTCGAATAATGGGGATGAAAGAAAAGTATTTTTATTGCTTATTAGTATGATGATAATCTTCTGCTATTGCAAAACTGGATTTAGTTCCAAATGTGACTGTAGGAATAGTGATCTTTATTGAAAACTTCGGTGTATTGTTAATAATGGAAACAACTGTAGTAATTTGTCATCAATAGGTGTAATAAAAAATTGGTGTTTTAGTTTCTACTAAGACTACAAGGTCGGATTGAGATTTTTTCTGGCGTCGACAGCAAACTGAAAATTGCAGGTAACTGTTAGAGCTAGCTATACAATTTTAGGACTAGCTGAAGACATTGTTCTAAACTGCTTCTTCGCCGATTGTGAATCCATAAAATAGAAGAAAAAAAGATAACAATGAAGATTCTCAAGTCACAAATTTTCATGTTTGCTGGAAGTTGAGGTTCTAATTTGTAATTTACAGCGTCGGAAATTTGGTTTTCTTCTAAAAAAGGTTTCCTGAGATATGAAAATATTATGAAACTTGTTTTTCAACTATATTCAGCAGCTTCAGTCGGTCTTGAGCCATATTTGGCCTTGTTAAATCTGGCACAGTTAGTAGAAACCAAAATTATTAATTTTTTTATTGTTCGAATGTTAATTTTCAAAATTTCAAATTTATACTGCAAAAAAATATTTTCCTCACAGCTTAGGTTTCTGATTACTATTGATTTAATATGAAAATCATTAAAACAAATTCAATCGGCGCTATTGTTGTTTGGAGATGTTAAGATTGTCTGTCCTAATTAACTCGACTCCATAGGCAAAAAGGTCGTCCAGTTCAGAATTTGACTGGAAGTTGAAGAGGGGTCATAGGATCCTGGTGTGACACCTTATTATTAAAAAATGAAAAAAAGATTCTTTTATATTTTGGATTGGATTGGAGATGCTGGCGCTTTATTAAGGTCATACCCTTTCGATGGACGCTAAGCATTTCATGCGATTGAATATCGGTTGCTTAGTGGCAATTGAATATCGGAGCACCTTGCTATAGACTCGTTGCTGCCATGCTTGTAAATGGGCCTAACGAGCATCACGTGCTAGTTGTCGTCCTGTATGTTTGTCCCGAAAAAAATCTGTAGCATCATCAAATGTCTATGAGGATTTTTCCCTACACGGAAGTTGGTCCAATAAGAATCATTCACTTTAATTCGACTGTGCTCGCTTGCCAGTTTTTATAACCTTTAAATTCACTTAAAGATCTCAGGGATTATTTGCTTTTTCATTCAATCAATCATCATTGCTGATATTGCGTTTTCTAGTGAGTTATTGTTTCGCTGGGCTATTTCCAATTTTGGGCAATTTTGCTCTCATTTTTGACCACAATCTCAAATTAAATTTTGATTAAGCGCGTGCCATTATATATGTGTAATTTTCAAGTCTAGAGTTAAACACATAATATTTTCGTTAAAAATTGAATTCCTAATATTGCGATGGAGGATTGACAAGTAAATTCTTTACCTCGACTACTGTGAAAAGATTGATTGAGCGTGCGATTGTGTGCTTATTTTATCTAGTTCAAAAATCCAAGAGCTCAGTTTCATCCAGTTAGTCTTTGTGTGCTGTAAATTTTTAATTATGCCATTTGAAAATCATGATTGAATTGCTTTCACTAGAAGGTTGTGCGCCATTGAAATTCATAAGCAAAAGAAAGCAGTTTACGGTGATGAGTGGATAGGCTTCAAAAATGTATGTAAATGTAGGGACAACCGGCTAGAAGCTGCAATGCTGGTAGTATGAGAGTTTTTGATGAAGATCGACCAGGAAGACCAGTTTCAGTGATGGGTGCGATCACCGATGAACAAATCGATAATTTAATCAAAAAAACCCTCGGATTAAACAAAAACCCATTGCCAATTGTCTTGGTATCAGTCAAAATAGAGTGCATCACATTATTCAGCATTTGAATAAAACAAAAATTTACGCCAGGTTGGTTCCTCGGCAGCTGATCGATACTATGAAACTTCAGAGGAAAATTGCTACTGAAAAACTTCTTAATCGATACTGCCAAGAAGGAGATGCTCTTTTTATAAATATTGCTACAGGTGACAAATCGTGGGTCCATCACTACGACCCACAAAAGACAGTCCATGGAATAGCGACATCCAAGCTGGTCCGTGGAAATTCAAAATGGTTTCTTCCACACATAACCTTATGCTTATGCTGAATTTTTTTAGATATTTTTTTCTACGTTGGGAGGTGGAAATTTTCAAATGAGACCAAATCAAACCACCTCCGTTTCCTTCAATCACTCTCTCCATCAAAATTAGTAATTCTCCGTATTTAAAATTTCAGTAAATAATACTTTCCAGACGATAAAAACCGGTATCAGGGATATTCGTGATGTCATTCAAACGAAACTTCTTACAAAGAGCACAACCATCAATTTAAAGTCATATTATCAAACACTCACTTGACTTAAATTACGTATCCTTACGTACGTATCAGGCCTGAGCGACCAACATTTTATGCACCAGCTCTCGCTCTCACCGCTGTACACAAACAATGGCCAAGTATGACTCGCTGAAGTTCTTTGTTCTTCCTCATCCACCATAAAGCCCGGACTTGGCCCCATCGGAACTTTTGGCTTATTTATAAGTCGGAAGGACACCTGAAAGGTCAACATTTTCCGACGAATGATGAAGTCAAAGCAGCCGTGCGATCATGGGTTAAAAAACAAAACACCAACGGTCTACAAAAATGGATTTCTCATTTGGAGAAGTGTGTTATTTTCAATGGCGATTATGTTTAAAATGATATTTTTTCGTTAAATTTGAATAAGTTTACTTCATTTTCAATTTTTATTGCTACCTGAATTATTTATGAAAATCGAGAGACCTTACTCGTCAATCCCCCTCGTAGCACAGCTAATACCTTTTTGCTAATGCGTTTTCTGAAGAAGAAAATGGCTTCATTGATTTCATCCTCGAAGAACTGGTCCAATGTGTAAATGACTTTCATTTTGCAAACGCTGCGAAGAAGCTATAATCCATAAGCTAGGCAATCGGTGAGGTGGTTCTGACGGAAAAAAGATAGCAATAATTCGAAAAACCTTTGTTTTTCCTCCTCCATGATCTAAAAACTTAACCCAAAACAGGAGATAGATTATCGGAATGGTAACTGTTGCGGTGCTCCCAACAGCTCTTAGTTTTAAACAATTCAAAATAGCATGTGATATAAACGTGATGGCACGTAGATCAGTTAAATAGGGTGCTGTTTTCATTGGGCTATGATATTTTTTACTAATTCTAGACTTGCAAGAGAATTTTGCTCACAAATAAATTGGTCGTATACGTGAACTACAAATAACTCATTAAAAATCCAAGCAACTTACAGTCGCGGACAAAAGTATACGGCAGCACTTATGTTGAGGTTCTGGTTAATTTGAAACTTTAATCAAAAATCCCTTGATGCACATTTTTTCATTAACGTAAATGTATTTATAAAAAAACGAAAACAAAAACTTTTCATACGAAACTGTAGTCAGTGCTGGCTGACTTATACTTAGTCGTGGCATAGATATTGACACAGCTGTAAATGCGGCCCTTGCGGATGATAGCTTGCAGGTAGCTAATTGCTATGTTGGTAGTCCTGATTGTTGCCATATGCTCTAAAACGCGCCAAATCTTGTCAGTGTAGCTTGAGTTGTTACGATGGAGTGGTCTAGCAAAGAGAACCGCATCGCTGTGATTGCTTTTCACAAATGTGGAATGGAGAAAAGCCGAATTTTGAAACACTAAATCCATTAAAATTACGCGTGTTTTCGTATATCGAACAAAAGCGTTATTCATGTCCTGCGAAGGCGCCACTTCTATCCATTTCTGTGAAAAGGGCGTCAAAACAGCTTGCCAAAAACAATCAGTCGAATATCTCAATGAAGGTAGTGGAGCCTCTAAGCCGAACCATGTTTGATAATAAAGAATAGGTTTTCCAACAAGACTCTGTGCCTCCCCACAAGGCGAAAACCACACAACAGTGGCTGGAGAACCATGTGCCAGAGTTTATCAGCGTTAATTTGTGGCTATCAGCCAGTCCAGCTTAAGTACCCTCGACTACAAATTATGGTCAGTATTAGAGGGTATAAAACGCCACCACAACCTGGAGTCGTTAAAACAGGCGTTGAAAAAGCTGTGGACAATTTCCCGATGGAAGTCGTACAAGAATCAATAGACCAGTGGCCTGACAGACTTCGGCGCTGTATTCAAGCAAAAGGCGGCCATTTTGAATAATTCCATTTTTATTAAGTAGTGTGTTAGTTTGACAATAAATAGTAAAAATACGTTTGAAACCCAACTAGTAGTTTCATTATCATAGTTAAAATATCTTGTATCAATATTTATGGCACGACTAGGTACACAAAAAATTTCTAACTAAATTTCTTCGAAATTTGTTCATTTGGTCTTACTGCCATTCATATATGTGCAGTTACAACTCTATTATCGGTTTATTGGTATTTTCGAACTGCAAGGACCGCAAAATGTCATCACGAAAAGAAATTTCTAGTGAAGTCCGAAATTTGATCGTCCAGTATAAAAAAGAAATCTTGCTCGAAAATTGTGAAATTACTTAAACTAAAGCGAAGTTCTGTTTATACCATTATCAAAAAATTAGAAAACAGTGGATCCATTGAAAATAGAGCGCGAATTGGCCGACCGAAAAGCTTTCGTACAGAAACATTAGTTAACTTTTAAAGGAAGTGAACAAAAATCCTAAAATAATTGCACCAGATTTGGCGAAACAAGGGACTGTGGTAACAAAAAAGGATATCCATGCAAGAAAAATCTCGAGAGCATTCATTTCTCATGGGTTTCAAAGCAGAATTCCAAGTAAAAAGCCATAAATATCCGAAAAAAACGACTTCTGCGCCTATAGTTTGCCAATGCCCATTTCAACAAGGACAATGATTTCTGGAGTCCTTTTTACCGATGAGTCAAAATACAACTTGTTCGGGTGTGATGGTCGCAGTAAATATGGAGAAAAAAGAATACGCCTCTAGAGACCAAAAATTTGATTCCTGTCAAGCACGGTGGAGGTAATGTTGTGGTTTGGGATGACATAGCTGTATCTGGGGTCGGCAGATTGGCTTTTGTTGAAACTATTATGGACCGCTATGTTTGCAAGAACTTGTTGGAACAACATTTTAGGCCATCAGTTGAAAAG
Source organism: Oxycera nigricornis (assembly GCA_963942545.1). Taxonomy (NCBI): domain Eukaryota; kingdom Metazoa; phylum Arthropoda; class Insecta; order Diptera; family Stratiomyidae; genus Oxycera; species Oxycera nigricornis. Next base: position 83,420,841 of record OZ012662.1, read on the forward strand.
TTGTGCCTTGGAGGGAGCTAGGTTTTCCAACATGATCCGAAGCACACAGCACTTTTCGTTAAGAACTGGTTATTGTACTACGCTCCCAGGCAGCTGAAGACGCCTCCCCAAAGCCCGAATTAAAACCGAATATAACATATATGGGAGCTTCTGGAGCGGAAAATTCAAAAATGTTGTATAAAAAATAAAAATTTGTTGAAGGAAGCGCTCATTACAGAATGGAAGAAAATTATATTCGCAAAAACTGGAAATTTACTCGCCTTCATGTCCCGAAGACTGCAAGCAGTAATTGATGCTTAAAGGGGTCCGACCAAGTATTAAGCCAGCAAATAATTTTAAAATTCCGATACGTTTAGTTGGAAATTTTTTGTGTATAAGTCAGCCAGCACCGACTGTCGTAGACTTTTGTCCATTAATTTTTTTATGTTTTTATGAATTTCTCTTTAAGTTTGCTATGAAAAGTTTTTGTTTTTGTTTTTTATAAATAAATTTAAGTTGCTGGAAAAATGTGCATCATTGGGTATTTGATTAAAGCTTCCAATTAACCAGAAGACTAGACTTTGTCCGTCACTGTATATGCCACCTGATTTTCGCGTGGCAATTTGCCGAAGTGAAGTGAGTTTATAAAGAAGCGTCGTTAAACGAATCAGTGACATACATACAGTGACCGGCATATACATTGAGACAATTGCAAACACAATTAATATTTCACGATTCAGTGGAAAGTACGGCAGTGCAAACATCAAATTTATTGAAAAAGTAACAAACGATCACTATTAATAACAAAAACTTAAAACAAAGCAAAATTAGTAAGTAAAAAGTAGAAATAGAGCAAAGCAAAGAAAAGATGAACGCGGCATAAACTTTGAGACACCGGCACAAACATTGAGACAACGAAAGAAACTTTGAAATTTATTATTTATTATTTTAATAAGTGTTCCTTAGTACTTCGGCTGTAAGCCTCTAACTTCTGGGCAGCACTCAATCGTCGTGGCATCGATGAAACCAATTTATGAAGGTAAAGAAGTGGAATTTTAGCCCATTCGTCTTTGAAACGCTTTATGAGGTGGTTGCGACTGGTAATGGGGGTTTTGCGGATCTGACGTTCTAAGTAATCCCACATATAATCTATTGGATTGCAGTCTGGTGATTGTGAGGGCGTTTCAAGAACGCACGGACAGTTATATAACAGCCATTCCCTTGTTTTATGAGCTTTGTGTTTCGGGTCGTTGTCTTGGTAGTACGTAAACGTCCTCAGAACCTCCAATTTTTCTGCGCTGTTATGTAGGTTCTGCCTCAAAATATTAATGTACGTCTCTGCAGTCATAATTCCGTCCATGACGTCACAAGTGATCCGACTCTCAAAGCTGCGAAACACCCCCATACCTTAACGTTTCCACCACCGTGTTTGAGAGTTACACGCAAGTTTTTGAGCTGCGATTCTGTATTCGGCTTCCTTCAAACCTTCTGCTTGCTGTCATTCTCAAAAATGTTAAATTTAGACTCGTCAGAGAATATGACATTGTTTCAAAACTTTCGGGTGCATGAATATACTTGGCAGCAAAGTCGATGCTTTTCAATTGGTTCGCCGCGCTAATGAATGGTTTTCGTCGGACCATGCACTAATTGTATCCCTTCTTTTTCAAAATTCTGTCCGAAATTGGAGCCTTACGTCTCGCGGAAAGGTCAACAGCGATTTGCGAAGCACTCACTTTTTGGTTTTGGGCAACACATCACACAATAAACCGTTTGTCTTTCTTTGAGGGGTGTCCCGGTGTTGTCTTAAAGTCGATTCTATCTTCGTCGTTGAATCTTTTTATTATACTATAGACAGTGAGCCGCGATAGTTGCAATAACGACATAATTTCCTGAACAGTTTTTTCCTTCGCGTGATGATATACAACTAAATGTCACTTCGCAAAGGAGGTCTTTCCCGATTCTTTCGACATCCTCAATTCACTTCGTCAGGAATCGTCCATTCGCGCACACTAATTGCTAAATTATATCAGGAATAGTGTGACTCATTTACTTCGATGAACCTATTGTGGTTTTCGGTTATTCAGAATCAGCACAGTAGCGTTGATATGTGAATGAATTGTTTTGTCTCAAAGTTTATGCCGCGTTCATTTTTTCTTTGCTTGGCTCTAGTTTTTTCTTTTTACTTACTAATTTTGCTTTGTTTTAAGTATTTGTTGTTAATAGTACTTAGTCGTGCCATAAATTCTGTCACACAATTTCAAATGCGCGCTTTCTCAGAAATCACCCTGGAACTGTACCGTTATGTTACAATTTATAACAAATGAACTGTACGGCGTAATATTCCGATCATTTTGATAACAGTTTTTGACTAGTAATCATGGAATGGGGCGTGAAAGAAAATCGTATTGCTATAATAGCACTCCATTAGTGTGGCAAAAGTGCTTCTGAAATTTTCAATTCGATGAAACCGTTCAAAATAACAAAAAGGTTTATTTATCGTGCAATAGAACGATTTAATGAGACCTCGGGCATAGATGATAGAGCAAGGACCGGTCGTCAACGTACCGTTAGAACAGCCAGTGCCATCAAAGCTGTCCGAGAACGCATCCGTAGAAATCCACTGCGCAAACAAAAAATTTTGTAGAGGGAATTGGAAATCTCCACAAGATCGATGAGTAGACTCATTCGAGATGATCTTCATTTGAAGGCTTATCGTCGGTCAACAGCCCACATGTTGACTCCACGGTTAAAGGAAATAAGATTGGAAAGATGCAAGCGTCTCTTGCTTTGGCACGCAACCGATAGGCATGAGAACATCCTCCTTACCGATGAAAAAAAATTTACTGTGGAGGAAGTTTTTAATAAACAAAATGATAAGGTGTATTCAACATCATCAGAAGAAGCTAAAAAACGGTTCCCAGATTGCAACGGGGCCACCATCCAGCTTCTGTAATGGTTTGGTGGGGTGTATCCCATAAAGGTGTCACAACACTCCATTTTTGCGAAAAAGGAGTCAAACTGGTGCGGCGGTGTATCAAACCAATGTGCTAGATGTGTTGTGAAACCTTCATCGTTCACTCTATTCGGAGGACAACATTGGGTCTTCCAGCAAGACTCTGCTCCTGCTCACAAAGCAAAGAGCACATAGGAGTGGTTACGCATTAACATTCCTGCTTTTATTGCACAAGAAGATTTGCCATCCGGGAGCCCAGATTTAAATCCGCTGGATTATGCTTTGTGGACAGAGTTAGAGAACAAGGTCTGTAGAACTCTCCACCGTAATTTGGACAGTCTGAAAACATCCTTGGTGAAAGCAGCAAATGAAATGTCGTTGGATACCGTGCGTGCCGCTATAGACCAGTGACCAAAACGTTTAAAAGCTTGCATAAAAGCAAAAGGAGGTCATTTCGAATAAAGTAATATTATTTAATAAACAATACCATACTAAAATAAATTTCTTTGAAATAAACATATTATCTTTTACTTCTTAGATTTCATGCTACTTTAAAGTTGTGACAGAATTTATGGCACGACTAAGTAATCATTTGTTACTTTTTCAATAAATTTGATGTTTGCATTGCCGTACTTTTCCCTGAATCGTGATATCTTAATTTTGTTTGAAATTGTCTAGACTAGCCAAAAAATATGAAAGCAATGACTCCAAAGTTGGTTCCACTATACCGTCTGGTGTGTTCTTTATTACTATTGCTTTTTGAGCCATAATTTGTAAAAAGTCAGTATGCCTATTTCCAAATTCAAACCCGTGTAGAGCAAAGCTTTTCTAAATTTGGCTGAGACGATTGTGTTTTCTAAAATAGTACTCCTTCCACAAATTTCCTGACAAACCAAGCAATGACTAAGCCAACGGATTTTTTTTCCGCAGATTGTCCGGCAATAAAGCAATTTCTTTCGTGATTTTCCCACAACGGATGTTACTTTCGCAGGAAAATGTATGATGGGGTGCACTCAGACTGAAATCAATGAATTGTCTGTCCAGGCAGCAGCGACGAGTTGAACTGCGAGTAAAAGTTCAACATTTTGTAAATGTTGTTGACCCACTTGGAAAACAACATAATTTCGTTGAACTATTTAGCTCCGACAATTTGCGGATCATTCAAAAGAACTCTTTTTGGGGAATTGGGACTCATGCAAGCTCCAAAGTTAACAGGCAATAATTAAGCGATTAGAATTTCACAAATATTCCTCTATTATTACAAATATTAAACCGAAGATTCGTTTGGTTTCCCAACACTGCGACTTTTGCCCTTTTGCCCAACACTGCGACTTTTGCCCTATCCTTTTCTGGAAAGTCGACCTGTTTCATTAAATGCTGCGTGCATTTCGCCAGTGCTGCCGCCGCTTTATATTGTTATGACGACTCAAGCTGCAGCAGCACATCTGGTTCATTACATCTGTTTTAAATACCTACTAAAACCTCCAATATTTCCCAGGACGAGACATTTTGACTGAGTTAGTTTGTTGGAAAATATATTGTACTTCATGTTCAATAATATCAATAAAAAAACAGTAAATCTACATCAATTTGGTAGAGTAACTTCGGGTATTATGGCACACCATAAGCTTTTTTGGAAATAAATTACAAGATTTATGAGATAAAACCGTCTTTATTGATTAAATCAGTTCTTTGAACTTAATAGTAATCAACAATTATAATTTGAAGATTAATAACATCGAAAGGTTTTTTTAAACTTAAGGAATCATTAAAATTCAAACATGGTAGGTCAATATGGCCTAGGGCCATATTGGCCACAATTGAAGTGAGCTATATTGTTCACCATAACAAATAAAATCAAAAACTAAAAAAATTAACTTTGCATTACTTGCAGAACAAAGTTTGCAGAAGAAAACATCGGTTTCCACTCCTGAGCATTCTTCGTGAGCCCATAATTTACAACATAGGCATTGGATCCATGGTTTGCCTCTGTTATCCATAGAATAAAGACCCTTACAATACAGACACTTTGCATCCGAAACATTGCTCCTATCAGGACTTTCGTCAGAACTTTCATCGTACAAAGGTTCATTTTCTTCCTCCGAGCTAGACATTTGTACCTCCTGAGATTTTGACTTGGTCTTTTTGCCCTTCCCTTTTCCTTTTTTGGGTTTTTTCATAGTCTTTTCGATTTGGTCTTGTTTCTTTTTTAATGAGTCTAGCAATTCATTTTTGTACGGGGATGAAGTAAGTAACGTCGACTTCGCTGCTCTTCTGCCTCGGTTAGTAGCTTTCCTAGGTGCTATTTCTGGTATCGATTGGAATGGCATTATAAAGTTATGATTTCTTGAAGTTGATGGCTGTGGCAACGTCGCAATGGGAACTGCAATTTTTTCGAAACTTCCAGGTGGAACTTTGTTTTGGTTTCTTAAAACCGAGGTATCATCATTAGCTGTCGCATTACTCATATTAAGTTCACTTATGGAAGGTGTTACGTCACAAGATCCATTTTCTATTGGCCACCTGCCTAGTGAGCCATAATGGCCGCAGGCACGTTTTTGATTAAAAAAAAATTAACTTAAAAAGTAGTGAATAATGTGCTTCTAAAATGTTACCATACTATATAATAATAGTTAACTTATAACACTGTGTACTACTAATACAAAAACAAAGATTATTTGACTAAATAGAATGAGTCAAACTTACCAAAAAATAACATCAAATTCGATAATTTTCGGTCGTCGCGAGCTCTGGACACACGCGCACTTGTTGGAATGCAGAGATCGACTGAGGGGGTCGGGGAAATGGCCGCGAGAATATAGCAGATACAAACGCCGCTAGCGTTCGTTAGTTTCGGAGAAAATATTGTAGGCCATATTGGCCGACTGGGCCATAATACCCGAAACTACTCTACATATTAAAATAATAACGAAGCCAACAAACATACTTCTACGAAATACTTACATTGCATGAGTAATTCCATTGAAACCCTGACTTATAAACTATACTGTATATATTACTTTCAGTCGTAAAATGTTTGAATCCTTTTTGCACGACGTCTTCCAAAAACAAATGGCATTGATTATTTTTGTAACATCTACAGTCAGAAAGCTTATTCTGGTGACAACAGCTTTCAAGTGCATTCTATGTATTTCACGGGAAAATGCGCATAAACATGAACTTGATAAATAACCAAACATGAGGTAGACAGATTGTCGCCAGTTATTTGAAGCCAAGTATATCCATCATTAATCTCTTCTGTCTTTCGCGATGAAATGTTGAATCTATTGTTGAGCTTGTACGATAAGATGGGATGGGGGACGAAGTTTACCAGAAAGTAATGCGTCAAAATGTCATGTTGAAGTGTTGAATCACACGACAAGATGCCAGATTTAAATGTGGTCGATAATGACCGACCCATAAATTGATCTAACTTAATGGACGAACAATTAAAGGTTTCATTTTCGATGAAAAGACACGACATCAGGATTATTATTAGCATTGAGGTTGGTGTATCAAATGAGGATTATACATAACAAATAGTAAATCGGAGATTGGAGTGTAAACCATTAAAATCAGAATAGTTTCTGCGGTCGCGTTTAATCTATTTAAACAAATCATTCAACATTTCACATAATTTATCCCTTTCCTTATATTCGTTTGCTTATTGTATATGCTAATCCATTTGATGGATATAGTATATAGAAAGACATATATAATGTCCACTACCAAATTTTTCAAACTGTTTTAACTAACCATGCCATTTAATTTAGGCATTTATGATAATGCTTCAGATGAGCACGAAAAAAAACACATGTGGAGCTTCATCTTGAGCGATTGCCACTTTCACACTCATACTTAACATGGTGGTATCCAGCGTTTCCCATTTTGCGGTGAAATATATTACCGTGGTGATTATATAAATTGCGCGGGAAAACTATTGGGATATGAAACCATCTTGTTTGGACTAGAAACTGGTGAACGGAAAGCGTGAAGGTTAGATGTGTTAAAAGTCAAAATTTCCAATTATTGTTTTTGTGAATTATCAGCTCTTTTCCCAAGCATACCGGTAAAAGAAGCTATCTGGATGTTAGAAGAGTGGCTACTTGGACAGAATAGGACAACCGAAGAAAGAAGAAAGGCTAAGCTCTTGACTTCCCTTTTAGAGAGCAATACTACAAAACGACAAAAGGATCAGCGATGGGAAACCCACTCTCCCCAATAATGAGTGAAGTTTTCATGGCCCACCTTGAGGAAAAGATGTCAAAAGATTAGATATGTAGATGACATCCTCGCAATAGTCAAAAAGGAACAAACCGAAACAGTACTTCACCACATTAACCAGCTGCACTCTAACATAGAATTTAAAATGGAGAAGGAAATCAACGGAGTGATCACATTTTTAGATCTAAAGCTCATTAGAAATGGAGCAACAATCGAGTATGACATATACAGGAAACCAACGAATACACAGCGGACAATAGTGAGAACTTCGGCACATACATACCAGCACAAGATGGCAAAATACCACGCTATGATCCACAAGCTACTAACAGTACCCCTCAATAATGAAAGGTTTGAAAAAGAGAGGCGATATATTAAAGATACAGCTAAGAAAAACGGATACAAGGAAGCAATGATCGATGACTTAATCAGGAAGAAAGCAAAGACGATAGAGATGGACCAAAAAACAACCCTGTTCCAACAAAATCTTAAACTCGAAATTAAAAAGCGAATAAGCGTAGTTTACTCAGAAGAATATTAAAAACCCATAAAGAAAATAATGGCGCAATACGACATAGAGGTGGTAGCATCCAGCAGATCATTAACGATAAAGGCACTGCTAAAATCAAGAAAGGATACAAAAAACCCTAAGGAAAAATGCGGAATTTATAGGCTTATATGCGATAATTGCCCGAAAACATATATAGGACAGACAAAACGATTGGTGGACACAAGAGTGAAAGAACACATATGTTAAAGGAGGCCGAACTAGCGAAGAAACATAAAAGAACGCACATAAGATCAGCGGTCGCGAAACATATTGTGGAAGAAGGACAAAGCATGGGGACATTCCAACACATAAAGGAAGTGAAACCGCAAAAACTAGATGTCTACGAGAGTTACTACATAGCCAAGGAGAACCCCGAGACGAGGCTGAACACCTAGGTAATGGATACACGGATCTGTTAAAACTAATATCGACATCAAGTAGAAACAATTAGCGAAAAAGATATAGTTTATAACTTTTATACTTAAGAGAAAGAAGAAGAAGGTAAGAAGAAGTAAGATTGAGAAATTCAAACAAAGTCCACTGAAAATGGCAGCAAATAGCTGCCGAAATACGTATTTGGAAAAAAATAAAGAAATCATCGACTTTAAGGAAAAACGTTTGTTTTTATTCAAGAATCCAATTATTATTTAGACGGATTGTTGAATTAACCGCATAAAAAAGCGTGAGTGTTTTTCATTGCTTGTGTGTGTGAAGGACTCGTCTACCATGGGGAAAAATGGAAAATGATTGTGTAAAAATTTTTGCTAGTAATAGGGCAGGATATTCCCACGTTATAAATACTACACTAAAACTTATAAGCTTTTGAATGTCACTTTTTTCGCAGCGATATTAACCTATTGTCAATTATACAACAAGTTGAAACTGGTTCCAAGAAAAGACCACCGAAAACAGTATCAGTTCCATCACCAGTGGGATTATTCAATTCACAAGACTTGCTTCTACCCTTATCCACGGTTGGGTGTTCACTGATAATTAAGATAACCAGCGATACTCAACACAGCAAGATTATTATACTCCACCAAAAATGCTAGGGTACCAGTGGAAATATCACGATGAGCGGGAAAAGCCATGTATGTTTTGGGAAATAAATGGTATATAGTTTATATTGTTACTATAATCCACAACAATACAGACGAACAAGAGGAAGAAAATTATGAAATGTAAATAGTGTAGTGTTCTTCGCAAGACAATACAGTTACTATTAAATCTAGATATGACCAGTTTTCATCCAAAAATGTTGACATTCTAAAGCAAATCTAGCTTTGTATTGAGCTTGGCTACCGTTTTTTTCTTCTATTCTTTACTCTTCCCACACACGAAGTTAAACTTATTATTCACATTAAAATCTCTCCTACTAGAAACACGATTTGGGAATAGTGGATATCTATACTATCTTCAAAAGACGGGCACACTTTTCACAGTGGAAACGATGTGTTATGAGACACTTGTGGAAACTTATCGAACATGTCAGTCTCTTCTATTTTAATTGATCATATTAGCTTCCTAAATAAATATTTACTTTCTTCGAAATGAGCTTAATCCGATGGCGTGTCAAGTTTATCTTGTAGGTAGAGTTTTCCAGTATTCAACATGAACAACTTCTAAAATTCCGTTCCAACCTCCTCTTTTTGGTGGTTTATATCCCTTCCGAACTTTAATGACTAGGGTGTCCGTTGCTTCAGCCATTCACATTTTGGCATCTTTTTTCCAAAATCTTCAGTTAAAGCAACACAAACTGGTGTTGTTTTCAACTCCTTCTCGAGTGCGTCCATTTCCTACCGCATGCTATTTGACCGTTTCGTCCTCTGCAAAGCGTTTCAAGCCCTAAACACAATGGACATGACAATGTCGTTCGAAATCTGCAATCATCCGGTCGGGGTACAATGCGCGTGTCATATAAATTTTTACATTGCCCAAAACTCTGCAAGTTTGTTTCTTTTCAAAGTGATGTGAAGGTGAACGCTACTAATCCCGACCTCCACTAAAAGTCAGACACTATGCGATTATCTGCTTTATATTAAAGTTTATGGTAACTCTAACACTTCCTAAATTTTTTTAAAATCCTAGGTACAATAAGTTTACTTTGCATTTTTACAGTGTGTTTCAGAAGAACTAGACACAAGGACATCCTTCCTACCTGCTCGAACCTTTATGTGTTATAGAAAATTATTTATGACATACCACTGCCGATTTTGCCTTAAATTCCTTTAGACATTACAGTTTGATTTTCCATAACGACAGCAGGTTAAGAAACGAGTGCTTCAAAAAAACTGTTTGTAATTGTTTTTCTGGTTACCCATCCAAAAAGACCCAGAATATGCCTGCGGAAGCCAGTGAAATAAACCAATACCAGTGCTTCATATGTAAAGAAATGGATTTAGTTGTATAAAGAGCATGGTGATGTCAATGATAAAGCAGGTAGGAGTCTTAAAATAGGTGCTTCAAAAAAGGCTATTCTGGAAAAACCTGACATTATGTCTCCCACCGTCCATGGAAAAGCTAATTAAAGACGGAGTTCATGTGTCCATAAATACAATTGGATACAGGCTTGATGAATATGATATCAAAAACAGGAGTAAAAACCCCAAACCAATTCTTACAGAAACACAGGTGCAAAAAAGATTGAGTTTGGCACGTAATAATTTGGACAACGATCGGAGTAACGTAATATTTACCGATGACACATCTCGCGTTATTTTTAATTACTGGAAGGTTTGGATAAAAAGGGGACAGAAATTGTTGCAACGTACTGTCAAACATTCAGCAAATTGATTGCTTCACTCGAAATTGAAATTTTGATTTCAGGCTGCATCTACATATATAAGAAGGGATTGTTAAACTCTGCTGAGTTGCTGTGTAGACCTCAAAATGGTGACTGGATTCTTCAAGAAGGCAATGATCGAAAACATTGAAGTCACATTCCACATTTTGGAAGGAAAAAAATCGGATAACAACCTCCCATTGACAATCTGTCGTCGCTCATGCAGACCAAGTTAAAAAGAAAGAAAATATCAACTATGCAACAACTTTTCCGAAGTTTAAAACAAATTTGAGCCAAAGTTGTTGCCAAAAAAAAAATGCCAAAAAATCAAAGATAACAACTGTGACTGGACGTCATATTAACATATAAGTATAGGGTTTTTGAACCTCCGTGTCTAGTCGACAAACTCCTGTCCACTAGTGTGCTTTTTTTTGGTTCGCAACTCTGCTAACACTATTATTGCACATTAACCCGCCAGCGGTGACGCAAAATCATCTTACATAGTTGGTGACGTCGGTCTCAGAGACCGAAAATTTCGAGTGAAGATCAATCCAAAATAACACCATTTCTGTAAATATAGCAAATTGAACTTAAAAAATACAAGGTTAAAGTATAATAAAATACAACAAATTATTACACCACATCACGTTTATTAATAATAATCAAATTCCCCTGCAACACTAAAAAATTATGATATTTTCATACACATATTTTTAAGTTTAAATCTAAATAATTTACATATCATTAACTTACTCAAAACAGCCTTGGATACAGTTTGAATGCAATCTTCAAAAAAATTAAAATGTTTTAAGGCATTGAGTAAATAATAAGCCACAAAATTATTGGAAGTTTCATTCACTTTCCACTGAAACTGTATTGCACAATATGGCTTATTGTAGTCGCAAATAAAAGGATTTCGGATTAAAATTATGGATGATTATACAATATTATGTAATGATCACATACGATGAAGTTTTTGTCTGAAAGTCCTTTGTACATTTGGCTTGCGTTTTGTTGCGGACCATATGTACTCGATACGTGTTTTCAAGTCCACCACAACAACGGGTACGCAAAATTATGCACAAGTTTTATTTTTAGACATTTGAGACACCATCCTGAATCAATTCATTTATAGGTAAAATTTGGGATACCACATTTGAATCATTTGCTGATCTGGTATAAACTTCCTCATAGAAAAATGCCAGCCAATACATAGCATACTCAAGTGACCACACATGTAAAAAAAAATACTCAATTGAATCATTTCATTTACGTATATGGTGACGTCGGTCTTACAGACCGGTTTAGGGCTTATCTCTGGAATTCGCAATCACGTTACCGTTACTTGATCAACTATCAAGTGGAGATGTCCGATCAGGCAGCTATGCAAAATTACAGCCAGAATCGACAAAGGATTAAGAAATTATTCTATGTTTTCTACGAAACCGGTCTCACAGACATATGCGTCACCGCTGGCGGGTTAATGGAGGTTCTTGTTTCCAGGCTTCTGGCCGGTACATTATGAAATGGGAAGTGTGGTTTCGGGGTGACGGACGGCATCCTCTTCAGGTGCTGTCATTTACCATCCGCTACCAAACATCCCGACCACGGTTAGGCTTATTGATGGATTAAGCTCATTATACTTCAACTATTTGTATTATTTGTATCCGCGAAGTATAACGACTGTCTAGTTAGCGTATATTAATTGTGCATGTGTAGCAATTCCATACATATTTGGGTTTTCGAACCTCCGTGTCTAGTCGACAAACTCCTGCCCACTAGTGTGCTTTCGTTTTTGGTTCGCAACTCTGCTAACACTATTTATATAAGTATACTCTCATTAATATAAGTATAGTTTTAAAAATGAATACGAGTATATTGAATTTCATAGTATTAAATACTTTTTTGAGAAATTATTTTCTGGAACACACTGTAAGCAGTTATGAAATCACCGTCATGATGAAGCTTATGTTAAACTACAATAAGTTAGGAGGTGTCTTTTACATGAAGTGTGTGTTGGAAATGAAGCGCTGTATTATCGACGGTGGCAGCTGTTGTAGTTTACGAATTTTCGTTTCGAAATAAAACTAAGCTTCAACTAATCGCGACCCGATACTTCTTGAACATATTTAATATGTATAATACAAGGATTAACGGTAAATTTCCTGATTGAAGCTGTCAAGCAACAAAGTATTGATAGTTTTTTTGCGAACACCACCGAAATTTCTTCACAACAATTAAAGTTTCTCGGTTCGGGTCCCGATAAATTTAAGCTTAACGAAGAAGTTGTTATGACTGTAGTTTTAAAGAACAGTTCCAAAGTTTGGCAAAACGTTTATCAAATACGTTATAGCTGTTAGTGGAAGTGTAAGTATCATCCCATATTGACTTCAGCTAATGAACGGCAGGCTCAAAACAAGCAAGAATTGATTGGAAAAATCAAACAAAAATTTAAGGAAGTTGATCAATTGGCCTGCCAAAACCAAATTCACAATGACCGCTACACACTGCAATACATAGAAGACCCTGGTCCATTATGTGTAATCTGAACATGTTTTACGACAGTCTATAAATAGAATAAAATTCCTAGGAAAGTAATTTTGAAATATTGTGTTCCTTGTTTAAATGAACCACGTTTGCATTTAGTGTCATAATGTTGTGAATACTAGTTGATTTTTTTCTTAAATGAGAACTTAGGCTACGAGTGATACACTGGATGTTCACAGCTATAGTCAGGCCAATTTTGACTTATGAATCTGTAGTGTGGTGGGAGGTATTTAGTAAGGAATGCAACATAACTCAGCAGTTTAAGATCCACAGATTGGCGTTCTCAAGCTTCATTGGAAATAATCTTGAATTTATTGCCTTCAGACCTACACTATAAAGATGTGTGCTGCGCGTCGCAAAGTAGGAGGTAGTTGGAGGGAGACACCCTACGGGAATTCCATCACAGTCAAAAGTCTCTGTAGGATGTTCAACAATGTTACCATGGACTATAGAGTGCCAAATTTTGACTTGGGCACAAACTTCGTAACCGTTTTTTCCTCAGTAGAAGAGTGGGGAGATCAACGGGTATAAGAACTGTGTAAGTGTATACGCATGGCTTGGAAACGAAGACAAGTGTGCGAGCCGGAATATTTTCCGAGCACTGGGATCTGAGCATATCATTGGAGCTCGCTGAGAACTGCACAGTTGTTCTGATGGAGATAGTGGTGATCAGCAAGTAGGGAGATGTCAGTAAAGACATCATTTTCTTTGGAGACAGTCAATCAGCCATAAGATTGCTGGAATCAGTTAAAGTGTCCTCAAAATTAGTTGAAACCTCTAGCTATGAACTGAGGGAACTTTTCTTGAAGAATAAACTTGCCCTCTGCTGGCTTCCTGGGCACAATGATGTACAAGGTAATGCCAAAGCCGACCAGCTTGCTAAGAAGGGATCGCGTGGCGCACAATAGCACTAAGCGATGAGTATAGGAGTTTCTGGTAGAGATGCTGGTAATAAGCCAAGATAAAAAGATATCGGCCCACGAGCTAGCATTAGGGCAAGTGGGAAATTTGAGCGCATACGGCACCGCCAGGCTTATGTGGCCCAAATACAGCATGAAGTGTACTCTTAATCTGTTAGTCCTAGACAGAGCTTCAACGAGGGATCTTGAAGGCTTACTGATGGGTCATGTGGCTTTCGGTGAACACGCAAGCTGTTTCGGGTTCCCAGCTAGTGATCTGCAACAAAGAAGAGAAAGAGTCAGTAAAGCTTCTTTGTGCAAATATCCAATGTTTTTTAAAGTGCTGAGTGAGCTAAGTAAAATAAAAATGGACCAGCTCCTGGATTTCCTTAAGAAATCAGGGTAGCGCATTGAATAAATCAGAAGGTTTTCATATCTACAAGGTTTAATGGACCAAAAGCGATTTAAGTGAAGTGGACGCCGTTTTAGCTTACCACCCTCATAACCCAACCTAGCCTAGAAAATATTGCAAGCCGAATCATGAAAACACATGGTGGAGCAAGCTGAAACATAGTGAATTATGATAATAACCGACTTTTAAATTGGGGCAGGAACACTACTATAACGTTAAGTAACTTGGACCACTAACTGCTATAACAAAAAGCGGCTTTCACTGTATTAATTGCACTGGCAATTTGCATAGATGATTTCTGTGTGTTTTCCTTGTTTGAGTTCAAACTGAAATTTATTCTTGTACTTATGACATCATCAAGTAAGCTTCTTCTAACATATGTACAGCATTACTTATTAAAGCAGTCGAACAGGGATTTTTTAAGGGAAAACTGACTTACTGACTGCAAGACGCTTTTCCATTTTTCGTTTCATATGTAAAAACCGCCACATTGTTTCCTATTCACTGTAAATGTTTTTATTGATTTTGTATCGAAGCAACACAAGCAATCTATTTAATTATGCCGCAAGGGTGTTTTTACACCCTTTTCGAATCTAATTATTCAAAATACACTTTATTCGATTCCCCTTGCATACATCTTGATCAAATCGAATTTCCACAAGGCTGGCCATCGAAATATCTTCATCGGAACCCTCCTGTTCCCATCCGATTCGTCGGTTGACCTTAACCATTTTGATGGAATCATACATTGTAATCATGCATTCAACCATCCAAGCAGCTGAACGGTTGACCAACCAAACCTCCATGCCGGCACCAGTCAATCGTGACTGCGCAGCAATACCAAAATATCTTTTCTGTATCGATTTGCCTGCACGACGTTTGCTGTCACCTAAAAACTGCTGCAATGCGAGCCTTCATTTTATCCTTATCGTCGGACATTTAAGAAATCCACAGGCGAATCGATTAGTTGGCCCCCAACTCCACAATGGATAATGCCGCCTTCCACGGTGCCTCGCCAGGGAAGACGCAACAAAAAGACAATTATGAACTTTCGCAAGACTTATAATCCTTAATCAAAAGACAAAATGCTGTTCGTTTGTCCGAAAATGAATTCAATAGCGGAAGTTGTTTATTTTGTGGTTCCACGTTTTCAGCTCCATTGAAATGTTGCTTCGAGAAATGGATTGTATTTGTTTCTAGACAAAAATAGATAAATTGACCGCAGAATAAATATGAGCACAACAATGATTTGAAATTATCCAAGTGGATGGGCATAGCATGGAATTACGTGGCGATGAGGTCCGCCTGCCATGCGGAAGGGTGGGTTAAATAGTGACATGGCTTATAACAAATGCAAAAATAAATGTCCACTGTATGCTTTTTCACGCTCAATAATAAACCTTTGAATTATGATTGTAAGCAGCTTAACGTTGCTTGCACGAATGTTTAGGAAAAATCAATACAAAGCTTCACACTTGAAGAATAATTGAAATTCTGTAATATGAAACTTGATATAGCGTGAACTGCTTGAAGATACATTTGCGGGAAATCATTTTAGGGCGATTTTTGTCTTATACTTTCTTGTTCAGGAATAAAAGCATCGTTTGATGTTAAATGAAAGAAACAAATTACGATTATAAAGTCTGCACCTATATTTGTTAAAGTCCTAAATCAAAAGGATTTTCACGGGAAATGCTAAACGAGTCAAGCCGCGAGGTTCGATCCTTAAGGTCCACAGGGACAACTTCACAGTAATATATGCATAAATATTAAAAATAATCTACTTAATGATAATGATGAAAATAATTATACTTTCAATAACAACACCGATAAGAACTCATTGCAGCTACATAATGGAAAGCGTCCATTGATTGCATAAAGGTTTCGGTGAGTTGGGGGTCGATTTGAATCTCTACGTATATCAATTGGAAGGTGGATAGGTTAGAAAGCCTTTCTACGTAACTGATTATTTTCATATCGACGCTTGGAAGGCAAATCGTACTAGCGAAAATCTTGGCGAAATTGGGAATTCAGGATTATTGAATTCAGTTTTTGATACTACGCCGACTGAACTAAATTTTATCGCGTGATCGTTTTGGATAGTTGCGTCCGAAATAAAAAATCAGAAAATGTAGCGGAAGAATCGTTACAATAAATGAAATCAAAAATTTGAAAAATCCGTACGCAATACATGGGCACTTCCTCATTCCTTATCAATATACATCGTTTATTATAATAATATGAACATTTTTTTTAAAATTTTTAAAAAAAAGTATAATTTTCAATTTTATGAGAACCTATAACATCTGATTTCAAAAAGAAATGATTGGAAGAGGTGCAGATTAGATAGAACAATTATTTTTATAAAAATAATTGAATTCTTTAGCAGTTTTCTTCTTATGAAATTAATAAAACAATTATTGAAAATTCAAACAAATGAATTATTGAAAATTCAAACAAATGAAAGAAATGATAATATGTATCGATTGATACCTCAAAGTGTCACGAAATCAGGCAATATTTTTCCTTCAAAATATTAATGGTTTAATTTTTTGTATTAATATGTTTTGCAATCATGGGGAATTTTGATATAATATATCTTTAAAATCATCTAACTTTACAAAGCATTCATTGCCTCAAGTGCAAATTTTATTGATTTTTTTAAAATTTTAATCATATTTTTCTTTGAAATAAAAAAAACGGCTCTGTGACAATTATTGCCGATTCATTCAATTCATACAAATATTAATACGCTTTGATTGACTTGACAATGATGTCATTCGAACAAGAGAAATTACGTAATATTATTCCCATCAGCCCCATTTGCATTATGACAAATGTTATTTTTGTATTTTTATTTCTTATGTGTGGTCATTAAAAAAATTTGTATTCATTTTTCAACAAAAAAAACCTAATTTTCGCTTATTGTTTTATTAAATTACAAGACAGCGGCACTAAATATGTTAAAAATGAATATGATTCTCGGATACGAATACTATTACGTGTCGATTGAAAAGTGTCAAAAATCCAATGTTTGGTTTGCGAGATATGGTGCATGACACAAATGACCTTGGAGAGGTTTGTAACATTCAACTGAAGTTCACAAAAATCTAATCAGCTAGTACGATTGAAAATATTGACATCTCAACGAAGTCGATACCACTTTTTTACATGAGCCTAAAACTTTTTAAACAAATAAAACACAGATAAATTATTCTAGTAGCAAATTTTTGAGAAATTATATCGTGTTTAATGTTTTTAAATAATTTTTGGCATATGACCAGCTCGACTGCGTCTTAGAAAGGTCGCCTTGTCGGTCAAATTTTGAATCATTTGTTCCAGTATAGCCGGCCTTATTTTGCCAATAACGCGTCAAATATTGGCTTTCAAGGCTGGTTTATCCACATAAACAAGTAATTTGACGTACCCTCACAAAAATTTGTCAAATGGAGTTAAATCAGATGATTTGGGCTGTCGATTTCTTGAGATAATTCGCGCACCAAAAGTTCGGCCCAATAAAGTATTGATTTCACGCGCTGTATGGCTTGTTGCGCCATCCTGTTGGAACCATTTGTCCTTCAGACGATTGACATTGATGTTGAGAATCCCAAAGATACAGATCATGTATCACAATAACGTTGGTTCCGTCTTCAGAATTGAAAAAAAGAACTAATTATGCAGCCGCCATGCAAACCGCACCATACGAGTACAGTTACTTTTTTGGGATGTATTGGGGCTTCCAAAGTCTCTTGAGGATTATCTTCACGCCAAAAATAATGTCAACAATAATGACAACCAATGACAGTGACAGTGGACAGTTACATTTAAAATATCCCCATCAGAAGCTCTATAAAACACTCTCTTGTTATTATCAATTTGTAGAAAATGTAGGAAAAATATCGATTTGAAAAGTATGATTTTGTAACCTCTTACAATTTTTTTGAATCATCAAAGAAGTTTGCGGCGAGCGTTGCCACAATTCCCTTCCTGTTGATCAATTTTTGCGATTTCTTTCAGTTGCCTACAGTAATCTGGTTAATTGTTGACAATAGACAACATAATCAATCGTATGACCTGCTAGTAGCATTTCATGATACATGACTTACTTGTAATCTCACCAAACACAAAGCATAACCTTCCTTGGTGTCAAGGCTGGCTTTTTCACCTTTTGTGTGGTCTCACAACGCTTTGACGGAAACATTTTCGCACATTATTGTCGTAAGTGATCCATTTCTTACCATTCGCAATGAAGCGTTTCAGAAATGGTTTCATTTCGTTTCATTTCAGCAGTAATTCGCAAATGGACACTGAGTTCATTAAATTGTTCACTGGCAAATGTGTGGCACTGAAACAGCCTGCTTTTTCGAATCCATATTGCTCTGAATGATTTCAAACTGTTCGATAGTGAATGTTGAGTTTCTCAGCAATCTCATGACTGCTTACATGCCTGTCTTGCTCCACTTTTTGCAAAATTTTATGGACTTTTTCAGTGATTGGTCTGGTGAGGTTCATCCCTAACACGAAAATTGAGCGAACCATTCACGGTGTGTTTTTTTCTGATATGGAATCATCACATCAAATTTCTAATATGAAATAACATTTCACTAAACAAACCAATTTTTTCTACAATAATCTATAAAATATCAACTTTCAAATGACACGCCGAAAATTACATTTCACTTTTCAAAAAAAAAAAACTATATCTTTACAACCATCTATTGTGAAAAACGACAGATTTTTTTAGACTACCCGATATATACTACGTAAAGCCTAGCACACAGTTCGATTCAGAACAGAAAATTCTGCATGTCTCCACATTTGGCAAATAATTTGATGCTGGAAATTTGACAATGGGTACTAGTGGAGATTATTCACGAAACACTTATCTTTTCGCAAATGCCGGCTGCTGTTGATGTTGGAAACAACTTCAATGACAGTTTTAATGACAGCTATTGCCAAACATCAACTTTCTGCATCAAAAGAAATGTCGAAACAATTAAAATTCAAGTCAGAAAAGTGTGGAGAGTACTTGGTGCTGCGATGCTGCCATCTACCGAGTTCATCGATTCTGCGCAGAAAACTGAGTACTGCTTCTGCAGATCTGAGTCTGAAATTCTGTGCGGAATTTCTGCAACTGTAGAATTTTCATACAAATTTCTGCTCAAAACCGAACTGTGTACTAGGCTTTACATGAGAAATTTATTGTTTGTTTTCGTAGGAAGTAATCAAAAGGAATTTTTTTTTGCCTGTAAAAAGGACTTCTATTGGTTGACACGACTCCAAAACTTTTCCAAAAAGTCCTTTCTATCAATATGTGACATGGGGGTTCTTTTAACATGATCGGAGATGCAGTTAGCGCACGGTAGTGTAAATCTAGTTTCATAAAACACAGTCAGTCATTCATGAAGTTTATTTGATTGAACGTGAAAACCTTCCCAATGGATTCAAATGCACGGTTCTCGTAAGAAACATATGTGGCCATCAATGCTTGGTAACATATCAAAAAGGCTATCCTTATTCTTCAGTCATGAATACCAGTTTTGTTCAGTGACTCTTTCATATTTACTGCTGAAAACAATGCCCATTTTGAACATCTGCCAATATTTGGAATCCTGAAGGTTTTCAAATTCCAAAATTAAAGGGGACTACACGAATAACTTAACAAAGGCATAAATTATGAGGTTCTATCCAAGATATACATATAAAACCACAATCCATTTGTTTACACCCACTTGCTGATCCGTTCCAAAACCGAAGTTGTCTTCTGGAAACTTCACATTTGTAGTACCAGCATTCTCTGGTAAAGGCTAATGAGAAATGTTACCGTACCTCCCGGCAGAGGGGTTAAACTGTATCATTCATGATCGGCTGAAACCTTCGGGTGCCGGTCAGCCTGTCGAAGACGGGTCGTGGGCGCTACTCGTCCTTTGAGTCGTCGGACGAAAATCCAGCTAGCCGATACTACGTTAAAAAAGATTCTATGGAATTAAAACATTACTTTTCGAATTCAACGCACGATTTTTATTATGGTCGCTGACAAAAGAAAACACAAAGAATTACACTGGTGTAGACTTAAGGTTGGCAGCTTGGTTGCAACGCCTTATGATGGCTCACGGATCCGGAGCTACCTTAGCTGTTGAAAACATTGAAACATTGTAACGAAGGCAATAACCTGACAAAAGTTATGTCAGACAAATGAAGAACATGTGGAAAAGAAGTTAGGTTAAGTTAAGCAAGCCGTGTGTAAAAAAGTAAGGAAGAGTAAAGTTAATATAAGAAGTAATAAAAACTAAAGATTAAAACTCAGATGTGGGGTACTTTTGAAAAACTGAAGATTGAACTGGGCATATATATTAAGTCTCGCCACCACTCTTACAAGAAAAAAACCATCTAACAAAAAACGTATAACTGTCTAAATGAAATTCTTTTTTCTTCTTCTTTAACTACCAACCTTCTTTTCTGATTTCTTCGTGGTTTTCCTACGCCCAGCTCTGCTGCCTTCCTAAAACTTGCAGGGCTGCTCGGCCAACTCCTTGCAAGGCAATGCTTCTGTTCGGCTACCTTCTTGGTGGTGCGTCGCACCTCGTCCGTTGGGCTTTCTTGCGTCGCTACAATTCACGCTTGATTCGCTTATCCGCGTTGTTCAAATGATCCACACTGCGTGGATCGCAAGAAGAAAAAAAGGAAGCGAGGCCCGTATTTATAACTGACCACCAAAACTGCTTGGACGGTTTCCGCAAACTGCAGCGAAACCGGACTCTTTGTAGTTGGCCTTGGAGCCAGTTAGCAGGTGTTCAAACCCGTATTGCTGATGGATATCGCCTGTCGATCGTCGTCCATGAGCTTTCGCCGCGGTTGAAGGGCAATTTTTTGTGGGTGACGCACCATTTTGAAGCGTATTTTTGGACGCTGGCTTCGCTTACCGCTCGTATTCTACCATCTTGACTTTAAACGCCAAAGTACATAACACAAGGTGTCGATGCCCTACCAATACATAATTATTTTATTTCCTATTTTAAAATATATTCCGAGTGTTGGCTTCTAACCTTAGTGAATGGTGTGAAGATTTTGCACGTAGGTAGAACCGGTACAGAAGAATGGAAGTGGACGACCGTAATTCTTAATTTTATTGTGACTCTAACGCCAATTTCAGCATATTATTTGGATGGCACCCTCTTTACATCCAAAACAAAACTTTTAAAGAGTCTACTTTGGTTTCTTTGACTGCTCTTTTAATGGTTTACGTATGAATAAGTTCACAGGGCTCAAACAGGTAGGCGGAGTGAGTCAGTAAATTGCTCCAATAAAAATTATTCTTAGTTCTTACTATGGTAGTATATCAAAAATTGCCAATCTAAGATATATTTTAAAAAGATTATTATAGTAAAAAGTAAAATAGACGTCGTAAACAGGATGCATTATCATATTGTTTCATAATGCCTGTATCTTTATCCTTAACAATTATGCATAATATTTTAAAATATTCATCAGAGTATCTCTTCAAAACTACGCGCCAGGTTATATTGACCCGAATCCATTCCCGGGAAAATTCCGGAAAGTTCCACCACACCTAGACGCTTGATGGCAACTATTCCCTAATTACTTCTTCAAATAACAATTGCAGTATTTATTTCCAATCCAGAAGCTAATTAGATCACCAACTTCTCCTTGGCTATAATTTTGCAGACCACCGAACGAGAGCTCCACCCCATCATCGTTTCGGGGCAGTGTACGGGCGATAGCTTGAATTGCGAAAATTCATGCACTTAATGTGGCCCGAATGGAAGCAGCTGAGGTCAGTATCCATTAGAGATGTTTTATCTGACCAGATCATCATTCACAACTGATGGCGATTCCGCCACTATTGAGTGGGTTCACGAAGAATGGACACAGCCTGTAAATAAGATGTACTGAGAACATGAGCCTTTCATTTTCCAAGTAAAGGCAATTGGCGAGGTCCGTTGCCGAAGCAAGCCGAAGGATATTGTTGGTATTGTATGAATTGGCGCATGTTCTGTATGACGTCATCCTACGGAGGTTGCAAAATTGCGGAGAACATATTTTCCTGGAAGCTTCTGACACCAATTGGACTACTTCGAATGTGGTTGGCCATGTTCCATCGAAGTTGAGTGTTGCCGATCCAATTCAAAGTCGACGTCTTTAGAATCTGTGTATCTGAAAATTATAACAGGAATAACTTATTAGCTCTTCGGTTCATGTCTCCTATTTCAGCGAAAATGTAGTTTTTTAAGAAGTTCCTTGGCTTTGTGAGCGAATAATCTAGACTTGGGTCACGAATTTCATCCTCTATCTGATGGTCGTACTCCCAAAGAAACCAATTTAAATACAATATTATAACTGGTTCAAATTTCACTATCGAGGAATGTGTCACCCAAGTATTGCAAAAATTTGAGGATGCGTGTATTCAACTTGAAATGAGTCTAAACGAAAAGCTGCAGCAGTTCTCTTCAGCACTTTTCGATTTGGTTTCAAAAATAAAAGTGGGGTTGGGATTACATTAGCTATTATTTAGGGAGGATACACCCAACAAACATTCGGGAGCGGCAACAAAGTAGATATTACACTAAATCTATCGTACGATGTTTGCGATATACGCATGTACATTTTTTGTGGCCCAAGCTTTTGCACAGCTTTCGCTAGAGTCCTTTTCGTTGTTTTCAATCCGCTAGTACTATCCTGTTCGAGTCATGATCCCGAACTGCGAGCGCTAACAGTTTGTTCTAGTGGTGGCTGGAGATTTGTGGGGCGTCGGTGAGTTTCGCCGTGAAGAGGGCACCGGGATTGCACAGTGTGCTGCGAGATGATGGTTTTCAGTTGTAAGAGGATGCATAGTTTACTTTTAGCTTTGTAGTTAGCTTTGATTTCATACAATTTGTGATTGTTGCTGTTATCATGGAATTATCTTATTGTGTGTGCTTTCTTTCGTTGCAGAACTTGTGATAGCCGGCGGGCGCCTAGCAAAAATGGCGCCTCGGATATAGTGCTAACTCCGTAGTGTAGTGAGCGACATCCATGTGCCTCATGTAAGTATGTTTTGAATCGTGTTGTAAATTAAATTTGTTGTACCATTGATTTTTGGTCTTCTCGTGCGTGTTGCACGACAGTGAATGCGGCAATGAATTTAAAATGTTTTGCATTACAAGCGGTGCCCACACTCAACAGAAGTCATTTCGAAATCGAGTTCCCGCAGTTATTAAATATAACCTGTACATACTTAATTGTTACCCTCGGATCCTAGATGCCATGCATGTTTCGGGCAAGTGCAGCGAATAGTGTCGATTAAATCGAGTGATTCAACAATGGTCACGACTTGAGAGTGTGAGCATGAGTAGGTCCTGTTTGCGTGATCATCGCAGATAGAAACGAAATCGCAGTACAAGGAAAACTTTATTTATTTATTGTTATTCGCCTAAGCCAATTACAAAGTGACACAACATATAAAAGTAAAAAGATAAAAGAGAAGATAAAAATGAAAACAAGATTCGAAGAAATAAGATTACACGAATTATGAATGAAGATATAAAATTATAATAAATTAGATGTGCAAAGTATAAATGAAAATGTAAAGTTATAAAAAGAAGAAGAACGAATCGTAAAATGAAATGAAAAGATTAGTAGGTCTGACTACAATTGACGTCCGAGCCCGCAAGTCGAGCTCGTCAAGTTGACTTGCGGTAGGCTAAGTAGCTGTCAAAATATGGTCAAATCGTGATCAAACTTAAGTTCAACTATAATAACGTATAAAGTGTCTTTGATATGGCGGATGTCTTGGAAATGAAATGAGGTGTCATCGATGACAGCTGCCGTTGCAATTCAAAAAATTTTAATTCGAAAAGCTGATTGTCCTGCATTTGTAGAAACCCAGCCTGATAATATTTCGATCCTCAAAGATTGTTTGGACACTGCACAATTTTTTTTCAATTGACTTCACTCACTTCATTCATGAATCCACCAAATTCATAAAATTTCCTAAGTCACAGTTCACAGTCCTCCATATTTGAAACTCACTTTCTTCTCACTTCGAGTGAACACTAACCTCACTTCCAGCACGTCAGCTAAAGTTCCTCGGGCCCGGACCCGCAAACCGTATTTCGAAAAATTCGTTTGAGCGGGAAGGTCTTTAAAGATCGAGAAATTTCAATGTAACGAGCAAATGATTCGAATTTCTATGAAAGCACAGTTTGTATACACACCACTGTTCAAAATAAACTCGACGCGACTGAAGGGACTAAAGATTAAGATAATAGAATCTGCCAAAATAAGACATCAGAGTGAAACCATATTTGAAAAAACAAGCCGCGAGGTGTGACCCTTGAGATCCACACGGACAACTTCTCAGTAATATCCACATAAATATTAAAAATACTAGACACAATAATAATTATGAAAATAATACTACTGTAAATAATAATAATTAGAGATGCTCATAACAGTAATTGAAATGAGTTAATATTAATGGTGTCATCTACGGGAGCGTCCATTGATTATGTAGGTAAGGGAGATGGTTGAATATTCACGCGGATTAATTGCTAGGGGGGAAGGAAGAGGTTACCAATCCTTTTCTACGTTATTTATTATTTTCATATCGATGCTTGACGGACAAAAGAGCGCTAGCGAAAATGAATGCAGTTTTTATTACGCCCACTCATGAGATTTTGTCGCGTGGTGGCCATTATAAATAATTGTGTTCAAAATCGTCATGTCTTCGGCATAATCATTGAGTTTGTATTTCTTCGCGATTTTACAACAATCAGGCTAATACGTATTCCTTATTTTCAGTTGGTCTGGAAAAACATTGAAAATGCTGTCAAAAATCGGTTAAATTGCATGTAAAAAATAAAAAGTATTAAAAACGATGATTGAGGAAGTAATTGAAATCTAACGAACACTAAAAAACAAAATCGACAATTTTTCATTTGACAAAAGCCTTTTAACGCATATGATCTTACAAAGTATTGACTACAAAACATTTTACCATTCAAAGCGTTGATTACCACAAATGCAAATTTTATAAATTTTTTTTTTCAAAATTTCAACAATGTTACTGTGGAAACTATTGAAAATCTGATCAAATTATGCAAATAATAATCAGCTTTGATTGGCTTCACAACAATGTCTTCAGAATAAGAGATATCAGGTAATATCATTTATATGAACCCTTTTTACATTGTAAATTTTAATGTTTTTTTTTTGTAATCATGAAAAAAAACTTTTGCTGAAGCAAAAACTGCTTTGGGCTTATATATTTTGTAAACAATGATTACTCTGTTGTCCCAACCAGGCTAAACATTTTTTTTATGAGAAAGATCCTGATTGACATCATAAGGATGCAAATCCTATATTTCATTATGGTTTGCGAAATATAGTGCATGACAGAAATGACCTTGATGGGGTCAAAAAAAACAAGTTTCCCAAAAACAAATCAACTCTTATAATTGTAAAGACGCTTCGATTGACACCTAAATGAATTCGATACGATTTTGTTAACGTGAGCTATGCTCGTAGAAAAAACCGTAGTCTCACATACGTATGTATGTACATACACACATCCATACATACTTCTTTCTAAAGGCACATAAAATATCCTTTAAACACCTCAAAACGTACAGATATATTGAAAATTTCAATTTCGATTTCCGAGGCAATTTCAAAAATCTCCGATATACTGGTCAGTTAAAAAAGATGACGGGTGAGTTTCCGTTGAACGAATTTAATGACAGATATTTGGCAATACAAATACGGTGTCCAAACTTGGAAACAATATTCCCGGCTTGGACGAACAAGTGATATGAATAAATGGGTTAGGCAAAATATGTTCTTGAAGAACTCGGAAATTCGATGGATGAATCCGGCCATACGTGATGCTTTGGCTGCAATTTGATCGATGTGGGCATTGATCTTAAATTGAGAGTTAAATACAGCACCCAAACCTTTGACATCATCAATCGGAAGTAGAAGATAATCGTTAAGTTTAAATGAGGATACAAACGTCTAGGTTAGGAAAAAAGGAAAAAAGGAAGGAAGGAAGGAAAAAAAGCATAAGATGACATGTTGACACATGTAAACGAAGAAGGTTTGACTAACACCATCTTATGAGTGCATTAATATCAATTTGAAACAAGTTAACCCATTTAAATCCAAATAAAACTTTGAAGTGGAAATAATGAAACTAATATTATTATGAGAAAAATATATAAAAAAAAGTTAAAATACATTTTTTTTATTGAAAAAAGCCGACCTTAAATGGAGGCATTGGGCTCAAGCAGTATGGCTTGACGGTCGTTATAATTCGCAGAAGTAAATTATAAAAATAGTTGAAATATAGCGAGCTTAATCCATCGACAAGCCAGCGGTGGTCGTGCTGTCTCGTAACGGATGGCTAATGGCAGCACCTGAAGGGGGTGCCATCCGTCACGCCGAAACCACACTTCCCATTTAATAATGGTACCGGCCAAAAGCCTGGAAACAAGAACCTTCATTGATGTGCAACAATAGTGTTAGCAAGTCGCTAACCAGAAGCGCATTAGAAGACGAAAGTTGTCGACTAGACCGGGAGGTTCTAACCCATGTCAAAACTGTGCCTAGAAGAAAACTACTTCACCTTCAGAGGAGAATTCTATAAGCAGTTGGATGGAGCACCCATGGGAATTCCCCTGTCAACTTTCATCAGCGAAATATTCTGGGCAACCTAGAACAGACACTACAAAAGCAGGGTAAACTACTGAGAGGATGGATAAGATACGTAGACAACTGCTTCGCCATAATAAAAGAAGGAGAATTAGAAAAGACGCTGAAGGACCTAAATGATGCCCTTAAAAACATAAAATTCACATACGAAACTGAAGTAGAAGGCAGATTGCCATTCTTAGAGGTACTAGTTACTAGAGAAAACCTAGATACGGTAGAAATATACAGGAAGCCAACAAACACAATGCCAGTTATACCAAACACGTCGATTCACAGCAGAAAACACAAAATGGCAGCTTTCCATCATCTAATACACCGAATGCTAACGATTCCAATGGAAGAAGAAGGAAAAGAAAAAGAACAGAAACACATCTTAAAAATAGCAGAAATCAATGGCTACGACGAAAAGGACATTTTAAAGCTAATAAAAAGGAAAAAAGGAACATGGCAAAAGCCAAAACCAACCTCGAAAGAACCGAAACCAAAAAGCTGAGGATAGCTGCAGAGTACAACACCATCACTAAGAGGCTAGCCAACAAAATCGAAACCGCGGATTTGGTGTACACTAGTAGAAGACACCAACTTGGAAATAAGCTAGGAAACGCAAAAGATCCTATCGAAAAACGAGAAAGATGTGGAGTCTATGAGATGAGCTGCAACGACTGCAACAAGAAGTACATAAGACAAACGAGAAGATCTCTAGCTATCAGGTTCAAGGAGCACACAAGCGAAGCAATCAGGGCAGAAAGGAACACCTCAGCAGGAAAAACAGCTGAAGTCCGATCAAAAGTAGCAGAGCACATGGTAAAAGAAAACCATAATTTCAGCATGGAGAGTACAAAAATAAAAAGCATCATAAACAGCAGACATCTGGACGTAGAGGAAAGCATCGCCAACGACAAGAGCCCACGGACACAGCTTCTAAACGCGGACCAAGGCAACGGACATTCATGGCTTTTCAGATACCTGGATCACAAAAGGAAACACGGATGAGCATCGTAATAAATAAATAATAAAAGAATGATATAGTTCAGATTAGGATAAAATCAAATTAGTGATTAATTAGATCCTAAGTATTTATGTATAAAAATGAATAGAATATGCATGGAAAACTTCAGTCGTGTACAAAACACTGAAGAAGGTTGCAAGTAGCAACCGAAATACGTATTTGAATAAATACAAAATATTTTGGTTGAAAGCAACGACACGACTTTTTAATAATCTTTCACTTTTTCTTTTTCAAAAACTGTTCACATGCGTGACTGGACTAGTCCGGATTTTGATGTGTGTACCAAAGTCTTTGTTTCATTTCTGTGGCAGTCTACCGTAAATGTATTTGTTTGTATGCGTCTTGGCTTGGTAGCATCAATTCTCACCTTTAGATTCTCAGCCAATCGGTATATTGTGTTGGTTAACATCGCAAAATAAAGATTGATACGCCTATCATAATTCAAACAAGTCAAAAAAAGTTGGACTTCGCACTTCAGGATTTTAGATTATTTATATAATTAGGAAGTTATCTGGGTTCGTCAGGAAAGCCGTGCTGAAAAACTACGTCACAGTATGTATTGACGAGAACGTCGAACAAAACTATGATCTGGTGCCAGTATCATCCTCAAAAAGTCGACAGCGCACAACCCCGAGCAATAGTGTCTTCACAAAACACGCAGAATGTGAGACGAAATGTATCACGAGCCAGGACGCACCTTTATTGCATCTTTATTGGCTTATTAAAACTATTGTGAGCTTTTTTTTGTCTAGCCGGAATCAAATTGCGACAAATAGCGCACATTCCCATGGTGTTTGGGTCGTCTGGAACGTCAGTTCTGGAATCTCAAATCACCAGGAAAACGCCATTTTGCCGGAAACCACAAAAGGACGATTTGTTAAACTGAGCTTTTAGCGGAACGTTCCCAGTTGTGAAACGTCAAATCTGAGTACCAGCTCATGACAGTCGGAAATTGCCGTAACCCGGTGGAACGAAACGATTTCAACTTTAAGATGACTAACGATGCCGAAGCGTAGTCCGAACACACTTTATATGTGAGTAAGCTCGGCCGGAATTGAGTCTTCGTTGAACTCGGTGGAAAACAAATAATAAAGGAACTGCTTTCATGTCAGATTTTGGTTTATAATTCTAGTTTTCTAGTTTTTCGACATTTTTTGAGGATTCAGCTTGGCGATTGATGCCGTCTCATTTTGGAGGATTTAGTTTGACGATTGAAAGGAAGGCTGCAATTTTTAATGGAAAAAGCGAATGGTGAGCCCGATGGCGTTTGAATGTGAATTGGCGACGACAAAGCGATTTCTGCCGAACTTGGGTTTCGGAACAAAATTAAAAGTAGATGGAAGCTATCGTAGAGAAAACTTAAAAATTTGAATTGTTTTAAATATCGTGCTGCTTTCGGTTTTGTGTTGACTGCATGGAGAGTGTGTTATGGAGTATTTTCTTATTTTTTGGGACATCTTTTCTTTGGTTTCTCAGTTTTTCGGTGATTAAATACCAACTCGAATCCGGTTTCCAGTTTAGAATGGGTGGTCAGGACAGTCCTGCCGTAGGTACGTGTGGTGTCTTGAATGTGTTTCCTTCGTGGATGCGATTGCTTAAGTTATGACCACAATTGGCTACGGAAATGATAGTGAGCATAGCTCTATTTTATAATTTGTGTTTTGAAAGAATCGTAAACGACTGAAAAATTGTAACATAAAATTCTAACATAGCTGATGAATTTTGCAATGTATGCAAATTATGCTAAGGCACATCATCAAAGAAGAGTATGCAATTACGATTCGTATCTGCAATGACAGGCTGGTTAGATAGAGGTCAGATGGAGGTGTTTCCTTAATTAGAACAACTCATTGGGAGTCTTCAAACATTTTATATGCACACGTTTTATATTGTGTTACATATTTTCAATTGTATGTTAGCCCAACATTCACGGTACATACTCCAATAAGGAAAGAATGGCTTCATTGTCAAGCACTCTATTAATAATCATAATATACCTATGACTATCACCACAATGTACTCACTTTAATGAAATAGCTGCACTTTAATGAAGTAGCAGAATGTCTCCTTCCGTTTTCGCAGGTCTGTTATCCTTTCTGTGTGCATGATGGAACGAATATTTGCTGCTTGAGCTGCCAGCCACGTGGGCGCTACAGTATGCATTAAGGACATGCTAGCAATTATAATAACAACCTGACCGGGGCTGGGTATCGATAAATTCTTCTACGCCGTCAACGTATCTCATTACCTAACTATGTATGCGAGTATGACCTGTTTGACCTATTGCTGCTGGCACATATAAAGTGTCCTTTCTTCTCACATGGCGTCCATGAGTGGAATAAATGTTCTTGGCGGTTCACTCGTTCCAATGAAGTCAGCGTTGAATGAAGTTGAACGATGTGTGGTAGTGCCTCGACGAGGAATCCTTTGCTTGCTTATAATGAATGTTTGTTCACGGTGTGCTATGCTCAGTAACTTTCCGTTGGATGGATTAAAGTGTGCTATGGGTATTAAGCTAATGTGAAAGTAATTGAGAGTTTCCACAAAACCATGTGATTTCATTCAATTTCCAACCTGGAAAGCTGAATCTTTACCTCCCGAATCGAAGTATGCATGAACATTATAGTAAATGTTCAACGAAAATTGTGTAGGAAGTGGATCAATATGTATTAAGTAGCACTGAAGCACAAATAAAATTAATGTGTTTTAGTGAGCAGAATATTGCTTATCAAATCAAACTTGTCAAAAATACTCGAACTTCCTTCCGTTTTCTCTTGAATAATTGCAAAAATATTATATAAAGTAAAATGGACTTTGATATGTTGTAATGAATTTTTTTTTTGAGTATAGGATTTAATCAGACTTACGGTGAAAAATGTAATGGACACGAGGCAAATAATGAAAGCTATTGTGCAGACAACGGACAAATTGTTCTTGAAAGACGGTCTCTGGCTTGATTGGCTTTTTGACCAGACAAAAGATTTTCACAAGATCTGACGGGATTGACAGGTAGAACTGATGTGTTTCGTCATTTTTAATTTGAAAAAATTTGAAGCGTAGGCACCGGTGATTGTACCAATGTGTTTTTATGCAAACAACGATTTTGCAATTTCTGGATATTTTGACATCCATCCACATTCAAAACTCCCGTCCTTCACAAATCTTTGAAAGAGTTGAGAGCTTGCCTTCCGATTAAACTGATGTGTGGGAGCAAGTTTCTCCGCGGGCCAAACGAGCAGTTTTGACCAGGGATGTGAAGAGTAATCGTGGAAGTGCAAAGCCACATACCTTTAATAGGAGTCAAAGCGGGTTTTAAATGTAGAAAGTCTAATTCTGAATTTTAATCATTAAATAATTACGAAAATCGCGAACGGCAAAAAAATTCAAATGGAATTTTATAAAGCATAGCCCCATATCGAAAAAGTTGACCAATCACTGATTTTATAGTCACACCACAGACTCAAGTGGGTGTTTCATCATTATTATCATCAATGGCGCGCCAGCCTGAATCCAGCCTTAGCCTCCTGAATACATTGCCGCCAGCTGTCTCGCTTCAACGACTGCATCCACCAGTTGCCGAATTTCAATTGAAATTTGCTATCAGCGCCTACTCAGTTCACCCATCGTTTGCGTGATTTCTTTGGTAAGTGGTTGCCAGTTGCACGGGTCTTCAAAGTACACTTGGGAGTTCTATTACCATCCATGTGGATCAATGTAATTTTTGCACCTCCGTAGTGATGTTGGCTCTTCAAAAAGTTCTTATAACTCATGGTTGTATTGAATTCACCAGTCCATTCTGTTCAAAAATATCAATTGTCTTTTCTGAGGCTTATGCGAAGACTGAAATGTACACCTTGTTGGCCACTTCGAAATGCCTTTCAACCTTTTCTTTGCCGTCTTTGGCGATGTGAATATCAAGGCAAACAATCTGCGACGTTTGAAAAATGTTCCTAGCGTTAAAAATTGGCACTCTCTTTTTCATTATAAATACTCATTGTTTATTTTTTTATGAATATGTTTTGAAAGTATAGAAAAGACAATGTATGTTTTTTAATTGATTTCATCTTCACAAAATGTAGTAATTGTTTTTAAAGAAAACTGCCTTTGAATTTTGTATCTTTTTTGTTGTTGAATTCGGAATCGCTTTTCGTTCAATCCGAGGAGGACTTTTCCGGTAGAAAATCGACTCTGAATTTTTGAACAAAGACACAAAATAAAAAGCAAATTTCTCTTGAAAAACTATTACGATTTTTTATTTGATGAAAACTTTTTGAAGCATCTGATTTCGTAACGCATTCATTTTCTGATTTTTTTTGGGAAATAATGTAATGTTTTCGATTTTTACATTAAATAAAAAAGTGTGCCGAATTCATTGAAAATGGTCCCAAATCATAAAAACAATCCGCATTGATCGATACCACAATCTCGTAACTGATGTAAATGATATTAGGCAATATTCATTATGAATATTAGTTGTTTATTGTTTTTGTATGAACAACTTTTGCATCATGAAAACCATGATTGATTGTTTACTGGGAAATCTATAAAACTTAAGATTGTAAAATATTTACACATTTTAAAATTTCAAACAATTTCTTTAGTTAAAATAGAAAATCGCTGCACTAAAATTACTGAAAATTGGCTCAAATCATACAAATGTTACAACGCTTTGATTAGCTGTACAACATTTCATTTAGAATAAAAGAAATAAGGTTGTATTATTAGTATAAATACCTTACTTTTTTATTTATTTTTGTGATAATGAAGAAGACTTTCATTATTTTTTCTGTTAAAAACTGTTTAGTGCATCTGGTTTTTATAAGCATTGATTGATTGAAGTGGAAATCAGGTGGAAAATTGTTGTTCTTGGAAAACACTCTTCATTTATTAACTTTTTTATTAAATTAAAAACGACAATACTAAATTTATTCAAAATTTAACAGAATCAAATAAATACTATTACGCATTGATTGACAACTTAACGACGTTGATCTTAAGTCTAATTCGGAAAATATGGTAGTTGACGGCAATAACATTGTTTGTGTGAAAACAAAAAAAACCGACGAAATTCGATCAGTTTGTATCGTTGCAAATACGCTTTGATTGACGAACTAAGTTGATACAAGAGTTACAGTCGTTGAAAAAAACGAGGAATGTACGTTTGTAAGAACTTACGCACACACACACACACTTGTAGTGCAACAAATTTTTTGTGACTTAAGGTGGCAGTATTCTATTAAAAAATTCAATTTTTTTTATTTGGGATATTCCGTTAGAAAAGTACCTTAAAATATATGCATAACATTTTATATCGATATCTGAACTGGTTTTCAATCTACAGCGCTCGTAGTCTTCCTATGTCCTCAAATACTTTTTGGAGAGCAAGCGACCTTCAAGTGCCCGAACATATGCCGCTATGTCGCTATGTTCGACTAGTATACTCTCTCATACAATACATAAAACTTATATTACATAGTCTAGGTTTATGCATATTCGAATTTCACAGTGTTAACATCAAAAATTTTGATTGAAAATGCTTTCAAGTCGAAAAGACGAGATATCCTCGTAAACCAAAGAAACTTTAAACGCGCTTTTCTCGAAGCATCATTTTTGTGTGCGCGTCGTAAATTTGTAAAAAAACTGCTATCCGATTTACTTGAACCTTTTATTTTACTGCTGCACGGGCCGAAAGTTAAAGCAAAAAAATGGCGACTCTAGAACACTTTTTTCAATCGAAAAAAGGTCAAAAATCGTTTCATGTATATTCATACGTGGAACAAAATGCTAACAACTTACTCATTGCCCTAAATTTAGGCCCGTGCAGTAGTTTATTCTCAAGACTAATAGATTTTTTTAAATATATTGTCACAAATGGACATTTTCCTAAGAATTTTACGAAGCACCATCCGCTTTTTTGTTTGGCACTGCTCAAGCGGTTGGTCGAAATGACTGACATTTTTTTATTTTTTATTTTAATAATGTGGATTTGAACTTTTAATCTCAATATATATACATTTCAAAATTCAAGTCGATATCTTTAATAGCTTATTTTGTATGCACATTTAAAGAAAAGATCAATTTTCGCCGTTTTAACAGAGTACTGCCCCCTTAAGCCAGTGAAATTTTTCATGTCTGTTTTCGTGGTGGAAATTTCTTCAGATTTTTTAACTTCAATTTTTATTAATAAACAAATTTATTGAAAATGGACGGAAAACCATAACGCCCGTTATACGTTTACATGCTTTGGCTTAACGAGCAACGTGAGAAAATGAAAAAGGAAAATCCTGGCATCCAGGTGACAGAGATCGCCATGAAAGGTGGCGAATTGTAGCGTGGCACGAAGGACTCAGCTTGGCGATTGATGCCAAGAAGGACAAGACTGAGTGCGAAGGTAAAGCCGCTTAAATGCAACAGTTTTCACGAAATCCGTGAATATATATGAAGTGAATGGTAGTACCACTGTTGGTGGACACAAAAAGGCATACAAGCAGCCATCACATTAAGACTTGGGGACCGTGATGGGTAGACGAAAACGTCAATACCAGAAGCTTAAAACCATTTTTACACAGCGTATCCTATTTGTATCCTATTGAAAACGAAAGATTTTTTGATAAGGATATTTCGATAATTTTAAATATTTCTCCATTCAAAATACAGCTCATATCATTACGTTGCTCTGGTCAAAAAATTCCGGTTCATTGTTTTCCGCTTTTCAGTTCTTAGATCATGCCAATAATATTGTAAACCATCCGGGCCATTCAGGTTAAACTTCTTCTCGTCGCTAAAAAAACCTAGATTTCATTCTTTTATCCAATTGATTACTACCAATTGGTTACTTACGAATACCAATCTTGCGCTCTTTTTGTTAACGGAAGGTTAGCAACCATTTTTACGTATTGCATGTTGGGATCTTCACTCCGAAATTGACGAACCTTTCTGGGCGTCACCGGTAATCCTAAACTGTGACAAATTTCCCAAGATTACAACCAGTCCTCTTCGCATCAATTAAAACTGCACGTTTTGGAGATCGGACTTAGTGTTTTGCTTGGTCCGACTTTACGGTTTTTACCGTATTTCTTGCCAAGACCAATTGAATTGCGTAACACTTTTATGGGTTATCTGGTTTTTGTGCTGATCTCTTGAACGCATACACCAGCTTGCACCAAAACGTCAATTTGACCCTTCACCACTGACGTCAAGTCGTTACCGCGACCCATTTTAAAGATTAAAGCCATAATTACTATTAATGTTACAATTTTTACATACACCGATAATTATACACAATTACCTTCTATCAAATTATGGGAAAAAACACAACAAAAATTGCATTTTTCTACTAGAACTAGCCTTATGTGCTTATTAAATTGCCACCTTCACGACTTGAAGTTCACAGATCACTGAATTTATCAACAACAGCCGTTTATATATAAGCTGGCCTCTTTTGTTTCAAGAAATGTAACCAAAGCAGTGAATCATTAATGATCAAAATTAATATGTTTGCACAAAGCATTCGTGAAATTCTTCAATTTTAAATTGAAGAAGCTCTAACGAGCTAATCGAATTTCCACTACTGTATATCTTATACTTTTAAAGAATAGTTAAAACTTATAAATGCACATTTTTTACTTAAAAATATTGTCATCATTAGTAAACCTAAGTTGAGCAAAAAATAATTCTTAGCAAATCAAAATTTCAACAAATAGTCCAGTCAAAATAGACATTCAACCTAGACAAAACTCCGACAGAGCTGAAAATTTACACAGATCTTTGAATAGTCATTTTAAATAAAATGTGAAAAGTCCCCATCGATCCGACATGTGCTAAAAATTTTATTCAAGGTCAAAGGTCATGAAAATCAGTTTTTCGTGAATATCTCTTAAACGGCTAGTTTTATTGTAGAAAAGATTAGCATCAATATTATAGAGCATGTCATTTCCGACGAAAAAGGTTCTAACACTTTTTCTGCTACAAACGATCGTTCGAATGTTATGGCAATTTTGAAAACTGCAAACTTGGAATTCTCACTAATATGCACTCCTTTCCACACCACCACGGCGGTAGAGTACTTGGCGCATAATCCACGATCTATGTAGACAATTAAAAAGATATTGTGAAAGTGATAATGAAAAAATAAATTTTTATTGATTTGGAAAAAAACGGTGTTATCAATCTTCGGATTCAAAATATTCAACTTCATTCTTCCTCTGGCTGCTGGATTTCTACATATTGCTCTAAGACATCAGTCAGATCTGGTAGATCGTCGTTGATGTCATAAGTATCATCATCATCATCAGTTGTATTAGGTGTCACGTTAGAGCTCTCGGCAGATGAAGTAGATCTCCTGGTTGGAGTTGGAATCGACGTACAAGCAGCGATTGTGGACGCGCAAGGCAACCGCGTCGTGAGTGACATCGCTCAGAAGCTGGAGCTGATTGGAGTTCATTTTGAATCGGTCCATCGGCCACACCCGGAACGTGGGAGTAAACGACTTTCCGAAATCGTAGAAGCCAAGGTTTCCGACTTCAAGGCAACCCTGAACGGCACGCCACTTCTCCATTTCGATGACACACTTAAGGCCGACTCGATACCCGATGATGTCTTGGATGGATACTTCATCTCTTATGAAGACTTGCTCATTATATTCAGATCGGTAAATTCCAAGAGATCATCTGGCCTCGATGGCATTCCCAATGTTGTTCTTCGACACATGTCCGACGTTGCAATCCGAAGCTATTGCATCTTGTTCAACAACATATTGAACAGGTCGTACTTTCCTGAGAAGTGGAAGCGAGCCAAAGTCTTTCCGATTTGGAAGAAAGGCAAGGCCGCTTCCAGCGCGAAGAGCTACCGCCCAATTAGTTTGCTGCCGAATGTCAGCAAGGTATTTTAGGTGGTACTCAATCGAGCACTGAATGTGCATCTCACGAGGAACGACCTGATGGCGAACTGCCAGTTTGGTTTTAGAACTGGCCATTTGACCACCCATGCAATAGCCAAGGTCATGTCGGACGTGTGTTTTAGGCTCAACGACAGAGAATGTGTCGGAGCGTGTCTCATCGACATGGAGAAGGCTTTTGATTCCGTGTGGCTTGATGGACTGATTTTTAGGCTCCTTCAGGCCAAGTTTCCGCGCGCACTCGTCGCCACGATGTGCAGTATGTTGTATGGCAAATCATTTGCCATCACAGACGGAAGCCTGATAACAACGCGCGACTTTAAGGTCTTGAATGGTCTGCAGCAGGGAACAGTCACTGCGCCGACATTGTTCTCGATCTTCATCAGCCCCCTCCTGAGCTCATTCGACTTCAATAAGTCACCCAAGAGATCGTTGGTAGCTTTTGCTGACGACCTCATCGCCTACACGGCAGACAAGAAGGCCTCAGTGGTTCAGGAGAATCTTCAAGGGATTTTTAACGACATCCAGTTCTACACGAACAACTGGCGGATGAAGATCAACGCGCAGAAGTGCGAAACAATTCTCTTCCGACGTACCCTGCAGCATGCCAGTCTAGACCTAAGGTATAGTTGGAGAGATTTCCACATCGTGGCGAACGAGGGCGAGGAAAGCTCTGAGCCCGTTCCTCATAAAATGTGCGTGCGATACCTGGGTGTGTACCTAGATCAGTACCTTTACCACAACCAGCATGTGGATATCATGCTGAATCAAGCGCGAAAAGCTTTCATGTCTTTGCGACGGATCTTCTGCTCCAAACACATGGATGCTGACGTCAAGTTGACGTGCTATAAGACTCTGGTTAGACTAATTCTGACATATGGATGTCCAATTTGGTTTAACCAGAGTCCAAGCAATATGGAGAAGCTAAGAGTCTTCGAGAGACGGATTCTTCGCGCTTGCATTGGAGTGTACAGGAAAGCTGAGACAGGTTACTTACACCGCGTCTCCAACCAGGAGATTTATGACATCGCTGAAGTACGGAGAGTCGACACAGTGGTCGTGAGATTAATCCGGAATCACTTTGCAAAGTCCGCGTCCTTGCGCGAGAACCCCTGGGTTTGGCAGCCATACTTTCCAAACGACATGTATTTCGAGCATTGTCTCACCACGGGCTTCATTCCCCCCGAAGCGTTCGTGTATTTGGATGGGAATGGATACATTCTAGATTCACTTGGTTGCCCGATTATATACCATGTATATAGGCGGGCAACCGACAAGAAGATTGAATACGTCGCGGGAATGGATACGAGCAGATCGAGCGAGCGCTATTTATTCGCGAGGTTTGACGTTGATCGAAATGACCGCGACCGTTATCGATATTGGTGGCTCGATGCGTGATATAAGAGTCCGACATTGTTCAGACCTTCAACGAGATGTACATATTTTTTGTCTTAAATACACTCTGTTAGTCCTAAAGAAACATTATAAATAAAATTAAGTAGGAATATCTACATTGTGGGTCTATGTCTGCTGGCAGACATGGACTCACCCTTAGTCTTAAGGTCTAATTAGGTAAATGCGGGGGCGAATGTGCTGGCAGATACAACCTCGCATAGGTTAAGTTAGGTTAAGGTGTGACGATAAATTGTTTTTTTCTTCTGTTTTTCCAATTTAAATTTAATAATAATGCTGATAAGTTAGAAAATAAGCGATATTTGTTAAATGCATATTAATAAAGATTAACAAACTTTGAGCGCCCTAGTGGCCATTTAGTTTTTTAAGTTAGATGATAGTTCGTAGGCTTAAGAATTTTTTTAATTGCGAAAATCAATATCAATAAAGCCATTTTTGAAATTGAAATTGAAATTGTGTCACGTTAGAGCATGACTGACCGTGGCAATTGCCACATACTGCAGAACAGAATAAGCCAACTTTTTTGCATCCAAAGTTGAAATTCCAATCCTTGGTGCAATTGCAAAAAAATCATATTAAGTAATATTTCTGGAGCAGGTGGAAGAAGAGTTTGGATTGGCTCCAGATCGTTATTAATCCTTATCCATTCCCAGTCTTCAGGATTTAGTTTATTACCTAGCCATACCTGAACTTGATAATAGACTCGGTGTAAATGCTGATAAGCAGCAGCATATGTTGGAGGGAGGGAGGATATATGTACGACTTTATTGTGTCGGGTACTTTTTACAAAACTGGAAAATCTATAGCTGTCTAAAGAAGTAGCATTTTTTGGAGTACCATACATCGCATCCAGGAAACGAATTCCGTTTGAGATAATTATATTTGGAGTAGAATCAATTCTTTCAAATGCTGTAGTGTACTGAACTAAATCATAATTCTTTTCGAATAATTTAAATACTCTGGTTTTGCCTTTCTTAAAAAATGCAGACGTAGTGTCGCAACCGGTGATGGCATGAAGAAATAGTAGATGAGCACTACAATTTGGATATTTATCGAAACTTTGCAACGAATACATTTCTGATGCCGCTTGTGACTTTCCCGGTTTAAGGAAGTAAATATTATTATTGATGGGAGCCCGTGCGATTAATATTATCAACAAATCGATGTCTTCACCAACAACGATAGTTGTATTTCTATTTGCAATACTACTCTTTTCCTATTTGCAATACTACTCTTTCGAGTGTACATCTTACGACACTGAACATGAATGGTCACAGATTGTTTATTTTTTAGGTATTGAAAATTCCCATCATTCCTTTCAACACTACAGTCGATCAAAGTCTTCAGTTCACGTTCAACAACAACCGTTTCACATTCTGCTAAAGGTTTACTACAAATGAAGCACACTTCCGACCTTTTTACAAACGTATAATACGATGAAAACTCAAAACTAATGTTTTCAATAAGAACGTCCGTTCACTGCAAATAATTGCAACTAATAGCACTTACTTCTAATTTCTTGGCTTACCGGCTTTCAATATTAAACAGATATATATTATTATATATACCTACACATATATGTTTTGTATATCTACAATAACGTAAAGAGTAGATGTTCTTCAAGGTCATACTGCGAATCGAAACTAAAGATAGATGGATGTTGATGGCTGGGAATGAATAATTTTTATGCCTACTATTAGTGTCAACAAACAAAAGAATATCTCGATACATATTTATCCTGATATATTATTCATATTTCTTCTATTTATAGCATATTATGATATGTTTAAAACTTTCAACTCGCAATAACATGCGAACGATCGTTTGTTTCAGAAAAAGTGTTAGAACCTTTTTTGTCGGAAATTGCATGCTCTATAATATTGATGCTAACCTTTTTTACAATAAAACTAGCCGTTTAAGAGATATTCATGAAAAACTGATTTTCATGACCTTTGACCTTGAATAAAATTTTTAGCATATGTCGGATCGATGGGGACTTTTCACATTTTATTTAAAATGACTATTCAAAGGTCTGTGTAAATTTTCAGCTCTGTCGGAGTTTTGTCTAGGTTTGGATTTTTTTATGTCTATTTTGACTGGACTAAAAACCCACGGCATCTACTCCTATTTTCCTGGTGACACTTATTTTCTAGACGCCTAATAGTCCAGACAAATGGGAAGTTGACCGTGCATTTTGGGCAGGTAGGTAAATGTCACAAATTTGATTTTACGCAAGTGTATACACATCTTTCTTGTGGGAGCCATGGTTTCGGAGATATGGGGGTGCCCTACTTTCTTTTGTTTTTAAGATGGAGCCCAGAGGCCATGAGCTGCGACCCCAGGAAATTGAACTTAAGCTAACTATACCATTGCCCACACATTGCAATAAAAATTTGCCTGCCAGTCTAAAATGCACGGTTTACATCAAAATTCGGACGCTTCGACTGTACTATATTTGAAAACAATGGTTGCTTAGGCACCCGAAGGTGTTAGTAGTAATTGCAAAAAGAAACGTACACATGGTTCCCATCCCCACCCATGTAATTTACGCAGACCGCAAATCCGTTCGGGTTTGGGGTTTACAAATCTTATTTCATAACATTACTGAGTTTCATATAGGGAAAATGTGTATACTTTGGGTAAAATGGAAGTTTATTAAGGCTGTTTTTTGAAATTTACTGTTAAGAATTCAAATGTTTTCTATATCACGAAGTTATTAATCCGAATTGATAAGACGCGTGAAATTGCTTGGAAATGGCATCTTTTGCTATAATCCATACTAAATTGTTTAGAACAGAGCAAACAAATTTTGATAAGATCTTCTTTCGAAGCTTTCATCTCAAACTGAATCGAATATTGAGCGATGAATGTTAACGCTTTCGCGCGAAAAAAGATAAACACAAACTACGACCGTCGCACCCGCGAATGTCAGGGGTACCATTATGCCTGTACGTATGTACATTAAAACATACCTATTTCAGATGCATGTGATAAGAATTTTATTTGGACCAAAATAATCATAATGATCGCCTTCTCTGCGTCTGTAAAGTACTTGGAATCCAGCTTTAATCTAAATTAAATTCTCGTAC
Source organism: Oxycera nigricornis (assembly GCA_963942545.1). Lineage (NCBI taxonomy): Eukaryota > Metazoa > Arthropoda > Insecta > Diptera > Stratiomyidae > Oxycera > Oxycera nigricornis. Next base: position 83,462,302 of record OZ012662.1, read on the forward strand.
TAACTCTGCCGTTTTGTGATTTAACAGACATTAAGAAACTGCAATCGAATCAATAAGCTGTGCTCTCAATTAGAAGCAGAAATTGTTGTTCACATAATTTTAACAAATAAAATATCAACATTGACGACAGTGCCCCGTGAAGTTCAGTTTATTTTATTGACGTGTCGCTAGTGTTTTGAAAATCAATAGAAAGATACAGATTGTGAGTGTTATTCGAACGAGATTAATTATTTCCAAAAATTGTGAACGGTGCCTCTCAAGGTGATTTTCATCAGATTTATCTAGCTTGAAAAGTCACTAGCAGATCAGTGCTAGTTTTTATGGAAACGTTTTGTGTTTGAGTTCAGCTGTAGCTTATTCCAGTGCTACTCCAGGGATACGTAGAAAGTATGATATACGTATTTATTACACAATTCCGATAATAGCTCCTTTTCTCCATCTTGAAAATTTTACGAGATCAATCGATATGTCTAAAGCCATACAGAGTAAGTTGGTTCAGAATATTTAATACCTTGTATCTATTCTTTTCATTTGAACATAATATTACATGATAATCTTCTAGTGTTCACAGTTTGATTCGTTGTGGATAAGTAGCTTTATTGAGAGTAGGTTTTTCCTACTTTCAAACAATCAATAAAGCAATCCCAGTTCTTGAGCATGAAGATGAAATGAAGTGCAAGCATCCTTACGTTCTAGTAATCCAACAGAACTGGAAAACGATTAGTGCAGAACTGACTCTATTCAATGACAAAAAGTTCGATTACGAAATGAATGCTTACATGAAATATGTCTAAACAAAGTGACCAAAATTATTAAAAATTCAATGTGCATCTTTGACAACGTTAAATTATTAAAACTGGTGCAAGAAATGATCATCCTGAGGATATTTATTAATTTAAAAACTATATCCTTAGCACTTTGTTCAACTTTTTATCAGCACTTATTCGCGTGTTTTGTAGGAAAGTAGTAGTAGTAGAAGTATCAGAAATATTTTGAATATTCACTTCAATAGGTTCATAGGTAAACTATTAAACCACAACAGTTTTAAATTTCCTGTTAACGATTTTTTGATATTAAAATCAAAATTATTCTTACAAATCATTAAACTTCAAAAATAAAATGGAATATAATTAGAAATTCATTTTGAAGCTCATGTTAACAAACTTTATTTATGTATTAGAACTTAGTTGTTTTTTTTTTGCTTTTTAACTGCTCTAACCCAATTCGGCATTGACTTCACTGATTTCTTACAGACGGAAGGCTCAATTTTGCCCCACTCTTCCATCAATGCAGTTTTGAATGTTTTTTTTTTAAATTTTCCTCTTAGTAACTCCATAAATTCTCGACAGCATTTAAATCAGGTGATTAAGGTAGCGTTTCTAATATATGGAGACAGTTATAAAGGAGCCAATTTCATACTTTATGCTTGGGAACTTTATCCTGATAAAAATAAATATTAGTTTCAATACTCAATTTTAGAGCACTTTCTTATAAATTCGTCGTTGAAAAATTTCAGTACCTTGCTTGGTCCATTATCCCCTCAATTATATGAAGATTCCCTGGTCCAGCAGCTGACATAGAACCACACACCGTGTTCAACGCTTGGTCATCGATTTTTTCCTTTCAGTTCTCCATTGCATATTTTCCATACCTACGATCTGCCATCCGATCTAAAAACGTTATAAGTATTTGCTTTCGTCGATGAGCAAAACATTCCACCAAAAACGAAAATCGTACTTTTTAGGAAAATCTATTTTTTGCGATTAATCTTAGGGTTTCTTCTTTGCAATTCTACCGTTGCTTTCGCAAAATTATCTTTAACTTTTTCCCAAGATGCTTTTTTGCTTCAAAAGCAAGTTTAGGAGAACTTAGATGAGGTGGTTTTGCCACGCTAACCAGCATTCAACTGACGACGTGAAAATTTTTCGAGAGCTTGGTTTGTATTTATTTTTACAGCTCGTGGTGTTAGAACAACGTTTAATAATGTTAAATACTGTTGTGAAAGTTCGATCAACTATTTCAGTGATTTTGCACACAGTTTTATCGATTTGAATATCGAATTCTGCCTTTTCTGAATTTAACTGAAGTTTGAGGGTCTCTTGATGATAACTACCGTTATCTTTTAAACTTTGGTTACCCGCAATAAGTGATGCTAAAAAACTTTCTGAAAACTTCCTACAGTCCTCAAATTATAACAGAGTAGCTCCAGTTCGTACATCCAATGCAAATCATATTAATAGTGACTTCCATATTATCTTCGACGTCAACTTTAAACTAACCTTAAAAATTCTTCAAAACTTCATTCTTCTGTTGTTTTATTTATTGTAAGCCTAGGATGTATACTTGTTCCATTGTAACTTTGATACATTGTATATGAACAAAATATGTTTCGCTCAAAGTGATACATGTCAAATTGGCGACTATACAGTGGCGAGGGGTGAAAAATTACTGTGGGTAAGCCGCTTACTATTTGAGAGACATGGACTATTGCAACAGTATGTATTTTTAATTGGGAGTTTTCGATGATTTTCTAGCATCAATTTTCACAGCTGATTTGCAAGCCGGGAACGCTACCGGCTTTTTGATTTGTTTCCATATCCTATTGACGCAAACTGAGCTGCCATTCCAACAAACGGGAGTTGAATGCCCACGGCACCTTAAATTATTGATGAATTCGAGACTCGGAAAGCTTTGCTGCAACTCTCACAGATGTTGATCGCTTTGCTGGCTATTATGGAACTATGCGGATGTGTAGAATGACGAGAATGGAGTATGATGGAATAAACACTGAGATCAAGTGGAACGATTGTGCATGTTTACAGTGATGCATGCAAGTAAATAAACACTTCATTCTCTTATAAAACTGAAGTGTTAGACATTTTTGGAACATATTTGGAAAGGGAAGCCGATGGGAATCGGATTATATGAACGCCTCGCCACTGCGACTATACAGCATTTATCCGATCATGCCTTCGTTTTTTTGAGAGTAAACAGGCAAACAAATAGCTCTTTTAGTTTTTCAGTTACTAAAAACTAAATTTGTTTCAATTTTTCATAAAAATAGCTATTGAACAACGTAGGGTATTTTTAAAGATATTCGTACATTAAACTTTTTAAAAATCGCCAAAAAAGTATTTATAACAAAATAACTATGCAACACCCTGAAAAAAATCCTAAAATGTTCGATAGATGATGTATCTGAAACTTTACGATTAAATTTCGAAGTCAATCGGTCGGTAAAGATTTGTTATGAATCCGCACGATTTTAAAAATGTGGTTTCAACAAAAATGCGTTTTAAGTTTTGAGCAGATGCTCGCAGCGAATTGAGGGGTTTTAAGGTTTTTCTCATCCATAATCTTTTGGCTTTTCATTTTCAGATAGATACGAAAAATAAATATTCGGCCTTTGGAAATTTTGGAGTGGCCGAATACCTTAAGATTTCATGACGATTAGGAATAGGGAGTGTTAAATGCTTCCAGGACAGCTCACCCCGGTGAAAATCCGATCTTGATCTGTTGTCTTTAGTCTCGGCCCTTACTCATTATTTGAGTTTGCATTCACAGTAAAATTTTGAATTTCACAAAATTCGACAAAATATTGAGTACCAAGAAAACCAAAATCAATAATCAAGCTTACACTGCATCTTGTACTTTGCTTTAACACCTCTTCTTCGTGGGTTAAACACCCATCTTACAATCGACATTCTAGGCTAGCTAGCTTTTTGCATGCACTGCCATTTCGTGTATCAATCTGTTCCCTTTTTTCGACTAGTACAGCATAGACTTTATATTTCGAATAACCCCACAACATAAAAACCAAGTAGTATTAAGTCCAGTAAATATGGCGAGCCTCCACTAAGATTTGCATTTCAGCAATGGTTTAAAGGACGACCTCCCCTAAAAACGGTGAACGATCTGGAGTACAGGTACACTTTGGAAACGGTTGATTTTCGATCCCCTTCTGTATTGTGGTGCATTGGTGTGCCATTGCATTTTCAACAGGGGTCGCTGCATCCTAAAGATGGATTTTAGATAGGTCCAACTTGTACCTGAGATATGAAGCAGTCTTTCTGATAGTAAAAGCTACTCATAAGCGTTATTGGCACCTCATCAATGATACTCTAATGTGTTTTGCAGAAACAACTCTTTTTTTCTGGAATTCAAAACGGTTAGAAGATATATTGGTCCCATAAAAACGTTGCCAATTATTGCTCCCCAAACATTGACGTCAAACCGATGTTGATGTGTCCTCATTAGATTTTTGTGAGGATTCAAACGGTAACAGAATTACAGATTAAGGAAATTTTGAATGCCAGCCCGCGTAAACCGAGCCTCAACTGTCCACAAAATAGAACCTAAAAATTGCGGGTTACCTTTTCAGCGCAGCAATAAATTTCTGCAAACTTCCATTCTTCTTGCCGTACTCATAGGCAAAAGTGTGTGTAGGCATGGATAGACACAGTTTTTTTAGTATCCATTCAAGCTGTTGACTTCGAAATTCTATGTTGATTTGTCGGATGCTGATCGAAGGATGTCTGGCAATTGTTCGTATCATCCGATGTTCAACGTCGACTGATACATATGATTGCTTGCCTATTCAAAGGATTGGTAGTTTCCTAAAGTCTCCTATCTATTTCCACAAATCCTGTTCTATTTAGATGAAACTCTCCCCGGGAAAAACATTGCTGGTATTCTCTTCCAGCTTTTCTTGCATCGCCATCAAGGAACCCATACACTAAGTGCATATCTGCCAAATCACTGTTGGTTTGTCGATGAGTCTTTCTGCTTTCAGTTACTGATACTTTCCTAATTTTTTCTCTACAAACAAAGTGTTTGACTTACACTACACATTTTCAAGTGTTTACGCTTACAGCGATCCAGTATGCTACTCGTGAGTTCAAATTATATCCTCGCTGCTTATTACGGGGCAAAACATAACTTTTTAATCTATTGTAATAAGAAAATTTTAACAATATTCTTTAATTAGCCTTTAAAAATCAACCCAAATAAATATTACGTGATTTCAGCTGCTCAGGACTAATCGGCATTAAACATAATTTAATGAGTAAGCCGGGCTCGTATTCGTTTTTAAGCACAAACACATGTGGTATGGTGTATTCAACAAATGTTTTCAGGCAGTTCTTAAAAGTCTTTGTAGTTCAAAATAGTGAAGCTGACTTTAATGCAAAACATCATGATGTTTTCGCAAATGCCAGAAAAAATGCACATTAATCATGCATGATAATCTAATACAAGGTCTTCCTCCGGATATCGCAAATTTTTCGTGACTAGGATCAATGAGAAGGTGACTTTACCTCCACAAGTACAACACCAACGTGCATATTTGAAAAACTATACCACATCTTTCGATTTGAGGTCAAAATTATACCTTTTAACAGTATAATTTGGAACCTTATTGCAAAACATACCGAAAAGAAGACAGAAAAATCTTCGTTCCTAAAATCTTTGTAATTTCTTAATACAAGTAGGAATCTTTAGAACAATTTTTCGTTCAAAATGAACTCATCTATCAAATATTTTCAGTTGGCAGACTGTGCTAGAATCATTCTGTATGTATTTCAAGTCATTCAGCCAAGTCCGGTGTTTTTCAGAATAAAATAGTTTGTACCTCGGATTGGACGTAGTCGCTATTAGACATGTGACCGTTTTTTTTGGTGATTTTACACGTGATCACTAACAAAACCTGCTTATGGTAAAGCACACCATCATGAGACAACGTTTTATCTTCGTCGTCCTTTTTCTTAAAACCATAATAATTACTTAAGAATTGGTTTTTTGGACTATAGTAGGCTTCATTTGTGTATTTCGCATGAAAACGCATGAAGAATCATTTATGTAGACTCTTCTCATCAACTCCTCAAACTCTTTATTGAATTGTTCTCATCGCACATTTAAACCAAGCGCTTTTTTTACAAGAAATTACCACCAATAAGTTCTCTCAATGTGCGCCATACATCTATAAGTAAATATAATCAAAAATAATAATCAACCACGTTCTGATCAGCTATCATTTCTCTTACTTCAAAGCTAAAGGATGTGAAAATGCATGAGAATTGGTGACCGAATTTAAAGTATTGTTGAATATTTGATCTGTTGAAATACGTAATGGAATCAGAGGCACGACTCAATGATGAAAGCCTTGAGAAAGGAGGCCTAGTTAAGGAGTGTAAAACAAAAACTTCTTGTTCAGAAAGCATTAGCAAGGTCAAGCCGAAAGAAAGGTGTGAATGGAAAAGATTCAGAATATTCCAATGAACACCTTCGAGAGAGGAAAAATTGCAGTGAAAATCGATATTGGTACACAATGGATGCAATTTAAGAAATAGCTCAAGGTTTCATCAATTAAAACTATGTTTTTTGGTTCATAAAAAATACAGCAAAAACAGGGAGTAAGTGAAAAATTTCATTGTGTGGGCTAAAAAAAAATAAGGAAGCTGCTATATGTAATATAAATAAACTGAACTATCTTTGCCCGAGCCCTCAACATGCATATAGCAAAATCACTTAGTCCTAGCAAAAGATTTATCAAGTCCTCCAGAAATTTTAATTTACTTGCAGGATGTTAGGCTATACAAGATGGTCTATGCTGAATATTTGTCTTAAATAATGTCCTCCCCAAAGATTATAAAATCATTTAATTTACGTTTGTTGCAATATTTTTTTTGTCAAAAAGCAGCCTCTACTTTTCTGCTGATATGTTGAAAAATGCTCCTTTTCGTGGTACTGTATCTGCTTTTTTGATGACACAGACAAGCTATTATCAAAATTCAGCTTTATTGTATTTGCAATTTTCTACAGTATGGAAAATACCAAAATACGGCTGACTTTAATAAAAATACTTATGTGAACATTTTATTGAAGGTGAACCGCAAAAGCGAAGTAACAAGTTTTTGAAAACTAACAAATGTAACCAAAAATCGAAATTAAACATTTTTATTGAGAAAGTATTGCTGGTGGTGGAGTAACATTTAAGCTTATTTCTTATAAGTAATGTTTGCATACGTATGTGTAGTGAGCCTCAAGGGACCGGCTGATTTAGTTCGTTATATCCGGAGTTCGCTTAGGTCGAAAACTACAAACAAAATTGTATAGTCATCAAACCAAAATGTTGTTTATTTTACGTAGTCATCTCTAAATATGTATTTACATGAACATGGAAAGACTTCTACGATCTACATATGTACATTTTGGAAAAAAAATCCATAACTGTCGATTGTTATTTTGTATTTTTTGTCTTGTATTTTTTGATCCATCGATTGTAGCTTCGAACTGGTATTCGTTGGTAAGAATACCAATTTAATGCACTTTAAGAGGTTACATAGCTCTTGTATTTTCAAAAAATCGATCGAATTTTTTTTATTTCATATGAAAGTATAGTACTTCAAGAATATTCACACCAAATTTGAAGTAAATTTACCGGAGTTATACAGATTTGAATACCGCGTGGTCGGTACGTGCGCTCTGCCTTACCTAGCGTATTATACGCATGCAGCGCGGTTCTACCGCGTAAAATCAGCTCCTTTTTTCATCAAACATCATAACATCAAAAGGATGCTCTGCACATCGCGAATGAGGCGAACGAATGACTGCATGGACCTGGAATCAACGACTCGATGTTAGTCGCTAAAAAATAACTTTAATTCATTAAATCGCAATAAAAAAAATTGAAACGCGTTTTTCTCGAAACTTTGTTTTTCCGTGCGGTAGGCACGATTTCTCGAGAACGAATCGATCGATTTGCTGAAACTTTGCACAGTTTCTCTTTATAGTATTAACTCGTGCTAGAACCAAGGGATTTTCATTCGGTCGACTCGTTTTTATATTTAAAAAACGTTGAGAATCGGAAAAATGCTAAAAAAATATGAGACGAAAATTCATTCAAATCCATTTCAAAACTTAAAATTTTATTTTTTTTCAATTCCTTCGTTCAAGCATGAGCCAAGGGCGTAAACTATAAGAATTTTTTTGAATTGTTGATTTGAGATGAACCTGCACCGAAATATTCTGCCTACCGCAAAAAAAGGTTGGACAAGGAAAACTGCAGGGAAATTGACAATTTTCGACATTTTTAGCCGAATTTTTTTTTACAACTCCTTGAAATGCTAATCTTTTATGTTTGTAAGTTATAAATAAAACAGATGTTTGGTTTTTCAAATACATTTTTTTTGAAAAACCTTTTTTTTTCTTCCTTCAAGACCTATGTAACTCTTTAAGTCTTGAGCGAGCTCATCATGTTTTTATTTCTTAATTTTCTTAACGTTCGAATTTCTATGCTCGAAAGTACGCATAATAATTTCAAAAAAATTTCATATGGTTGCAATTGTTAATTGTTGTATTTCCTTACACACATCACATTGTTTGATGCCACTGGCAAAACGCTTCAAAATCTCGAATTGTTCTTTTAAAGTTTAGTCTTTGCACGTTGTTTAAGCCCCAACACCGAGCGACATTTTGTCGATTATAACCACAACAAACGACTGAGCTCACTTGAAAGGTAAATACATTGCGATTGAATTTATATGTCGGGGAATCCCCAAATTTTAATATAAAGAGTTCATTATATAGAAAAATTTGGCTAATTCGCATTTGGAATTTGTTTCGCTCTACCCAAAAAGTTCGATAAAAGAGAGTTCGTTATATCGTGTAAGATATGCACTTTATATATGGATTTTCCGTTCAAACATTTGAAAGCTGATCGTTGAAACAAAAAATCCAAATAGAATGTTGAAATATAGCTGATTGACTATAGCCCCTACCAGAAATAAACATTTTGAACGAAAAAAGGCATAATGGCCGACTTTTCAATTTTTTGACCTCCTTTTTGTAACAAAATTGTTTAATAAAATAGTAAAATATGTATAAAAATTCATATGTATATATCTATATGGTATATATATACAGTGGATCAAAGTGAAACTCGGGTACTTAGATATTTATTCTTTATGAGGTGGTTAATAGTGTCAGGAAAAAGTTTGAACAGAAGAGAATTTTTTTTAAAGATTTATTCGTTGTGTTAAAACAAAAGTAAAATTCATTAATATAAATTCTTTCAAAAAATTTGAAAGAATAACGAAAACTGATCTCAAATTGAAATTGAGTAAGGAGCTTTGGCAATTTTATTAGGTTTTAATATTTTGTTGGTTGTCCTTAACTTGATCTTACAGCTTGTAATCTGCTTAGCATCGAGTAAACAAACTTTTCACAATAAGAATGGTCAATCCTTTCTTATTCGTATGTCAACGCGTCCTTCAAGTCCTTTGCATTAGATATTGTGTGGTTTTTCAATTTCTGTTCCAGATGTGCCCATAAATGTTCCATGACATTTAAGTCTGGAGATTGAGGAGGTGGGCCAAGAACATGTGAGCAATTATAAAGTAACCACAGTCGAAAATTTGCAGCTATATGTTTAGGGTTGTTATGCTGTTAAAAGCTGAAACAATCGGCTATCCTTAATTTGTTGACAATATTCCTAATATTTTGCTTCAGAATCAGATTTTTTGGTCCAGCGGCTGACATTCACCCCCAAACCATTATTGACCCAGCCCCATGCTTAACAGTTGGCCATAAGTTGTTTTATTTATATTCTTTATTTAACTTTCTCCACATATATGACTTGCCATCAGTGCCAAAGACGTTGAACTTACTTTCGTGCGTAAACAATACTGTCTTTATTTTTTTTTTGCTTTTTGCGAATTTTAACCTTTTGGAACGGTTCTTCTTGCCATCGAATGGTTTTTTTCGTGCAACTCTACCATTCAAATTATTCTTCCTTAGAATGATTCTCACCGATTCTAGGTTCAATTCTTTACCAAATTGCGTTTTTACTGCTACAGATAATTTTGAAGCACTTAATTTTGGGGTTTTCTTAATTTCCCTTACTAGCCACCGTTCTTCGAATTCTGAAAATATCTTACGTTTGCTTGGTTTTGATTTATTTATTAGAGTGTTTCTTGTTCAAAAGCGTTTGAACTGTAGAATGACGTCGTTTTGCAATTCTCGGAATCCGGCGCACTAATAATCCGTCTTCAAAATCATTTACAACAAGCTCTTGAGTTTCCGACGATGTTTTTCCATATTGTCTTCCAATTTTCAAACACGAAAACTGAATTTCGCAAACACAAGTAAATTTCAATACTTCCTTTGAGGGTTCTGAACGTTAAATGAAATTGAGAGATCGTCAATGTCAAAATGACTACTTATTTTTGGGATTTACCGCATTTTCTAAGAATACAATAACAGTTTTACCAGCTCTCCAAATTCGAGATCAGTTTTCATTTATCTCGTAATTTTTTGAAAGAATTTATATGAATAAATTTTGCTTTTGTTTTTATCGATTCTGTATTACGATGAATAAAGCTTTATAACAAGCCGCGAGGTGCGACCCTTGAGGTCCACACGGTCAACTTCCCAGTAATATCTACATAAACATCAACAACATTACAACAATGAGAGGTATTCATAGCAGTAACAGGAATGAGTTAATAAGAATCATATCGTCTACGGGAGGGTCCATTGATTACGTAAGGTTTTTGGTCGATGAGGACAGATTGAATATTCACGCGGATCAATCGGTGGGGGCCTTTTTGGTCTTGAAAATTTTTGTTGGTTTTAATAATTTAAGCATTTTTTTTAAATAAAAGACTATAAAAACTATGTAAAATCTGCTCAAATTATGCAAATATTTTAAAACCTTGATTGAATTTACAACAATTTTTTAGAATAAAAAAAAATTAAGTAAAAGCATTCGTATGAACCCTCTTTAAATGGTAACTTTGAATGATTTTTTATTTTTCATTTATTTTTTTTTTATAACCAAGGAAGAAAATTTTGCCGGTTTCTCTTCAAAACCTGATAAGAATGTATACATTTTATAAACATTTATTACTGTGCTGTGCAAATCAGGTTAAAAAATATTTTTTATGAAAAAAACTATAATTTTTTGCATTTTCTTCTATTAAATTAAAAAAAAGCTGAAACGAGTTTTTATAATGTATAAACTTCACAAAGATATTAATACACGTCAACTGACACCTTAATGATGCAAATATTATATCTGGTTCGTGAGATATAGAGAATGATAAAAATGACCTTGAAAATCATGATGACTTTTAATAGTTTTTTATTTTTAATTGAATTTTTTACGTCATCATGACAAAATGTTTTGATGTTGTTTTTACAAGCATTGTTTGGAGTATATAAATTTTATAAACATTATCTACTTATTTACGCAAATCAGGTTAAAAATTTATTGTTTATGAAAAAAACCCTAATTTTTTGCACTTTTTTTTCTTAAATTAAAAAACGGTTGCAACGATTTTTTTAAAAATTTGATAGATCCACACAAATGTTAATACGCGTCGATTGACACCTCTATGATGCAAATCGTATGTTTGGTTGGCGAGATATAACGCATGACAGAAATGACCTTCAAAGGGTCAAAACAGCAAACCCCCCGACCGAAGTATCCCAAAAACTAATCAGCTCTTAAGATTGCAAAGACGCTTCGATTGACACCTTAAAGAAGTTGATACGACTTTGTTTACGTGAGCTATGCTCGTAGAAAAAAGTGTCCACGAACGTACGTACGTACGTACGTACGTACGTACACACACACACGCACACACACACATACATCTCCCTTTCTAAAAACACTTTATATATACTCTATAGACCTCAAAACGTAAAGAAATGTTGAAAATCTCAATTTCGATTTTCGAGGCGATTACAAGAACTTCCCATATACTGGGAAGTTAAAAAAATTCTCTTTTGCTTAAATTCTTTCCTTACACTATAAATCGCCTCATAAAGAATAAATACCTAAGTGTTCGAGTTTTACTTTGATCCACAGGATACGACGTGTGTTCAAAAAGAAAGAAGACTTTTGAAATTTCGCGGGCAACGTACATTCGATTATCGATTTTTTAACTTCCCAGTATATGGGAAGTTCTTGTAATCGCCTCGAAAATCGAAATTGAAATTTTCAACATTTCTTTACGTTTTGAGGTCTATAGAGTATATATAAAGTGTTTTTAGAAAGGGAGATGTATGTGTGTGTGTGCGTGTGTGTG